>CP099845.1:3606000-3830567 GCA_030062745.1 Capitulum mitella
CGGCAGTGCTGGAAAGTGGAGATGGCTGAGGTAGTAGCTCATTGTACAGCTCATCACCCGTACAGCGGTGTTTACGTAGGTTGCAATGGTTGTGTTTTTATTGTCACCCGACTCCGCTCACGCTGATGCTACGGATTCGCCGTGACGTTGCGGGCTGCCACATTATCCTAGACGTTTCTAGTTCGTAAGTTACGAAACAATCCAAAGCCGTAGCGAAGTCCGGGACAACTAAAGCACAAATCTGCGTGTAAATCAAGGGACATCTGTGTAGTGAACGCCGAAACCACTTACAGTGGGGGTGTAACTCACGTTTTACGGTTCCGGTACAGGACGCGAACACACTGAAGTGGTTCGATGCATGGCCGGCCCCCAAAACGGCTTCCTTTTCGTGCAACACAGCAACCGATCAATGCAGATCACTCGTGACCCTTTGCACATAAACATCGAACTTTTATGTGGCGGCGGACGAGCAAAGGCAGAAAATGCGGACACCGCAGCCGCGGCGGTCAGTATGCAGCGACATCGTGGTTACCGTGATAGTCGTAATTTTCTTGTCACAGATGAAGTAAAATGTATCATACACGCTGACATGCCATTTTTGGGTTCAGCGGCGTTAATGGCAATGACGTTAAACGTCTTGGCGTAATTGCATAAATGTGAGTCGTTTTTGTCGAACGAATAGCGACGGCAAGTAATGTTTACCAGCACTTGTTCCTGCACACAGTGGATGACCTTTGGCGCTGTACGTGTGAGGGGCATGTCTCGTTTTACGCGTGCTGCGCTAAAACGCCCTTCCTCGAGGATAATTCTTGTTTCTTCCCTCACAACATAACTGCGGTGGAAATCAGTGACGCTCAATAACCACATCATCCGCTGTCATGGGCAAAAATGACTCACAAACGTCACTACTAACTTTTACAGAGTTTTACGTTCCAGTAAGACAGGGCAAGCCAACTGCAGTTGACAGCATTATTCAACGCAACCAAATCAGTTTGTTGACCGCCATCGTCTCTGTTATCGCTGTGATTTCTGGGAGGCCGAATACCTTAACGTTTATTTCGTCAGTAGCTGAGAATCCAAAAAGTCTAAGGCCCGGCCGGACGGAAAGCCCGACAGTGCTTCCTGAGGTTCCTTCAGAGTCGCTCTTCCTCTCTCTCTTTCTCTGCATCGTCGCGGGCTTCCTCGGCTGTTTTCATCGATTGGTTCCTTGCAGTTTTGCCAGTCTCTAAGGACTCTACGCAGAGCGATATATTTCCGTCGTTTCCCCACTGAAAAACCTCATTAAAAGTTCCTCTGCCTGTGGAAGTACTTAAGTTACTTGACTAATTAAAGCCATTTATCTTATGGTTTTTATGTGCTGGCCAGCATCTTTAATCAAGACCTAGGAGCGTACTCGTGTTGGCAAAGGAATCCAATGAAAACGAAGTGGTGAAATCGTTCCCGATGTTTCGAAGATCTAGTGGCCGATATTTTTAAACGCAAGTGGTGAGTTAGCCGGGGGCAGGAATGCTGCCACTTATTCAACCAAGTGAATTTCCTCGGTCACTTAATACGGCATGGCCGCTGCACTAGTCTGCGACAAAAGTTGTTTACGACGGGTCGGGGCCTCTGGCCTCGGTCGCGGTAGTCAATACAACGCCCACATTGGGCGGGTGATGTCACAAAAGGATGATAATTCCACCACCCTCTTCACAGACGTTTGGCAACACACGAAGATAGAAATGGTCAAAGAAACTGATGTAATGATTTGAGAGGGCATGCTCAGCCGCCACCCTCACCACGAAAAACATCAACAACTTTTGTAAATCAGTCCCGTCTGGGACGCGGAGCACCTGCCCACAGCCAGGCCGGTACCGACGGTGTGCGATTACCGGACCTGCGCTCGCGACGCGGTCTCGCGTCCCTCGTGATGGTCACGTGACGCAGTCCAGGGGTGTCCGCAACAGTTACAGGCACATTACCGACGCGGTCAGTTCGGGGAGTCGATCACGGTTCGTGGTTCAGCTTGCTGCAGCACTGAAGCGAGTGGCTTGCCAAAGTTGATGTAATGCCTCAAAGCGCTTTAAAATGTCTGTTTTGCCCTTCTTTTAGGCAGATGAAGTCATCTGCGAGTGCAGCTTTTTGCAGTGGCAAGTGGGTGCAGCACCAATTTTTAGCGGCCCGCTATATGATCTAAGCTTAGATAAATGACTTACAACCAATGTTGTTTGCGTAGTGCGAAACGTTACAAAAAAAATAATGCACTGCCATTGGGAATTCTTCCAGCTATGCTTCTTTTCTTTGTATGTAAACAAATATTTCGTCGGATTTTTATTCTAGCCACTGACGTTGCCAAATGAATGCAAGAATTTAAATACATTACGTTGAAATAATGGGCACAACATCAAGAGAAATTATCTAGGATTTTTAAAAATGGAAACGTGACAATCACAAGTTATCGGCGCGCGCCTGATGTATTTCACGGCCCTCGGGCCGCGAAACGCACCGGCGTCCAGCGCCGACCGCTGCGCGGCCGTGCTCCGCAGCGGCGCCTCAGGCCGCCGGCCGGGAGCGTTTCTCGCCGCGCCTTTTCCGGCCGGCCGGCGGACGTCGCGGCGACGAATGGCCGGTTTTGTCGCGGCGGCCGCGTCCGGAGCGGCCCTCCAAAGGCCGATCGCCGACGCCGACGGCCGAACGAGCGGCGACGTCGACGGCCGCGACAATGGACAGCCGCGTCAAATCGACCCACCTGCGGCGATCGCCTCCATCGATTCGCCGCGTCGAAGCCGGCGCGCCGAGGCGGCCGGCGCGCGGCCTGGAGGCTCTGCGGCGCGCCGCGCTCCGAGCGCATTGTCAGCTGATTGAGACTTATCGCGCGCGTGACTGGAGCGGCAGCGTTCCCCGATTACGCCGGCCGTCAAGCGCTCCTGCGTCGCGGCGGGCACGTGCACTGCCTGCACGGAATGCTCCTCCCGCTAATGTGACGGGAAGGGGTTTCCCGGCCTACCTGCTCCGCTCCGGAGAGGAGAAAAACAAGAGGTCACGCGGTGTTCGATAGTGGCGCAGTGGGCCGAGGGTGGAACGAATCGCCGCGACTTCTCCTGTTCCGTGAGACAGTTTTGTTTGCAAAGTATTTTTATTGTCAGTCCGACTGTTGCTCTAGGCCTTGTCATTCGAAATAGGTGAACTTAAATACGACGAAGCTCGTTGTGCAATATTTGATGGCCATGTTCGGCAGCTAAAATTCAGCATGGCACCTACATTGAAAATCGGATTTACGTCTTCACCTGCTGCTTCATCAATCTGTTGTGTCCGATAACTGCGCGTCATTTCAGAAGCTCGCATGAACAATTTGTTTGACGTCAAACTGACAATGTTAAGTTTGAAGGCAATGTTAAGTTTTGCATTATTTGAAAATCACCTGTCTGTGCTGCGCTTCAGTCGTGGCCACCAGGGGCTCGCTATTGCAATGCTTCATTTCCTTCTGCTAAAAATATGCGGTCTATTCGGCCTCAAAAAGACCAGACTTTCTAGACACCACGTCATGTTACTTCAGGCCCTGAGGTTAACGGTTGTGAAGCATCCAAATTCCCATGTTTCTCTTACTCAGCACGCAAACAACTTCTTGCTTCGACTGCGGCCACTTTCCTTTTCCCCGAGTCGCCTGTCTATCTGAGCACACCATGTCGTTATGGTGCGGCGCGGCGCGTCAATTAACGTTTCGCACTTCACGAAGAACAATGCCGAGTTGCTTCCACCGAATTTCCCCATTATAACACGTCATGATGTAACTTTTGGGTTAAGGAAGGAAGTATTGCAAGATCCTTAAATAGGATTTCCACGGGTGTTTCTTTCGAGTTTTTTTTCGCTCCGACAAGCTGAAAACCGAGGGCCGGCGGTAAGGCAAATGACATGGGAGTGAGGCAGTTCTTCCGGAACCTGCTTTCTTCCGGTGCCTCAGTGGCACGTGCCCAGTTCAAGTACGCTCGAGGTATGTGTAAAAGACATGAATAAGTCCACAGGATAAATAATTTATCGGGGTAACCTGGAGAAATTACACAAAGCTAAAACAAATTGAAGCAAAAGAAAATTAGGGCACAGCTCCACCATCTTCTTCGAATTTAAGTAGAGAAACTTACATTGTCGAATAGTGGAAACAGCACTTTGGTGCTGTTTTCCAGAAGGACCCATTTAAGGCAATGTAAGACCTTGCTACTGTTTCACATTCTAAATATGCTCAGCTATCTGCCAGAGTAAGATGTTGTCTGCACATATGAGTCTACAGTACCGTTTCCATGGTACCAAAAAATCCGGATTACCTTCCAGTCAGGATATGCTTATGCCATGAAAACACCACATTCATGTTTTTAGTCCGGGTCGGGGAATCCGGATTAAACAAGAAGATTCGCCGGAGGAATTCCGTGTTTCCTGGAATTGGTAGCTGATGGTGGGCTACCAACTCGGTATTTCCTCTGTTACGCCGGCGGCAGCTTCGACTCGACTCGCCTCGGCCATTCTGAAACTTTCGGTCTTTTGGGAAGGTTGCCGCGGCTTGTTGTAAGCGATTGTAGCCCATTACATTCACCGGCGGATCCGGGATGGGGAGGGAGGATCAGAACCACGGCCCTTCCTTTCTTTGGAAAAGGGGTCAACATGTCTTTTGGCCCATTCTTTTCTGGCGGAAATACATTTTTTTCGTTTTCCGGATTTTTTTTTTTAAATACGCGTTAATTCCTAAAAACGGTGAAATAAAGTGATCACATTTCGGACATATGTCAGCATTTAGGAAGTAGGTTTGGTTAGACGGATGGATATTTGGCCTTTCCTTTCCATGCCACCTCCGCACCCCTTAGCAAATGGTGTGGATTCTCCATTGAATACGTTTGTAGATTTAACGTGAAATGACGGGGTTGTGTTTTTGTACCACATACCGTTGTCTTGTGAAAACAAAAATGCCGTTTGGAAAAAAAGGTTCGCAGTGGGAGTTTGGATGGACCATTTCAATCCATCATGGTAACATATAACCAATCCTCGCTAGTGGCATGGGCTTTCCATTCAACTTCCGTTGAAATAAGAGGAAGATATAACTGAGGCATCCCCTCTTTGTGCCGTGACTATGGAAACTCACAGTCAATTTACGTGTTCAACAGCTTTGAAAAGAAACGTCTCACATGTGTCATAAATGGCGATGACACGAGAATTTTCAGTCAAATCCATATTCGCAAATGAAACGTAATTCGAATTCGCATTTCAATGATCACCGAAACACCTGATGTAATCCAGATTTGATTCTGAGAGGAAATCGAATTATAATCCAGTCCTATCATGCACACGGGGCTGATATAGGATTGGAGATACCATGAGGGGCCTTAGAAAGGACATACACGCGGTACAGATGGACTGACAACATACACTTTATCCCGCAAACTTTTACCGGGTCCTCTTCATCCTGCAGACACCTGCCGAATCCTCATTCCGCACATACACCCGCCAAGTCCGCCTCGTCCCGCAGACAGCTGCCTCGTCCGCCTCGTCCCGCAGACAGCTGCCTCGTCCGCCTCGTCCCGCAGACAGCTGCCTCGTCCGTCTCGTCCCGCAGACAGCTGCCGAGTCCTCCTCGTCCGGGCGCAACCAGGGTTTTCTGAAGCGGGGGGGGGCGCTCGATGTGAACTGAAATCATACGAAAACCGCCTGCCGGAAAGACGATGTGCAATGGTTTTCACAAGAAGTGCGGGCCTAAGGGGGACTGACACGGCGCCCCCCCCCCCCGGCTGCACCTCTGCTGCACCTCTGCTCGTCGTCCCGCAGACCGCAGGTGCCGAATCCGCCGCGTCCCGCAGACAGCTGCCGAGTCTTCCTCGTCCCGCAGACAGCTGCCTCGTCCGCCTCGTCCGCAGACAGCTGCCTCGTCCGTCTCGTCCCGCAGACACCTGCCGAGTCTTCCTCGTCCCGCAGACAGCTGCCGAGCCCGCCTCATTCGACGCGCCTCAGCCAAGAGGACCTCCGTCGCTCCCCCTCCCCAGCGACGGCTCCGTCCGCTTCTTTCGCGGCGGCGTCGCGTCGCGAGTGATTTGGCTGCGGCGCTGTCCGCCGCCGCCCTCCCTTCTCGTGTCGGCGCCGGAAGGGCGCCGTTTCCGGGCCGGTGACGGCGTCTCGGCCGCGGACGACGACACCGACGATCGACAATGGTCCTGATCAGCATTTCAACGGTCTTTTCCCGGCGAGGAAAAACTGACGTCTGAAGGCCTTGATGGCCGCCTCCTAGGTCTGAACGGTGGGAGAGAGGCGTCACGTTGTTTCCTGGCGTCGGTGTTGTGAGCTGCAGCCACTGGAAATTATTTTGAACTGTAACTGACCACGTCTCCATCGAACAGCGTGGTCGGTTTTCCATATAGGACCAAGTACCAAAATCAGTTTCTGCGGGAAAAAGACTTGCCATCATACAGAAAATGGCTGGCGCCATTATGATAATTATTTCACATGCCAGTCGTCCAATGAAATCTGAAGCAACCATTTGTAGGCTATGGCAAATGATATCAAATTCGGTTTGCAGATCGGAATAAAGTGTAACGACCAACGGTCAATATCCTACGTACTAACTGGTTAGATTCGTGGCAGGCTTTCAACTGAATAACCGAAAACGAAGTAGCGCAAATCCCTTATGGGAATCCTGGCGTGCTGTCCAATACTCACGCCGTCTACAAAAGCCGGCTGAATCTCGACCGTGATCCTGCCACGGCCAGAGAAACAGCGCGAGTGAGATATACGGCTGGGGCAATTCAGGACCCCGTTGAGACGAGACGTCATTTATCAGCGCTCACGCATGCTGATACCATTGGAGTGCATTCGCTGTCGAGTGTAAGCCCGAGACGCTGATTCCCTCAGCGTGCCGGGAGCATGCATTTTTCATCCGGCTCCCAGCAGATACGGCTGCCCCGCTCCTGCCCCAGTAATTTGTCATGCCCATCGCGGATAATACCAGGAATCTGGCGAGTAGATTCTATGCTACCGGAATGAATTCCACGAGCTACATGAGCAAATTCGATGACGGAGAAAACATTGCTGGGTAATTTCTACAACGACGCAGGGAAGTAGCGATGAGGAAAGAATCCGCATTCAATTAAAGCGTATTACAAGTCTATTTTGCCTACAGCGCAAAATTAATGTTGCTAAGACAAACTTTTAAAAAAACTCGCAAGTTTTTTCAATAATGTCAAGAGGACCTGAAAGCGGTAGTCGCGTACTATAAATGAAAAAAACTCTTCGCAGCATTGTAAGTTTGCGTATTGAATTGTAAAACTGGATGTAAAAACAGGCTATTGGACTGTAAAACCAGACCTTAGTGGAAATATGAATTGTTTATTACCGTGAGTGACGGGCTTGCCATTTAAATGCAACAGAATATACACATCCACGGGCTAAATTAAACTTTTCTCGTTGGCGGTATCTTTCCCGTAGTTTCAGACGTGACCTAACTCGATTTGTAACGAGTCGAATCTGTTGCGCCGCTCCACCAGTTTTGAACGTGCGATCGTTGTTCTATGTGATGGACCGCGCTGACGTCGACTGCAGCCCTGAACTTAACAAAGCTGATTAATAACCTTTAAAAATCCTGCGGTTCGTTGCACCGACGATACATCAGCGATAAAGCGTGATGGCGGTGCAAACAACCCGGTCACAGGAGTGACGAAGATTCGCGGCTTCCAAAACCCGACTGGCACGATCTGAATCAGCCGACTGATTATTTATTATTAAGCTAAATTCCGCAAAAACAAAATTTAGAGTGTGACTGTGCTAGGCACCCATCCTTTTGATGTTTTTAGGAATCAAACTCAGACGGGTAGGCCAATAGAGAGAAAACACAACATCAGTTACGTATCGCCAGCAGAACACAGATAGCCGCGCCGGCTGTTTTCGCGAGGACGCCTGACGGGTCTCCAGGTGCACGTCACGACGCCTCCGACGCTGACGGTCGTTGTTCCACGGCTGGCCGTTCTCCGGAAGAGTCCACTGCGGCCCGGCCGGGGGGCGTCCGGCGCTGCCGGTGTCCCGCGGCGTTCGCGACGTACCTGGCTCCGCCGGGGTGGGGGGGGGGCCATCAATCGCGGCGCGCGGCGGCCGGCGGCGATTGTGACCAGGTGCGGCGGAATGGGCGCGGCGCGGCGCGGCGCCGTGATGGATCGGTCCGGCGCCGCCTGATGAAGGCCTCGGCGGCCGGCGGAGGCTCGGGACCGACGGGGGGGTCACGGGGTCTCCCCGGCTGTGGAGGTCATCGGCCGGGGTCACGAGGGCGTGCCCGCTGCTGTGCTCAGGCAAGTAGCCAAGGGGGCGTGGGGGTCACGCTCCACCCCCCCTGAGCCAAGTAGTCCTGACTAGATATATGGCGATTTCGCACCAGTACGGAACAGTGATCATATATGCGTTGCAAAAGCAAATATTGCGTTTTCTTGTAAGTTAAATATGATGCAAATTACATAAAAGCATTGTTTTCCCGGCACATTTCGCCATATCGCAGTAGTATATACAACATTTGGGAATTGCCCCCCCCCCCGAGGGAAATCCTGGCTACATGCCTGGCTGTGTAGGTGGTTGTTCGAGATCACGGTTTGTCCTCGGCTACACAGATCACCATCAAAGGTCAGTCAGTTTCCCTGTTTGTGTATGCCATCAACCTGCCATACTGCGCCCACGGCAATGTAGGTCATCGGCCGTGATCCCGCTATGTATTCGGTGCCCAGCAGCAGGGACTGCGCTGTTCCTCTGGTTGTGTGGGCCACCGGCCGAGCTCGTGCCCCGTCTCCGGGCTGTGTAGCCCACCGGTCGGAGTCACAACTTTTCCGGAACCAGACGTTATACATATACATGTACATATATATATATATATATATATATATATATATATATATATATATATATATATATATATATATACAGTCAAATCTCGTTACTATGCCACCCGTGGGGACCGAGCGAAAGTGGCATAGTAGCGAGAGTGGCATAGTAACGAGGGTTTGTAAAACGGCTTTATTCTCTCAAGTTACCCATCAGCTCAACCCAAAGCTCTCAAGAATTGTCGGCTGGCGCATCTTCTTTCGGCGGATCTCGTGCATCTCGTTGTCTAGCCGATCGCACGCTTGCATCACACCGGGCTTCCCGCTTCTCTGCTGCATGAACTTCCGGACGGTGCTCCATGCGCGCTGGGCTTCCTCGAACGGAACGATTTCCTCCTCGACAGTTACCTCGTCGTCTTCGCTTTCCACCGGCTCCCCGCTGCGCAGCATCTCCTCCGCAATCTCCTCCAGCGTGAAAGACCCGCCAGTCGCGAGGCGCTCGTCGGCTTCGAGAAAGTCAGACAGCTCGATCTCCTCGTTATCGTGCATCTTTTCCTCGGCAGGCAGAACTTCCCAGATCTCGAGCAGCTCAGCATCCTCTGGCTCAGTTTGGATCTCCTCTTCGATGAACTTGGCCTTCGCGAAACAGTTCCTGATCGTCGACTCGCTGACCTGCTCCCAAGCACGCCGGGCGACGTGTAGAGCGTCGAGCAATGTGAACTTGAACTCCTTTCCCTCGTCCATGGTCTCGAGCCGGCGGCACAGCAGGAACTTCTTGTAGTGGCGCTTGAGATTCTCTATGATTCCCTGATCCATTGGTTGAGAATTGGCTGTCTTGTCGGGTGGGAAGAAGACCAGTTGGATGTTGTCCCGCTGGACCTCGGGAGGGTGGCCAGAGAAGTTATCGAGACAGAGCAGCACTCTGCGCCCCTGCTGGCCGAGTCGTCCATCCCACGCACGCAACACCTCCTCGAAAAGTTCCGCCGTCATCCACGCCTTCGAGTTCGCCTTGTACTTGACCGGGATCTCCTTGTTCTTGAAGGCACGGTGTCTCTTGGAATTGCCAATCGCCAGAAGAGGGAACTTCTCGCTGCCGCTCATGTTCGCCTCGATCAGAAGAGTGATTGTTTGCTTGGTTCTCTTTCCTCCAGTGCACCGCTCTCCCCTGAAAGCCATGGTCTTGTTCAGAAGCAGCTGCCAGAAGAGTCCAGTCTCGTCCAGGTTGAAGACGTCGACTGCGGAGAACTGCCCGAGCAAGGGCCGGAGAACCTGTTGTTGCCACTTAAGAAGGGATTGCGAATCCACCGCTCCAGCTTCGCCCTGCACTGTCTTGAACGTGATGCCGTGGCGCTTCTTGAAATTGTCCAGCCAACCGTCGCTCGCCATGAAGTCCGGGATGTGCATCAGCTCGGCCAGTTTCATCGCCTTCTCCTTGATCAGATCGCCGCTGACTGGCAGATTGTGTCCTCTTGCTTGCTTCAGCCACATGAGCACCCCCTCATCGAGCTTCGGGTCGTGAGCCTGCGTCAGCTTCATGCGCTTCGATGGAACTCCAGCTTTGATGGCCGCCTCGATTGCATCCTTCTTGCTGAGAATGCCCTTCACGGTGGTTCTCTTAACTTCGACGCCCCATTTCTTGCTCATCTCCCTGGCCAGCTTGGACTGATTCGGCTCCTTCTTCGCGGCATCGATGATCTCCTTTTTCTCCTTCAGCGTAAAGTCGGTTCGCTTGCGCTTCTGAGCTGACATTGTGGGCTGAATTTGAAAAAAAAAATTGAATTCGAAAATACAACACACACAATCGTGGCATAGTAGCGAGATTAGGGGGTGGCATAGTAAATTTATTTTGTACTGAATTTTGTCGGGCCCGAGCAAAAGTGGTATAATAGCGAGAGTGGCATAGTAGCGCGGTGGCATAGTAGCGAGATTTGACTGTATATGGAGTTTCAAACCTGTTTCCCACAAATTTTCGCCAGTTTCGGGAGAAAGTGTCTTCTCCGTGTCCTACTAACAGCTGCAGCGTAACGACATGAGCAGGCTTAGACTAGTGAACGCTAGCGGTAACCTTGTGATGAGTTGTGACTAGCGGATGACGTCAGACCACGGTTTTTTACTGACTGCATTTTGATTTCAGGACATTTTTCTCAAAAAAATGGATGCCGAAAACGTGACCAGAGACCACTGATGGATCCAGGGTGGGGAGCTATCAGGGTCCAGATCCTCTTTTACATTGAAAAATCCAGGGCCGACATGTCTTACTCTCCTTTTCGGATGGAAATTGCAGATATTTTGTTTTCGGAGCAAATATTTGAAGATATGCGTGTTAATTCTTGGAAATGGCGAAACTCCCACCAACCGGTTCTTTTCCTGAAACATCCAGCGCACCTGTGTGAAAAAGCACTTGGGTATTCGTTGTAATGAAATCCGGATAAAGTTTGAAAAAGGTAGGTCGTACCACGACACATTTGGACTACGTCAAAATAGCACACGAAAGAGACACGAAATTACGGAGTTTGGAAAATGACAGTCGCCATATGGGGCTCAGTTCACATGCCTTTTTGCGAGACAAGAAACACGCATTGTGGGAGCGCATGACGAGCGAGGCCTGCTGTATTTCTTCTTAACTTCGGAAGCATATTGTTAACATTATTTGACACATTTATTTTTCTTTTATACATTCCGCAGTACAAACGGATATTTATTTCACACTTTTACCATTTTCATCCGAGGAATCGCAAGTCTAGGACGTCAGGCGCTCATAGCCATGCTGCTTATGATTACCTTGGTTGGAAAAAAGCATGCATAGGTCGTACATAGGTCGTAAAAAAGTATACACAAGTCGTAGGAAAAGTATGCAAGAGAAGAATCGTCCCCGAAATAGTTACGCAAATCGAAAAGTTTGCAAGCTAACATGTCATCAATGCAAATGCAAAAAAAGACATGTGCTATCTCCTGGGGAATATTTCTTGATCTGATGCCCAGTGGTAACAATGAAATTAGGCTTCAGAATGCGTAACGACTCTGGTTGGACCGAGGTGGGCCGGCTGTTCAATTTCATTTTGCTTTTTCTCCAGTTGGAGCAAGACTCGTTCGGCCTATAGCATCGCTTGTAATCAGTGTGAGATCATTGGGGAAGAATATATTTCATTCCATGCTTTGAGAAAGATAACATCAATTACGTCATACCTCGCACTGGCCCATTTAGCTAGTCCCGGGCATCCGAATGTTTACATTTGAGAATATCTGTCTCTTCTTTATGATTTCCCATTGCTAATGCATTCCTGGGAAAATGGAAATGGCTAAACGTTCGTTTTTATTGAAATCGCAATGGTACGATGCGATATCCTCCTTTTTTCGAAGAGGTTGTTTACCATTTAAAGAGGACAAAGCGCTTTCACCATCATACCCTCTTTGGGAGCAGGAATTTATTTCCTGCACTTTCTTCGTCGATATTGAAATAACTGAGACAGCATAGCCCAAGAAATCGCGCGTCGGTAAGAGATGCTTCGTAGAATTTGTGACGAAAAGTTTTCAGAACTGATTGGGCTAGACATTTCATGTGTCTTTCCATGCAGGCAATGGACTAATGATACCATTACATTGGTTGAACCGTCACATCTCTTGTCCTATGACCTGTTGTATCCATGCTTGCTAGTATGGAGGAGGGGCCGAATTTTTTCTAAAGGTATTGGGAATCCTTGCCCAATGTTAAAATTTATTCAGTCCGCGCAACATCACTGTCTTACCCTTAATTATCTGAGAATTTCTGAATCACCTATCTGTTCAATTCAGGTATGTCTGATTTCCATCCGTGCAACATCGGGTGATGATTTCTCGTCCGAATTCGTCTGCAAAAACTGAAAACATTGCGTTTTGCCTTTTCTTCTTTTCAGAAAAAAACATCGTTTAAATGACGTTGCATGATAAGAATACCTGGATTAAAGGTAGCCTAAATTAAGTAAATATGGCATGCCGTGTGACCATACCACGCTATACGACTCGTCGTAGAGTACTTCGTTTTGAACTTAATTTTTTTTTTTTTTTTTTTTTTTTTTTTTTTTTTTTTTTTTTTTTTTTTTTTTTTTTTTTTTTTTTTTTTTTTTTTTTTTTTTTTTTTTTTTTTTGGTTTTTTTTTTTTTTTTTTTTTTTTTTTTTTTTTTTTTTTTTTTTTTTTTTTTTTTTTTTTTTTTTTTTTTTTTTTTTTTTTTTTTTTTTTTTTTTTTTTTTTTTTTTTTTTTTTTTTTTTTTTTTTTTTTTTTTTTTTTTTTTTTTTTTTTTTTTTTTTTTTTTTTTTTTTTTTTTTTTTTTTTTTTTTTTTTTTTTTTTTTTTTTTTTTTCTTTTTTTATTTTTTTTTTTTTTTTTTTTTTTTTTTTTTTTTTTTTTTTTTTTTTTTTTTTTTTTTTTTTTTTTTTTTTTTTTTTTTTTTTTTTTCTCTTTTTTTTTTTTTTTTTTTTTTTTTTTTTTTTTTTTTTTTTTTTTTTTTTTTTTTTTTTTTTTTTTTTTTTTTTTTTTTTTTTTTTTTTTTTTTTTTTTTTTTTTTTTTTTTTTTTTTTTTTTTTTTTATTTTTTTTTTTTTTTTTTTTTTTTTTTTTTTTTTTTTTTTTTTTTTTTTTTTTTTTTTTTTTTTTTTTAAATTTTATTTTTTTTTTTTTTTTTTTTTTCCTTTTTTTTTTATTTTTTTATTTTTTTTTTTTTTTTTTTTAATTATTTTTTTTTTTTTTTTTTTTTTTTGTTTTTTTTTTTTTGGGGGGGGGGGAACCCCCCCCCCCCGGGGAATCGGCCCTACCCTCTACCCCTCCGGGAATAGGGTTAAAGAAAATGATGTACTTGGCCCCTATATGTTTGCCTCCAAACTCGAAGGAGCAAAGGTCATCGGTATTTCCACGTCCGCAGACCAGTGCGTGGATGATACAACAGTAATGGCAAGTGACCCCATTTGCTATCAAAGCAACGACATCTGTTTATTCAGGCACGAGGAAGAAGGACTGCATGATCGTGTTCAGGCCCTTTTGCGGGACTTGTTTTGCGGGACGAGTCTGCTGCATCCACGGAGATACACTCCTGAATAACAAAACGTTCCCCAGAGTAACCTGGCGTGTGACATGCTGGGATTCGGAGCGATGCGCTGTCTTGTCCAATTCTAGTGGCAGCAGTGCCGTCCCCTCTCCCCGCGCCAGGTAAACCCACTTGTCCCGTTCGTCATGCGAGTCCTGTCTCCGGCTCGGTTCAGCCACGCGCTGGAGGACCAGGCACGGCACCCCGACCATGATCTGCCGCCGCGAACACTCCCCTCTGCCACCTGCTGTCATTCACAGCGGCGAAGTTCGCTCCAAATTGCCGCGGGCAAATTAGCTCGCGGCGGCGCCCGCCCGCCGCCGAGGCAGCCCCGCCAAGTCAGCGCCTACAAAAACATCGGCGCCGCCGGGGGCTCGTAAGGGAGAGCAGGCCACGAGATGAGCCCTCCTGTTCTCGTCAATTACGTCCGAGTCTGGGGATACGTCAGTGTTCGCCACCGCCTCGCTGCCCGGTGAGACGAGTGCTGGTGAGGCATCTCCCATCAAGGAGGACGAGGCGACATGTCGCGGCGGCGCCGGTGGCGCCTGCTTGAGCCGACGAGGTCATGATTATGGACGAGGTCATCATGATTATCCGAGAGAGCATGTCACAGAATATTTCACGTTTTGCGGCGCTGCACGCAATGACACTTCAGTCCAGCTGGAGACAATGCCGTTTCCGACCTGACACACGCAGTGTCGCGTCCAGATTGATTGTTCCAGCGTAACAGGTTATGATCAGAACTACCACGGGGTCTCTTCGCAAGTATTTGCACTGTGTCCATGTCCATTGTTCAGCCCGTGGAACTATCCGACGTGTGGCATTATGCAAGCTTATCTTAAACGATTCAGATGTTGTGCCTGTAAGGTGTAAAGAAGGGAACTATTATTGTGGGACGTGCTGCGCAGTTTTTCTTCTCGGACCGCAATAAATTCGTACTAGTATAGTTACGTCTGCGATAAAAGAATAAACGAAGAATAACGCGTTTTTTTTTTACTTACCGGAATATTGGTACTGTGAGGACGAACGGTGTTACACATGGTTGCCAAAAACTCAAGGTTCCATTACCAGTCTCAAATGATGAACCGTTTTTCCCTTTTTATCCGATCATTTTTTTCACTTTTTTACGAATAATGTTCGCATAAATGTCGGTATTCAATAACCGATAAATTGTAGAACGCGAACATTGGCCAGGAGGCGTACCATGTTGGACGGGACGGGGATATTTTAACGGGTCGGGAGCAGGGGCATGAGATCGTGCATGATAAGGTGAATGCTAGTCGTGGTGATTTGGGAAAAACTATTGAATTATGTCCGATCCAATAACCAACCAGTTTCATGAAGTGTTCGCAAAAAAGTTGGATTTCGCAAACGTGTAACGGTTTTGTTTAACCATTTTCGCTAGGCATATAAATGCGACATTTTGCAGTTAAAAAGCAGTAACACCTCATTTCTCATAAATTTTAGATTTGCCTTCCACTTTTTGTTACATCATAGGTATATTTTCCATGTGTTTCTAGGGAAATATGGCGAACTTATATGGCATGTAGCTATTTTCTTGTCTTTATATGTAAACTTCAATATTTCTGTGTTATTCCACAGTGGCACATGTATGCATACATTTGAAACAAAAAAAATGCTCGATTCAAAACTTTACGTGTCTAGAACCTTGCAACGCCCTTAACGTTCGTCCTACAAAACACCAAACTGAACGGCATCGGTCGCTGTTTTTTTAGAATTTCGGACTCCAGTCATTTGGCACCATTAATTAACACTCACTTCGCAATAGCATCAGCATAGCCAAATGGAATTCCCAGGCAAGGATACATTTCCACCCGTCAAGTACAAATCATTTGATTGATTTAGCAGATGCAAACAGTTCTTGCTCGTACTAGACGATACGATCGTAGTAATGTCATTGGACCCCAAGATTATGTTTTAGTTCACGAATCACGTCAAAAGTCAATATTTTAACGATTTAGCTACTACCTAATTCTGCGTACCAATTGAGCACTGTATGAAACTGAAAGCCCACATACGTGTCAAGCTATGTATGAGAAACCAGTGTGTGTATATCTGAGGAAACTGATGACGGGTCAAGATAGGTAATGCCACACTAAGACCCCAAATGTATGTTAATTATAGATATGCATAATGAGAGGCATAAATGTCCATAAACAATACGGAACTCCATACGTCTCTAATTTTTCTGCGTTTTGACATTTTTGCATTTTTACATCTCATTTAAGTCTTTTACGTAGAGAAAATTTGATGGCTGTGACGCTTGATTCGTGATTTTATAGCTTCGGCCCATGGTGACCTTGTGCGAGGCCGCGAGTAGTATGCACTGACCTTTCATGACATAATAACAGATACTGAGCACTAAACACTAAACACTAAAAGCTATTCTGCGGCACCAAGGTTTCGGCAAAAGTCAAGGAAACTGCAAGAAGGGGAAAGGGCGAAATCAGTAAACACCATGGCCTTTATGATGAGTGATCGAGCAGTCCGCTGGATGATGGTGTACGACGTTCTTGGAAATCTTCCTGTTGGTTGTTGGCCTGTATGCAGCACAGTGCGACTTGTGGCAAGAGCCGGGGAGATAGCATTTGCTAACTCCCCAGATCCGAGGAGTCCGAAGCCCGAGGAGGTTTCGGTTTTCAGGATTGTTAGGTTTGCCCCCTACTCGGACAAATCCTGGCTAAGCTTATGTACGCATCGGCCCATAAATGTTGAAACGCAGATCAGTGCCGCAGTGGAAATAGGCGGAATATATCTCGGTGACACTGTCGAGTATTGTTCTCGGTCATGTTGATGGACAAAAGTCACAAAACGCTAGACAATTTTGTGGCTTTTAGACTAGACTAGGCTTTTAGGCTAGACAGACAAAAGCCCCAGTTAGTTTCCTGTATGATTTCGGTCAGATGTATCTTCAGGTGCTGCGACCACATGCAAAAGAATGTTCGAATGCTTGGCAGTCATTCGAATGTTTGACGAATCTTCGGATGTGAAGTAAGCAACGGAATATTCACCAGACATAACATTCTCCGAATCCGAACATACGGCCAAATATCTGTATCATCCGAATCCGAATTCTCAGCTCTACCCCACACCCACTTAAACATTTCAACATCACGCCTACGACAAAGTTTGGAATGAAACGGTCGGAAATCCTGTTTAGACCCCCTTCCTCCTAATCAATTTTCGGAAGTACTTAGCCATGTTTAGTTCAACCAACGCCACAAAATAAACATTAGAGCATGACCTGACATCTGGTATCATGTGTGTCTCTACTCTAGAATTTCACGAGAAGCTTGTGACTAGGACAATTTTCTTTCTTGTTATCTCTGACATTATGGTTGGTCAAGGCACATTTATCTTAGCATCTACATCAGTAATGATGAAAACTAAGTACTGGTTGCTGCTGATTACAGTCAATTACTAAGCACATGACTTCATATTTATCATCCGTTGTATCTCTGAAACCATCAAAGGCGCCAAGGAGGGTAACGGGTAAAGTGAAAGATGTAGGATTACGGGAGTTTAATCTGTGCCCGAATACTGCGACTATGATTTGAATTGTTGACCTGTCATATTAACCTCCACCGAGCCGAAGGAGTCATGAGAATCCCCCTGCGGTTTTCTGAGACTGATAAAAAAGAAAAGGCGCAGAGATAAGAAACTAGAGTACATTTTGGTACATCATTTTTACACTTTGCGTCAGTTTTGTCAAGTCCTGGTCACCTAAGATTATTGGCCTAAGGCAGGTCAAGTAAAACCATGCCCCAAAAAATGAAAGTGGCATGACATTTTCTGGAATGTGTGGACTGACATGAAACTTAGCATACTGAAAGAACATGACAGATGGAACAATCCTTTTATCTCAGATTTATCGGAAATTTCCAGACTACTGGCCTTACGTCAACTTTCGGCCTTTGTTACCTTTGCTTTTAAGATTATGGCATTGGTTGGGAGGCGTTCAAGCTTGAATATACACCCTGGTGCTTTTGTCGCCATATGCAAGCGCAGTTGTACCCTCTGGCTTGTGACCTGGGAGCAGGTCACATTTCATACCGAATTTTCATACATCAGACTCGCAACCGAGTGCAATTTTTCGTTTTACAGTTTTGAAATGTTCATCGGCATCCATATGTGCTTCGGAAGCACTAATACATGATAAGAATCTACTTTCCAGGGGTGACCCAATCCCATTTGACTCAGGGTGGTCTGATCCGACGTTTTGAAACTGTAAGCTTGTTTTCATTGCGAACATACTTTGTATGGTCACAAATGATAAGAGCTAAACCCGTGCCTTTTTTCTACCAGTTTCTACTGCTCCATTCCTCTTATTTTTGGTTGCTTAAGAAGAAGCGCTTCACGTCGCGCAAACAGCTTCCCACCAAATACCATGCTTTTGTAATGCGACCGTGCTCGCCATCCGGTATCTGAGTGACGTCAAAAATGTTTTGGGGCACGGGTTTCGTGATGCCAAAGGAACATTAGGTATTTCATCCGATGTTATACAGTGCTATACTGTACCGTGTCTGATTACTGATAATGTGGCAGATAACACGACAGACACCGGAAACGCCCGACACATAGGCGTCAATACTTTTATCTAGGTTGACTCTGTTTGACTTTCATATGATAGCTGCACACTTCATATGCGTTGTGGACACACCTCTGGGGTATTCCTGTCAAGACTCATTCGTATACATTTGGGAAAGACGAGACTCCTCCCCGAACAAAAACGCAATTGTGCGGCTCCAGTTTCCGCTTAAATGACCAAATTTGGCTTCAAATCATTTTTTCTCCCTACATGGGCAAATCAGTTTTTTGTTATTCACCCCTTTTTGGGGGTAAAACGTAGAATAAACGTAGTCACATATACGTAGTCACAATAAACGTAGTCACATAGACGTCCTGGTCATCTAACAAGTTTTCTGCCAAAATGTCAACAGGCAATTTGACTTAAGATGACCTCTGATGGTTCTAGGTGCTTTCGTCTGGTTCTGCCAAGCGCTCTCCAACGGTGCTTTTAATTTTTCTGTGAGAATTATAGTTTTCGAGATTTTGGGGGGTTTTCATGGACTCCGTGTTCGGCGAAGATGGATTCGAAGGCCGGTCCGGCGAAGGTTAATATAACGCGATATTTTGGTGTACTGTGTCTACTGCAACGCTTGCTGTCATAGTTATGGGCACTGTATGTTCAGTTATCTGTCCTTGTCGTCTACATGCAAACATTCTGATCATGATTCATCCAGCACGCACTGTCTACTTCAGAAGCATAGGCGTTTTCCTATTTGGGCACGGATGCCTCGTTTCCAAGATATCCGTGCCCAGACAATTAAACTGTCGGAAAACGGCCTCAGAAACCCAAAGCTATTTAGACCCAGGCTCGGTGGCTGCATCGTAACAATGGCATTAGTGCTTTGATGGATTCGTTATTTTTTCTGACCCTCCTCCTTCCATATGCTGCTGGTCGCCAGTGACCGCAATGGTCACCAAATACTCAGGCATTTTTTTCCCTTGCAAAGTTGTGCATCCCAGAAAGTTTTCTATGTGGCCTTACTTTGGGAGCGATCAAAAATTCCAACCTGCGCATGCACATGGCTGGTCCTTTTCTTTTCACATTTCAGCCTCCTCTGATACAAAGACTGCCCAGAGCTCACCCTACCGCCGCACCCCTGCACCCGAGGCGCAACGCTGCCGGCAGCACCCTGCGCCGCCAAAGGCACGCCCTCTCAGTAATTAATCTCGCCCCACCAGATACGAAATCTGCCGTAAAAAGCTCGGAGATTAACGCTCCGCTTTCATCTGCTATGAGCGATGATGTTTGGTATCTGTTAAAGATGGCGTTCCACGTGAAAAATGGCTTTCTTTGCTGTGCGGCGAGTGGCGGCAGCTTCCGATGGGCTTGGATTACGGAAAGCACCGCAATTTGAGCGTTGTTCCCATTGTATGTCGTATTTATTTCACCGACCCTCTTGCTTTAAGAGGTCTGCTGGAGCGGCAGCAATGCTTTATTCAGCCAGTTCATACGTTATGTCTTGGAAAAGGTAAACTTTTTATGTATCGGGTATGAGAAAAACGTATATGCATGGCGGGCCATAAACTAAATCAAACGTCAAATAAACGCAGACCCAATCATAGCAAGGCATCGAGAACCATATACCACTGATAATCAGAGTCGCATATCTCGTACATCCCGATTGCGTCACGACACAACGAGAGGGAAACCTTCCTGCGGAAAATGTGTTACATTCATGTTTCTTCATTCCGATCGCAGTATTTGACGACCTTTTGGTGGAAGTCCATGAAAAGATGCAATGATATGCGTTGCTGGGACTTGCTTGACTTGCTTGACTTGCTTGACTTCAAAACATGCAACTTGCTGTGAATGACGACAGTATGCCTTATGTGCTGCAATGTAACGCTAGTTAAATGTATATCACCCATAACAAGCCACAAATTTACTAAAGGCCAAACTTACGTAAATGCGTTCTTTAGATGAAGTATCAATTTACGCCATTAAGCTAGCAGTGACAACGATCTGAAGATGTCTTGGTGTAAACACGAATATTTAGAGATGTTTTAGGGAAGGGCATGATTTATGTGGAGTTCAATGAGCCGTATTTTAAAAATTAAAACGGGTGCGATAGGACTCAACATCAACATAGGTAAGACTGCCGTTAGAATCAGCTAATTTAGTTGACTGATTGGGTAGTTATTCAGCGTGTGTGTAGATGTCGGGCGGATGTATTCTCCAACGGGACAGAACCATCCATTTTTTATTGTTCCCGAAGGCCCTCGATCACGTGGCATATCAGATCTGAAATTTCTTGTCATATTGTGAACATGGCTGTTGTCGGGATATCCTTGTGTCTATCGATCCATCTAAAACTCTATCTATCAACATCATTTTTTATTACGGTTAACAAAAACCAATTACTTAGAAAGCGCCGCAATCTGGCACCAACGTTTTTTCAGACGTGTGGGCCCAGACCGCACGCGTGTGCCATCTGGCCCGGAATGCACGGCGCACATGGCCGCCCTCGATTCACGGAACCAATGCGAGGACATCATATCCCTCTCGCACACATCAATAAAGCCGGCAGCTGCGGCTGCCGTCTCAGATGGCAAGATTATTCTTTCTGAGATCGGCTCATAACTCTGCCCTCTCACAGACGCCTCTCCGTGTCTGAGAAATACCATCAGCGATAGGCTTTCTGCGTCCCCAGACACACCTTCATCAGTGGGATCTCGTGGATGTTGACACGTGCTATTTCCGTGACGGTTTGGGTGCATATTTCAGTGACAGTTTGGGTGCGTATTTCAGTGAAGGTTTGGGTGCGTATATCAGTGACGGTTTGGGTGCGCTGAATTATACGGTAGCACAACATTACCGCTACTCCAGTACTGCTAACATTACTGTTCCGACAGTACTGCTAATGACATAACTGTTAACGATAGTAGTTCTACACGGCACTACTGCTAACGACAACAGTACTATATGATACTGCTGCTAAAGTCACTATCACTATCGACAGCAATTCTACACACCACTGCAATACGACATTACTGCTACCGATATTGCTGCTGCCCTAAACTACTGCTACAGACAGTGTTTCTACACGACATCACTGCCACACACCAATGCTATAGACACTACGGCTACGACCGCACTGCCACACGACATTACTGCTACACGACACGACTGCTATCGGCAGCACTGCTGCTGACATTTCTGCTACACGACATTACTGCTACCCGACACTGCTGGTATCAACAGCACCACTGACACCACACTATTGCTTTGGCACTACTTCCGTACGACTTCACCGTTACTGAGTGCCCGTACGCGACGCCACTGTTATGTACAAAACTGCTGAAGGCAAAAACTGGCAATGCTGCCATGGGTTTAGTTTATTCCCAGTATCTCCTGAACAGCTCTGCGGCAGATACATGAAACTTCCAGTGATCTTAAATGAATACCCACGATACCTGATGTGAAAAATGAGCACCCACGTCAGCATAGGTCATGTTAGGTTTCAGGTTAGGTTAGGTTTGTATTATTGTTATTGGGGTTACCGGTTAAGGGTCCGGGTGCGCAATTAACAGCAATGACGTCAGTTGTATCAGTGCTGTCATTACCAGCGTAGTCAGCTGCTTTGGCGGTAGCACCTACTTCCGAAGGTGCCGTTGAACCCTATTTCCGGAGGGCTAGACGGTATGGTCGATTCCCGGCAGGGGGGCGGATTCGGCCCCCCCTGAGATCTCGAGAACTACTTGTCCGATTTCATTGCAACAAACGGCAATCGATTTGCCGTGACGCGAACTACATTTTTATAAAAAGAAATTTTCAAAATTTTGAAATTTGTGGATACAGGGGGGGCAAAAATATCAAAATGGGACGTACTTTTGGACTTCTTATAACTCCATTGTTTATCGACCGATTTCGATGAAACTGGCATGAATAGAGAGATTATAGCTAGGGCTTTTACCATGGGTCCGCAAATCTGAAATTTTATGAAAATTCATGGGTGTTCACAGGGTTTCAAAAATAGGAGGATTAGTTTTCTAACAACTGAATGAACAAAAGACGAAAACACCTTTTTTTGGCTTCTGCTAGTCACGTTATAGCTAAAGAAATACAGATCGCATTACAATGTTTGTATAATGTTAACATAGGCGGTGCCAGGGACATGAAAAAGGGGGAACTGTCATGATCACACGTTTCTCAGATCAACTTGTGACCTTTGACCTTAAATGACCTCCAGTGGCCTTGGGGTCACTTGGAATGATCTCGTGTGCATTTAATATTATCTGTAAACGTTTTCAATCATTTTAATTCATTCTATTTCAAAAATTTCATTTTATGGCTATTGCGATATCGGGTACGCGCACGGACATTTTAGGTCATAGCTCCTTGCCCCGACCTGATATCAGGTTGAAACTTGGTACACAAGTAGAAGGCACCGTGCTACGTCATATATATTCCAGGTTGGGCATTTGAAGAAACGGCGCCGAAATGATTGCAAAAAAACAAATTTTGACTTTTGACCTTGACCTGACCTAGTAAAGTGACCTCAGACAAACAAAATTACATCTGCACATTGCTCAACTATATAGCTATACATCCATATAAAGTTTTAAGTTCTAAGTTCTTCAAAACTCTGTTTTTGGCAGACATTTTCCTTTTCCCCTCAACATGGCCAAAAATGGCATGAGGTGCCTTCCAAAAACGTTGCTTGGCTCCACCCCTGAGCAAAATAGAATTTCAAAATTTTGTCACGGCACGTAGAAAGAATAGCGAGGAAAAGTGACCAAGTTTCGTGAAGCTGCATTAAAAAGCCTGGAATTGGCAAGCAAAAAACCCGAGGGGGGCGGATTCAGCCCCCCTGCTTGGAATAGGGTTAACAGGAATGTCATTATGAGCAGTATCGTAAACAGTGTCGTCTTTTAGCACTAATGTTAGCAGTATTGTCGTTAGCAGTACTGTCGTTACAAGTGATGTCGTTAGCACTAGTGTCGCTGGCAGTATTGTCGTTTAGCAGAAGTGTTGTTAGCGGTAGTGACGGTAGTAGTAGCGGCGGTATCAGTATTGTCATTTAGCAGTAGTGCCGTTAGAAGTAGTGTCGTCTATCAGTAGTGTAAATAGCAGTGCTGTCGTTTAGCAGTGGTGTCGTAAGCAGTAGCGCCCTTTAGCAGCGGTATCATTAGCAGTGCTGTCATTAGAAGTGATGTCGTTAGCAGTGGCTTCGCGTAGCGGTGGTGTCGTTAGCAGTAATGTCGTCTAGAAGAACTGCTGTTCGAAGGAGTGTCACATAGCAGTGCTGCCGTTAGAAGTGGTGACGGGGAGCAGTAGTCGTTAGGAGTAGTGTCGCGTAGTAGGACTGTCGGTAGCAGTGTTTCGCTTAGCAGTAATGTCGTTTAGTAGTATCTGCAGTAGAAATAGTGACGTGGAACGGAATCATAGAATGAGCGCGTCTGAAATGATTGATAGCATTTCTGTTATGCAAGCAGTATTACCCAACTGACTTCCGCCTGGGACCACTCTGTAACTTCTTCGGTCTGAACTCAGTGAGCACTGTTTATCTCGCGGCAGAACATTTTTATAAGCGATGACTCGAGAGATGACATTCATAAAGTCAAGACCAGGGAACAAAACCCTGAAGAGCTTTGGAGCCGAGTCTTGTAGAAAGTTCGGCAGGGCTAGGCTGCATGCATTGCACATTAAAATGTCTTCCGGGCATTCTCAGCCCTCCATCTTTTGGAAAGAAGTTAAGTGGGTATTGGAAAGGAGGAGAAGAGTGACATTGCTGTGGAACAGTCTAACAGAGCAGATGTGCGTAGTATAACGTGAAACATGGGATGTGGTGTGTAGCTGGGCATGACTGAATCCAGAGTCGACATGTGTATGTTTTGAATGTCAACGGTAGTATACTCTTATCTCTAATCACCTGTTTGTGTATGTGTGTATGAGTGTGAAGATAATCTGATCGTGTGTTTGTGATGTGAAGTTGAATATTCGTCGAGCTACATTTTGCAAATGCAATTCAATGGACATCTGGGCAAAAAATGTTTCATTCCGAACATCTTCATAGCTGCAGTTCATGTACTGCAGTTTCATGTAAAGAAATAACATAAAGTCGCGCACCACACGACATCGTATGGTGCATGGTTGTATCATATGATTACATCCTAATGAAGTCAAAGGATGCAGCTGGCAAAGACCTGAAAGATGAACATGAGACGGAATTGTAGGTTGACTACATGACTCAGTTAATCGTTTAATTTTCGCCAGTGTCTGCTATCTGTTCACCTTCCACAACACAGGGGAGTTTGGCACAGGGAAGTTTGACACGGGGAGTTCGACACAAGGGAGTTCGATACAGGGAAGTTTGACACAGGGAGTTCGACTCAAGAGAGTTCGACACTTGGGAATTCGACACAGGGGAGTTGGACACAGGAGAATTCGGCACAGCGCATTCGAAGTTCAGGGAAGTTCGACACAGAGGAATTCGAAGCAAGAAGCCCGGGCAGTTGGCCAAGTTCGACAGCCCCGTGACACCCCCAAGTCATTTTCAAATCCGACGTGATGGAGCAGCGAAACAAAAACGAGCGCATAGCTTGATCTTTTCACTGCACGATATATCCCCTCTACATGACGCACTGACCTTACAGACGACCTCGAAAATGGTGATGTCATTACATTCTGGTTCGCATTAGATCATATGTGACGTACTCTGTGGAGTGTTTTTGAGGGACTAAGAGCACATTCGGATGGTGACCACGACTCAGAACTCGTGCAATGCAAATCAGCGCACCGGCTAATTCAAGACTTGTTGGAGCAGGGCCTCGTCTAACATGTCAACGGAGGGGGGGGGAGGCTCAGCGCCCGCAGTTGAGTCGGCAATCCCCCAGCCAAGGCAAAACTGGGTAGCTGGGAGGATGGGCAGTTGAAATGCTCGAAATCATAAAACGTAGTGTATAGTTTTCTGTGGAGATGAAACATTTTTTTCAAATGTAAAGCTAATGCAAAAATGCTTCGTCCCTCCATTTTTTTCAGCGACTCTTGTGCCATTAGCGGCGACATATGTAAACAGGTCATGTATGCCAATAAAATGTTTAAGCATCGCGAAACCCGGCCAACATGCATTTCGTCCGTCCCCTGCGCCCTTTCTGACCGAAATTAGGTACATTTCGTTCTTGAAACCATATATTTATGTACAGGCCAATTTTCGGCACCTGCGAAACAAAGCGAGCGAAACCTGAAAAGAAGTCATCCTTTGGGGGCAGGCGTGCGGTGCTCTAAATTACACGGAGGGAGATTTGGCCCCTCTGCATATGATCTGGATCCTAATGATTCCTACTGAAACAGTACCATCGAATTGCCAAGCCGGTTGATGCCTTTATTACAGGATGGACACAAGGAAGGACCCAGATTATGTGCTAACGGAGGGCGAAGTCTCCATTTGTGTAACCCAAAAAGTTTATTTCTCCCCGGATTTCAGCCATTTTGTTTCGCCGTTTTTTTTTAAATTAGGGCGTATTTAAAACAAAAATGCCTTGATAACGACAAATCCGAGATAAAGTCCAAAGGGGGGGGGGGAAATGCATGTTATTCCCTTTTCCGCCGAAAGGAAGGCAAGGGCCCTGATGGTATCCGGACGAAGAGTCGAAATGTCTTTTTGCCCAGTGCCTTTGTACCGAATGCAGTTAGACGCCAATATCGTTTTGGCGATTGTCACTTCATCGACAGTGTAAAAAGTCGAATGCAAAAAACGACTGGCAAAATGGCGATTACGTTTTTGCCGACGTGTCAAATTCCCGAAGGCCAAAGAGCTGAACATCACAAAGTCGAATGTCAAAAGACCGAATGCAAATTTGCCGAATGTTTTTTAATCGAATGTAAATTTGACCAATGTTGATGAGTCGTGCCTGTTTCACGAATATCAATTGACGGATGCCAGCTTGATGAATGCCAGTTAGGCGGATGTGAATTTTAGTAATGGCAATAAGTGGAATATCAGTTTGATGAATGTGAATTAGGCGGATGTTAATTTGACGCATATCAAATTGCCGAAAGGTAATTAGCCGAATACATTTTGAATGGAATGTGAATTAGTCGAACTGTGGCACGTTGAATCTAAATTTATCGAATGTCATTTGCTCGAAATAAGCATTGGTCGAACCACGTTAAATGGAATATTAGTTTGTCGATTGAGTCAATCTGGGACAAAACGCAAGGCCTTTCCGAACCGCCGGTGGACAAAACATTATGCTGATGTGGTTTAACCCGCCCCGTACCGGTGGTCAGATCCACCCTCTCCGTGCCAGGGAAGAGGAGGTGTTTGAACACATCCCCCTCCCCTCTAACTCGCGAGGCATGCATCGGAGGAAAATGAAAGATATATCTTTGGAAAGCACTTGAAGAGTAAAGCTCGAAAACCGGTAACATTTTGAAAATTACCCTAAATTTTAAGGAAAAACAACCAAAAATTTTAGTCTTTATTCCTTTTCAGCTCATCAAATAATCCATATTTTGCCCAAAATTATGCCCTACACAATAACTAACAACATGCCAGATAATATTTCTTAAGCAAACTCACCCTTTTTGACCTTCAGCACGAGTCAGGTCAGGTCACATCATTGTTCCAAAATGGTTCGTTTGTAAAACGTGCGTCCTCTTTCTTTTTACTGATGAGCATGTTTTTGCGGCTAATTTGCATTGAAGGGGGTGCTGATGAGATGCCCAAGCATACCACAAATACCCAAGCATGATTTCAGGTTGAGCCAAAGGTCAGTCGAGGTCAACTCACGCCAAATTTTCGAAAGATTGGATTTGAAATATTCAAAGTTTTAGCGACGTCTGCGTGGAAAGTTGAGTACTTTTCAGGGTTCAGGAAGGATCAATGCGGACCAAGAGAGGTCACATGAGGTCATCAGCCGACGGCCTCCGACGCCACTTGATGCGCCTGCCGTGGGGAGGAATAAGTAAGATGCACATGGCCATGAATAACTTTTTTATTGGATCCTTCTTGTCGCAGTTTATCTCTAGCATTGTATTTGCATGTTACAATGACCCATTTAAGATCACAACAAACTCCTTAGTGCATTTCTGAGATCAAAAAGGGACATTTGCCTCACATGGTCTCTAGTGACCTTGTTTTGCCCTACAGTGTACGATAAGATTATTTTGGGTCATAAATTCGGATTTAGGAGCTATTTTAACCTACAAATTCTGAGCACGGTTGCTCTGGTAACATGACGGTAGCACACCTGAAGGATCTTGCTGCTGATAATATCTGATCATCGCAATCCGGCAATAATCCACTCAAATTTAAACAAAGTTTCAAAAAAGGACTAAAACTGACCTGACCTCAGGTCACCGTTTTCCCCAAAATCTGAACAATAAAAATTGTACCGTCCTCGTATACTATAGTTCCTGCAACTTTGAGCGAACTTGGTCCAGTACCGAAAAGGTTATATGTGGCCAAAATTTTTTGAAGGTTGGCCTCTTTGCCCTGACCTAAGTCAGTGACCTGACCTGATCCAAGGCTTGGAAGGCAAGGATTAAAGGCAAAATTTTGCTAGGATGTGTGCAATGAATGAAAGAAAAGGCACTACATTTGGCGGTTTTGTATTATTCCATTTTTCCGTTATGACGGGAAACCCTGAGTGGTAGTGTTAAAACACCCTCCCTTGGTACGGAGAGTGTTAAGCGAGATTACGGCTCGTGAGAATGTTGACAATCAGAAAAACGGTCGTTTTGAGGGCAGAAATGCATGGCTTGAAAACGCCATTTCACGACATAAACTGCAGACGATTGACTTGTACCTGATGAGACAAACGACTCAACACAGGACTTTGTACACCTGAGTCGAAGAGGCTGTGTGTCCAAGCCAAGGTTAAGTAAACCAGGTAGAGCGCTCCGTTCCGGAAAGGTGTAACAACGGCAATTCGACTGCAGCGACCGCCGTGACGCGTTCAAGAGGAATTGGCGGCCGGTCGGCCGCCATATAACACAAAGATAGATGGTGCTAAATATCGCAAGTTACCAGTCCGATATTGACGGTGGCGGTCTCAAACTGATGCATGCTGCTTTCTCTATAATTAGATCCATAACAACGTAGCTGAATAGCCAATAGCCGATACAAGGCGGCATATGGGGCCCCGTGGCCCCGCGGGAGCCACGGGGCCAGGGGGGCTTCAGACCCCAACTTTTTCGAAACTTAACACTGACCCTATGGGCGTTGATTGGAAAGAACTGACCCAAAATACTTCTCGGCCCTCCAAACTGAAGAGGAGTTCCCGTGTCCCTGCAAGGCGGGAGCGGTGGCTTCCCATCGACTGGTCGGCGGTCGTGTGGCTCACGCTGAAGTGCCGTAATACTGCAACCTGCGAGACCAATGATGGTAGGCACGGTCCCAGATTGGCTTATGATGTATTCTCCGCCTATCAAAACCATTACCGTGTAGTTCATACCTAGTCTCTGATGAAGGAGCAGCTAGCAGGGAGCCGACGGCCGCGTTATCAGCCGTGATTGACATCCTTGGCAACGCAATTAGCAAGGCCTCAGATGAGGGATTTTGACAGGACGGGGGGGGGCAATTCGGGAGAAATAGCCGTCCACAGCGTTTTTGGCGCATTTTGCTACAATTCATGTCATATTGAAATTGCCACTGCTGTTGATTTAGCTCAAATATTGATGATCAAATAAATTAATACTCATATATAGGCACGCTTTGCAAAAATTGGCGCCCCGAGGGCGCGCGATTTTTACATTCAGAGTCGCGTCATAGTGAGCTACCTTTTGAATTTTTTGGTTTTACCATTTTCGGTGAACTGTAGTACTTACATATAACTTGATAATTAATATTTGCTGTTACCGTAAAGATGATGACATAACGCCATTGCGCGCATATATCAATCATGATTGACACATGTCGCTATCGACTGCCTTCGTTATTCACGCGGCTAGCGCATCTGAGCTCACCACTGTGAGCGACCGTTTGGCGGGGATGCTGGCAAGACAATTTATATATCGTGATTAACAAAAAATGACTGTCATAAACGGACACTGCTCATATCAGATCACAGAATATCATGAGAAACCTCAAAAGTAGGAAGAAATACATACTTATAATTCACCTGCTAAAGGAAGGAACAATGAAAGCAAGCAATGCATGCAGGTAATAGTTACCATTTCTTTTTACGATCTTCATTGGTGAGGGGGGGACAAAACCGTTCACGGCGGGGAAATTTCCATCATTGGGGAGGGGAAAATTCACCCCCCCTCCAGTTGACATGTTAACCGAGACCCTGCCATTTAGTAACCACCAACGTTATTTTCAGCATTTCCGACCATTTTTTCTGATGGGGTTGTCCTACTAAGATTTTTTATTTCCTATAAATACACCTCGATCCTGCTGCAAACAATCTTTTCTCACAGACTACAAAGCAGACAGCAAACATCGCATGCCATTTCATCATTGCCAGTATACAGCGGTGCGTGAACAGCTGATCGGGAACCTCGATTTGACACCCACTCCGCCCCATGTTAAAGGAGCTGAACTTATCCCCGGGTCCAAACCCACAAACAAACAAACAGAAAATAAAATGCGCGTGGCTGCAAGTGCTTGCGTGCGGTGTCAAGTCGCCTGAGCTAAGAACATCCGAACCATGACTTGGTTACTGGTAGTTTTTTTGTTTCATTTGTTTTGTTTTTTTTTTTATTTTTCGCGTATAGGAGTACGTCAGCCGACCTGAGAATGACAGCTTGGGTAAGAGCCATGATGAAGCTAGTTATTTCCATGGATCAAGCATGTCATGGTTACCAAGCAAGGGAACTGGGGGCTCAAGGCTAAAATAAAAAGGGTTGACAATACTCTTACCATTTTATGACAAGCATGGTCAAATTTGGGATCAATTTTAGCATATGTGGGAATTTTGAAAATAAAAGCACATTACTTCTCAATCTTGAAATATTTGTCTTTTAAACGAATTATCTGTGCTAAGCGTCAATTCGTGGAAACACTGGCCATATCAGGGACGTAAGGGGAGGGGGCAACTGACCCCTCTGCCACCCCTCTGGCTACCCCTCTGGCTACGCTTCTTGTGCCTTATCCACGCCATGGTCGAGGACTGGACATAAAGACTGGGCTTTTGTTTCTGATTAACGTCCAACGTTTGCATAGGCTGGGAAACTTAGGGAAAGGGGCATCTTATATCAGTCCCGTGTTAAAGCCCCAGTTTTTTTTCGGAAACTACTGGCTCTGCCACAGGCGATGCGGATGCGTGCCTCAGTAGCACTGGAACTGACAATTTCGGGCGACGAACGTAAACAAAATGCGCAAACATCAACAATGACAGTAAAAGTTCTTTTTTTTAAAGTTCTTTCCAAAGTAAACAGGCCGATACTTCCGGACTACACAGCATACGTGTTCTACAGAATATAAATTAATGGTACGATGCTGTTATTTGAGGGCGGTAAATTGACGTTCATAATTATTTGATCCTCTCCAGCCTGCCTGATCATCTCCTTCTGGTACATGAGTATTCTGTCAGCAGTGTGATTTAGCAACGACTGGACTGGAACGTCAATCTTATTTTCTTCCACAATCACACCTCGATGCTGACAGTTGTTCTTTGTCCAGGCGGACATTGTTGTAGGGCGGATATATATATCGACGTTTTGGCCCTTGGCAGAGATTCGGGAGGGCTGTCATGTGTCTTTGGTGCGCCTGCCCCGTATAAATGCAACCACCGCATCGTCATCCAAGTACCTTTCAGGAGTCTTTGCTGGCTTCTGCAGCAGCAGCCGCATTTTGGTACGCCTGGAAGGCGTTTCAGTGATGCTTCTGAGTGCGTAAGATCGGACCTCCGATCGTTCACGCCTGCTTGCTGCATCCAGAAGCTTGTCGGATGAATGGTGGGTAGCGTTTCAGAGATTTCCTATGGGAACGCTTGGTGCTCCCTGCAAGCTCGTGATACGGGATTTTGGGCCGACTCCTGTTTGTAGATGGCTGGTCTGTTTCGGCTTCAGTTCCTTCACGTGCTGCTAGCATTGTTGACGTTTCGAAAGCACCATCTATCCATGGCTGGTATTTTTTTTTACGAACCTTTGACAATTCCACGACTTGGTGTCCACTTTTGTCTCAAATGCATCAAAAGCAATCTGTCCATTTGAGCGCACGTCTCACTTTGTGCGGCATTCAGCATGGCGTTTAATGTAGTTTCGGCAAACTTGACGTCTGCCGGCTTAACTGCTGTTACACCACCATTCGCTCGGACGAAATCAAAAACCTCTTGCCGGGAAATCATTTCTGGACCGCAACAGGCACCGCACGACCAATGAGCAAGTGATGCGTTCCACGCTCGAAGCACGACAGCCTCACGTGACGCCATGCCGTCACATGACGCGGGCTCCCCGGAGGACAATGCCATGGTCTGCAAACACTCAAATCAAAGCATACGTTTCCATCACAGATGAAATTTCTATTGAACTATTTAGGTCACGTTGGCTCGATGTTTAAACTTGGTCTAATCAACTCTTTGCCTTCTGTCAGGAAACATACAACATATGTTGTTTAGACATCCTAAAATGATGCTGAGCGCACGCAAAAAGGAACCGGCGCAATACGATCAATACTCCGTTTCTCTGAAAAAGGCCAGAATGGGCAAGAATGACGACCACAGCACGAAAATATACGTCTTGGAGAACAAGAGAGTGAAATTTGAAGGAGGCTTCTGGTGGGCTATTTTTTAAAAGCCTCCATGAAGTTGGCGAAATAGAAATGTCGGCACACACATAGCAAGTGTGAGCCAGACGCCGTGTAAAAAAATACCTTATTCTATTTTGCATTAACTGTGGCATGAATTGTGGCATTAACTGTGCTCTACAGACCACATCCATCCAAAAAAATGTATTTGAGGGAAATAAAGGCGGGGCTTCCATAGAAACACTGCATGTTGTTCCACTGTTAAACATGCGTCTGTAGCAGATTTATAACTGCCTGTGTTATAGTTCAACTCGTGACGATCTCGCTCGTGCCAGTCAACCAAGAGAAAATCTTCTAAGTCCAGCCTCTATTCACTTCACGTTCATTCACCAGACACCTGCACCGACATCCACACTATACAGACCCTTCCACTATCCCTTCAAAATCATAACAGCCTTTTCGATGACGAGCGGTGCGCTGTTTCTTTTCTCTACAAACGGAAATGAACCTGACCAGGAGGTACAAAAATGACGTGGTGCCAACCAACGAGAAATGGTAACATCAGCCGAGGGGCGAAAACCGGTGGCGTGAGGAGTTCTAGACCGGTCATAAATGGCGGTATCGTAAAGCGATTCCAAGAAACATCGGATGTTAATCTACATTGTTTGTGGCTTGCACTGACTTTTTCACGGGAAGCATCGAGTCACATTAATGATGAACACTACCGTTTAGCCTAACATTCCCATTTTTGAAAGACGACCTTGGGCATCCCTGACATCTTTGTCTGAGACGTCTAACTCGGCGTTGAACAGGTTAAAAATGGGACCGCTCTACAGATGGAGATATTTATAGGAGCTTTTTAAAATTTTGCTTCGAACTACTTTAGAATCGAATAATTTTTGGCTTAGGAAAATAATATTGTTACAGCGTGGGCCCGCTGAAAAAAACAAAATCATAATTGTTCGCAATGAGAGCTCATTTTCAGCCCCTCCTAGTTAAAAGCCGAAGAAAACGATATCGACGCGGCATTCCCGAAGCATTTCCAGGTTGACTTCCATCTCAAAAGATACGCATTTCTGAACTTCGGTTTACGATTTTCTAGCGCTTTTTCGGGTCATCCGGCCCACTGCGCAGGCGCCGAACTAGATGGCACTGGAGGGTCTTTACCGTTCCGTTCAACTCTATTTGGCACGGCCGGCCCATGCTTCGTTTACGGTTTCGGGCCAAATAAAGGTGCCCGTTCTGGGTCTCAAATTCAGTTCCTGCCACACACCGGATCTGTTGTCCGGGTCCTAATCCATCAGGTTACGATGGCGGTTGACCCGACCCGACGCCAAAGGAAAACTGGATTCGGAGGTTACGACACGTTATGCCCTCCCTTGTTCGATCTCGGAAATTACGGATTGCACGAGTTTGATGAAGTCACGCATGTATTCATCCTGCATGCTCTGCTCAAAGGAAACGACAGGACATCGCACAATTCCATTTTATCACAAAATGCCAAGACCTTTTCTCCAGATGTCTCCAGATCTTGAACGTCCGCTCCAAGCTGCTGACGCTCTCCACCATGGTCCGAGATCTCACCCAGATCTGCCATAGCTGGAGTCGGGGGAGGGGAATGCAAACGCCAATTTTCAATTCATCATTCATTATGCAGTGTCATATCGGGTTAATGTTAAAATTCTTGAACTGCTGGGAGACAAGATCACCAAAGCCTAACTGGTTTCAGTTGGTTAGTAGTTGGTTAGTAGTTGGTCAATAGTTGGTTTCACTTTAGTGGCACCTTGGATGGAGCTATAGTCCTCGAGTTCGTAGATCGTCCACTTTCTCTGAATGTCGTTGCATCTGCTGTCGCTGAAAGCAATAAATCGCTTGACACCATCCTGCACCTGCTATAGACTTCGAGTTCGTAGCCCGACCACTGTCTCTGGCTGCGGTTGTATTTGCTGCTGCTGAAAGCAGTAACTCGCTCGACACCTTCCTGTGCCTGGCAAAATCTAGCCAGAGCCGGAGATACTACTATCCGTGTACAGCACGAAACGGTCGCCCTGCAGGAGGTAACATGACGCCGGCCCACGCAAAAGGGCGTCTCTCAGGACACAAAAGGATCAGTTCAGTTCCTCGTTACAGTAGAACTTAGTCGAATTCGACTTATCGACCATAGGCGTCGCCAGGATCGAAAACAAAGGGATGAAATTTCGGAACCATGAAAAAAACCGTTAAGCCTTATTGCTACATTCACAGAGCTGGGAACCTGGAGGTCTCTGATACAATGCATGCGGTCTGGGGCTATGGAAGTACCCTCTGGCGTGATCTCATGGCCAAGATAATTCAGCTGGGTGCCATCAATGCTGCACTAACCGGGAGACAGCTTCAGACCGGAAGATTTCAGCATGTCAAGAACCGTGCTGAGGAGCTTGCAATGCTCTCCGAGATAAGCGATAATCAACAGCACATCATCGGCGTCTACATGCACCCAAGAATGTCATCGAGTGCCTTGTGCGCCTTGTGCACATGTAGAAAGTAGGATGACTGCATGCATCCCCAGGGCCTATTTTAGCATGTTACCTGCGGTGGGGTGGACGATCCCCACAGTGACCGCGAAATCCCCCCAGTACACAACGAAATCCTCCCCCCAGTGAAAACGTTGTTTTTCCAGCAGCGCTCTCCCGACCTTTTTGACCTCTTTAACACGCTTCAGGCAGAGACTGTGCCTAGCATATATGCATACTGAAGCAGCTATTCGTGACTAAAAAGATGGAAATGGAAAATGAACGCAGAGTTGTTTTCATCTTTTTTGTGGAAAAACGTCGGACAGGTTTCAAATACCGTCCGCTGAATCTGATTGCTGTAGATAAGTGCAGAGATTAGGAAAAGATAATATGTAGGATATAATAGAGGATAACCAAGGACTTTTCACGCCTGCTTGTGGCTTTTGTGGAGCACAGATAAGTGCAAAGACTAGAAGAGAAGGATAATATATAGGATATAACATATACGATAACCAAGAAGGGTTCTTCATGCCTGTGACGATTGTGCTGGATTTCGTTCTCAGTGGTTCAATTTAGTGAACTGCTGCGATCGCAAGCGAGGTAAAACAGATCGCGCAAAAATACGGCGAATCCAGTTGGCGGGCCCATCAGATATAGAAGCGGCAGCCGACGGCCTTTGTCCGGCGTGCCCCCATTCATGAAACCTCCAAGACGCGACTTCTCTTGGTCCCGATGTACGCCGCAAGGCGCACAAGTCTTTCTCGGACGCACCGGTCGCCTTTGTGGCCATTTGCCACGCCGCGCATGGCAAGTATACATACAGCCCCTTTGAGTGCACGAATTTTGCATTCGAATCAAGTTTCGGGCGAAAAGCTGATCAGATCGACCCCAGGGCCGCTCAGGACTGTATTGCACACCTCACGGGTTCTGTTTGTTGAACCAAATGTCGGCAGTCTGGTCTTCGCAAAATTTCCTCGCCAGCACGCCGGCATCGGTCGACAATCGCCCTGTGCGCCTCAGCCTGGTTACTGTTGAACGGTTCATCCAGCTGCTCACAATGTCGTTTTACAATCGCGCTGCGAGCTTCCATGGAAACAGACTGCCTTCGGCCGTTTGGTCTTCCCATATGTCCACACACTTTGCACTCGGACGGACGTTCGCTTTGAGCTCGCCGCGTCACGCCGTCCTTTTCAAATGTTATGTAAAAAAGCGTAGGACGCTTCAGTCAGAATCTTTTTCTACAGATACTATCAATTAATTTCCCTTCATGCAGCGCGCTGTGGTATGAAGCAGCCACTGCCACATCTCTGCTCTCTTTTCGCTTTCCCGGGTTGGACAGTTGCGAAGTGTTTTTTTTTTTATTCTATCTTCGTCAATTTTCACGGCCCCAGTTTCCGTTAAAATAACTCGCCTTCTATTTGTACCCCTCGATGTCAGCAAGTCTTCCTCGGTGCTTCTGGATCTCCATCCGTTTCAGTCGATATCCTTCGATCAAACGCGATCTCCATTAGTCTCTGTTCGTCTCCTTTGGTCTCCATCAGCCCATTAGACTTCCGGTCTCTCTAAATCGTGTCTGATGTCCATCGGTCTCTGTCGGTCTCAGCAGGTCTTCGTCGGTTCCCTTGGTCTTTATCCGTCTCCACCGCTCTCCGCCAGTTTTCGTCGATCTCCGCCGGCCCGTCGATCTCTGTCATTCTCTGCTGGTCTGTTCGGTGTCCCTCAGTCTCCCCCACATTTACTAAATCTTTCTTTGTTCCCCACATTGACTCGTTCATATCTATTTGTGTCTTCTTTCTGTCTTCGTCTTTTCTGTCTCTGTCTTTCAATATCTGTCCGTCTGTGTGTAGCCCTGTTTGTGTTTGTCTGCTTCTGAATCTAACCGAACCTATATGTCTATTATTGCGACATTTTTATTCCTGTAACGTATTTGAAATCACAAAATTAGAGGTAGGGTCAAAGTCAAACCGAGCACGATGGAATCATGCAAATTTTAGTTCAGAGCAGGAGAAGCTGGTTTCCAATCGGAATCGGCAAAAAACAAACACGAAAAACGCGACATACATACGACTTTTTTGTGCCAGCTATAACAAGACACACCAGATAGCTATAGTGGCACATTCTTTTAAGGAACAAACCATTGAGGAACAAAGTGGTAGTATTTTTAACGGCATGCTCCTAATGGCGTCACCACAATCTTCAATCGCTCACAAAGATCTCGGGAAATGTCGATTTTGTGCAGAATCACGACTTGCACCGGTTCCTCTGATGCGCCATAACAGTAAAAGAATTATGATAATGTTATGGCGGCGCCAAAACAACGAAAATCCGTTCGTTCCACTGGAGTTCATTTTGAAAAAATATCACCCTCCATGCCACTGTTATCACAGCGTATACACAAAAAAAAACGAAAACCAAAAATACCACCACTTTCAGCGCGTGTCGCGTTGCCGGACGAGGTCGGTCCTATGGAATGATATGCAGTCGGTACCTTGTGACGCTGGGCTACAGAATTGCCCTAGTTGTTATAAATGAGGGTTAAATTTAGCCCTACCGTATTTTGTAAAGCTTGCAAAACGACCTTTTTAGTGCTTCCGTGGCTAGCACGCGCCACGTGCCGGTCCCCGCGCTTGGTGTTGTACATGATGCTATTCTCCAGTCGATCTTGTCTTGAACGAACCAGATTCGATCCCGGTGCGAACCACAGTTGAAGATTAAGAGCCGGGAAGGGCGCCGTGTCGGCGGTTGGCAATGTTCTTGACCTCAACTAAAAATGGGTGAAATCGCCTCCTGCATTCGTTCGCATGGCGTCTCATGGCTGGAGCGGTAGCGGCACACCTAATTAGTGTTTGGCATCATCGAAAAGGCAAAAGAACGGGCTTTCCGTTGGTTTCAATTTCGTGTCAGTTACTGGCGCCCTTGCATTCGAAACCACAGTAAAAACCACTTTGAGCGCGCGCCTGGCCTACCCCGTACGGCGGATGAGGTCGACTTCGCTAAATGATTTCCTGCCGATGGCCTATGGCCAGCCACCTTGTTGTGGCTGGCCATAGTGTACCCAGATCTTTGTCGTGAACGGTTTCCGAGATCTGCACGCCATTTTGAAACCTTGCAAAACGGGCATTTTTGTGTTCTTAAGGCCAGGACGTGGGCAACTCTGTAAAATCGACACACTCAGGGCCAGTCTGAACACCCCAAATCACGGATTTTGTTCAAAATTGCTGTACTAGATTATCTGAGGCGTAGAACCCGAATCTGACAATTTCGGCCTGATCAGGTCAAGGGGTCAAAATTTATAGCCGCGGCAATTTGGACTTTGCTCTTGACAGGGGTTGTTAAAAGTGCGTTTTCTCCACCACCAAAAGCCGTAAACTTATAAACGTATATATTTTCTGACTCTTTATGGAACGGGAAATCCTATTCAGGTATTTGTATGACCTTAGGTCAGGATTCCAAAGAATGACTCCGTGACCGTAGGTCAGAGATCACAAGATGACCTTCGACGGGGGGAGGTGAAAGTAATTATTTTTTTCGTCAATGTAAAGCCTCAGGTATCTTCACCTCACATTCACAAGAAATTTGGTTACGAATCATCTCCGACCTCAAATCCTGCATGATAGTAGGCCATGTTTGGGCTAAAATGGGCTCATTTCATGACTATTGAGCGTATAACGTTAACGGGATAAAAACGGACGGTGATATCGGGACGGACGTCTTGTATGGAATAAACTGCATACTATTTAATAAACGCAGAGCCTGAACAGGAGGCTGAACACACCCTGTGGTGAGGAAAAGTGGCTGTAGCGTTTAATTCCTTCCCACAACTGATACGTCTTGCCAAAATGCAGGGACACAAAGCCTTTGGCCGTTTACAATATATGTCTTAGGACAGTGTACCGGCACACACACATAGCGAAAAGTTTAACTGCTTTACGCAGACAAGCATTTGAGAGTCTTTGTGCCACCGACGGACATTGGGTACGTTCCGTTTTCTTTACAGCATCGGAACACACAAGGCAGCGCGGCCAGTGGCGAACAAAGCACTATGTACATACAATGTGCACCATGCTCCTGCGATGCAAGCAAATGCGCCAGCTTCAGCGTACCTGTGCCCTTTAAAGAATGCTTACTTCTTTACCACGCATGTCGTCTGACCTACTTTGTCCTCGGACATACAGTAGACCTATATGTTGCTATCATCTACTGGTACAAACTTGTGGTATTTTTTAGTGCCCTGGACGGTCCTAGATTGTTTAGTCTCTCTCTCTGAGCCTCATCCACCCTCTGAGCGTCAGGTAGGGTGACATGGGAGAATCTGATGTTATCGCTGATGTTCTCTACACAGTACATGTCAGCACTCGTCAGAATCTGACCAGAGGTCAGTCGTGTGAGGTTGGCACGCCCTGTGACCTGTTTCACTGTGCCACCTACGTCATGCAGGCGTTTTTACCATGAGATGTGGCTAAAAAGTTCCACTTGCCTGCGATGACATGGTCCTCCTGATGATGGCACAGGCTGATGAAGTTGTAGTTGTTTTTGTATTGCCCTGCGCATCTTCCTGGAAAGCAGTGTATTTTGCGAAGGCCAATGTGTTCCGAGATGATTAAGGGAAGAAGCTGAGACAGGAACGCTTGAACGAGGACATGGGAATGCTTAATACAGTCTGATATGAAGCAGAAGCTCTCCGGTTTTTGTGAGCAGTTGCGGACGAAGGGATGTACTGTGAACTATCCCAATGAAATCCTTGGGCCGAGTCCTGGACTATAAAGAAAAAGTTTTCAGAAAAAAACTCCAACCAGTACAGCCTCATGCTCAGAGACTGATTTCTTAAGTTTCTTGAAATATGCAGCTTGACGATCAGCCACATAATGATGGGTAGTCAGGGAGATAATAATGCGGCTCAGTGAGGTGAGGTATTCGTCCAGCAATTCTACTTTTGCTCCCAGGATGCAGCGGTCCGTTGAAACCCACTGTTGATAACTGATCTCATCAGCTGCAGTCTGAACACTCTCCAGAGACTCGAGATACCCATGAACCCCTTGCTCTCCTGGACGCCGCTCACACTCGCCCATCATGCACGCTCTGGCACTGATGTCGTAACAGCGCGCCGCATCAGATCTTTGTTGGTCAGACCTCTTTCCCCCAGCGAAGCCAGCTGGAGCTTGGGGTTGTGATGGTGGGTGCACATACAAACACAGTGAGTTCCACTGCTTCCAGAGGGCACGCAGTTTCTGGGACGCAGTTTCTCAAACGCTGAAAAACCGACCCGGGGATTCGAGGAGTGGTCTTTGAACACCAAGCAGATCTCTCGCAGGCTGCCCAGTATCGGATGTTTTTGACCCTTTACCATCACGCCTTCACTGTTTCCAAATGACACAAAGTCTCGCGTACCTGGGCAGACGCGACTGATGTCTTGTTCATAGAACGCTCTTATTTTCTGCTTTTCCTCATCGATTATTACTTTACCTTTGCTTATCAGGGGTATCGTAGGGAGGATGTCGTACATTTGTTTGAGTTTGCTTCTTTTCTTCACCATGTACATAGAGGCTCCGAAGTACTTTACCGTTTCGCGCGCGGAGACTGGAGAGGTCTTAGTTATGGTACGTAGCGTTTTTAGCCCTTTTCTAGTGCTACAGTGGGCATTGAAACCCCGGTATATGTTCAGTTTGTCATCAGATGCTACGTTGTTTATTCCATTCAGTGCGTCATCGCTCCTGTTACCCTCCGTATTTATCCCGTTAACATTATACGCTCAGTAGTCATGAAATGAGCAGATTTTAGCTCAAACACGACCTTCTAGCATGCAAGATTTGAGGCTGAAGATGATTCGTACCCAATTTTTTTTATGAATGGGATGTGGAAAAGACACCTGAGGCTTTATATCTGCGGAATAAAAATAATTACCTTCGCCCCCGTCGAAGGTCGTCTTGTGACCTCTGTCCTAAGGTCACAGGGCCATTTTCCAGAATTATGACGTCGGTCATACTTTACTTTTTTTTTACTTTTTATTATATATAATTACAGAATTACAGATTTATTTTATATATATTATTATATATATTATTATATATATTATATATATAATTACAGAATTATACTACGGTCATACAAGTACCTGAATGGGATTGCCCGTTCCATAAGGAGTCAGAAAATATATAGGTTTGTAAGTTTAAGGTTTAAGGTTTTTAAGGTTTTGATGGTGGAGAAAAACGCACTTTTAACAACCCCTGTCAAGAGCAAAGTTCAGATTGCCGCGGCTATAACTTTTGACCCCTTGACCTGATCAAGTTGAATTTGTCAGACTGGGCTTCTGCGCCCCAGATAACCCTCTGGAACCATTTCCATCAAAATGGGTGACTTGAGGGTGTTCGGAGTGTGTCGATCTTACAGAGAACTGCCCACGTACCATGTGCCGGTACCGGCTCCGCCTCTGACATACGATGCAATTCTCCAGTCGATTCTTTGTCAAACGCACCCGGTTTTGTGTCATCATGGAACATCATGGAAACGATGTTTCCAAGATCGAGCGCGCGGAGGCAGAGTGCGTCTAAATTTTAGCAAAATGCGTCGGATTTCGCCAACTCGACGTGCCGAAACCTGAAAATTTTACATAATGCATTGTGCCCACAAAACCCAGAAACGGCCAAGTTTCAGCCACTTGCGACCGCTAGTCTCTTCGGGCCAGCTCGTCCAAACTGATCCCCGACGAGGTCAGACAAAAAGACAAAAAAGAACAAGGTCGGCGAAATACCCAGATTTTGTATTTATATTGCACATAAATCGACGAAATCCCCCCACCAGTGATTTGCTTTTAAAACAGGCCCTGTGCATCCCATAGGCATACGGCGTAGATAGTACGTTTTGTGAAGGGCATAGAATGCACTATTTCGCTCGGAATAGTGCAATCGGAAATCCCAGAAGACTTGCTTGACATCAAGGGAGCTCGCCTGTTGCCGACCGTGCGATGAAAACAATTATCAATGTTCGGGAGCAGAAACTTCTCCCAAAGTGGACGCTTGCTAATGGCACGCATATCCTGAACAATATGATGTGCCGTGGAGCCCCGGGAAATGGCATATATCCATTTCGGGAAGTCATGGATGCTGACACCTCACAAAAGGAAAACGTCATCTGACGGTGGCGCTACCAATAGCAGCCGAGAAAGCCACCACTCGGTAATCAGACCATGTACCACCTGTGTGTTGGCAGCTTAAAATGCATATCCAAACCTAATAATACCTTACCTGACCAACCTGACCTGTCCTGTACTTTCTACTACACTTGCTCTTGTCGCCATGGTTAAGTTTTCCGACAGCTAATCTTTCGTTTTGGGAAATGACGAAGGTTTGACCGCTAAGACGAGTTTACTTAAGTACTGTGCAAGATCGGCAGCATCGTCACTTGTGGTGCCACTGCCGCGGTTAATGACCCTGAATGGTGAGGTGATGCAAACTTACTCCGAAACCGGCCCCTTGGCTCCGTCAGTGCCTTCCTGTTCCATTTTTAGCGAACTATATAAAAATAAAAAACACAGTTCTGGAAAGTTTCCAGCATTTTAGTTTATTAGTATTCGATCGCATACTAAATACGAATGCGTTCTTATTGAAGACATTTCTTATATCCATCCCGATCCTGTAGCCGTTGCACAAACGTTAGTATGCAGGTGCCCATGCACAGCCCTGTTTCGGATTGCACCATTTTTGAATATCACTATTGTTGCCATTTACTGCCAGATTAAACAGCAGGGAGTAACAAACCCTTCGAACAAACCCTGATTGAGTATATGTTTTTCTTGCAATATCCAGCGACTGCAGCATAGGCTTTCATGGTACAAGCATTGAAACCTACCGTCGGCGATTACTGGGGGATATAATTCCCCCAATCAGATGGATAAAGAGGATGCGTCCCCCGTCCCTCCGCCCCTGTGGCGGAGCTCATGTGTGTCGTGCTACATTTAATTTGTTGCTTTTGTATACGTCCATCTGAAAATGGTCAGATATCATTTACCATTTGATAGACAGCTAGTTTGGCGCTAAACTTGCTCTGTGGCTCAGGTGTTTGCGAGAACACGAGCCGACACTGGAGTAATCTCGACGGGGAGTTTTCCTTGGTATGGAAAACTCCAGGCCAAAGACATATAAAGTTACGTTCCTGGTATCCAACTTCAAAATCCTACGAGCGGTAAAACGTGTATTTGTTGGTGTTAGTTCGGCAACAGCTGACCGCGGTGTATGCCGCGTGCGCCGTATATGTATTTTTGGTGCGCTAGCTGGTATCAGGTTGCTCAAAGATGTCATTGGGGTTCCTAAATTTTGAACGTTTTTGATGACTTACCTCGGTGTTCCAAACTGAAGTATGCTTTGAATTATGGTATGCAGATTTATGAGTGGTTTGTTCACACCTAGTTTTGGATCGGATGGTTTTGAATGCCAAGTTACATTAAAGCTTGACGTATTGTTTCAGAAAAATCGAAATTTTGAGACTCTGGAAATACTGCTCGAGTGAAATTCAGAAATTGTTGCAAATGTCATCATCTGGGACATCTTTCAAGCAGGTAATGTGCTTTGCAATGCTAAACTAACGGGATCACAATAATTATTTCCCTGGGATGCATATTAGATGTGGTTATCTTGGTCATGTTCAAGGTCCTGCTTGCATGGTTATGCAAGCAATATGCTTGCTAAACAACACAATCTCTTACATAACACCTTTAGTTTTTCAGTAAAAATGTGCATTATTTTGCATTGCATTGAATATTTCACATTATAATTGACATAAATCCATAACTTCAATGCTGTCATATTCTTTGACCTCTTGGCTTGCAGAGAGGTCAAAGAATCAGTTGCAGTTTCAGTGCAAGCAACAGCATCATGTTAAGAAGAAAGTAGCATTTCTAAGGCATTTTTAGTTGCATTACATTTGTAACTGATGATATCTGTGTCATAATATTTTGTGCATTGGTGTTCAGGTGTATTATTGCCATGAATTATTTTCTTAGTGCACATAAATAGCTTAAATATACTGCAGGCATATCTTGTAGTGGCTAAAGGTAAGTTTCTGCCCGACGAAATCGCAAACAACCCTCTGTATAATTGCCACCAATGTAAAGAATGTATCATCCTGTTTCTAACCATACTTTCCACTACTTGATTTTCTAAACAACAACAACAAAATCGTAACGATAACGTACCACACAGTAATACCGTGCTGCAGTCCACTGGCGGAGAACAACATTATCCGCAGCGGAAAATGTAGTGCCGCCAAGGTTAAGGTTATTGACATCAAGGACGTGTAGACCCTGCATGCATCTTCAAGCGATTAATGACGTCATATATAGGACAATTCTATTCTGTTGCCACAAACTGAACTTGGAGGAGCTGCTGAATTATTATGCCATTATATTATTGTATTAGATAATTGTTGGGATGTCTGATATCAGTATTATTACATTATGACATTTAATACTTGTTAGATTAGGTTGCTAGGTTGGGTTGTGCTGGGCTAGGTTAGATCAGGTTAGGTTAGGTTAGGTTAGGTTAGGTTAGGCTAGGTTAGGTTAGGTTAGGTTAGGCTAGGTTAGGTTAGGTTACTATGTTAGGCTAGGGTAAATTTTTATTTATTGTTTTATTTCACTTCCTAATATTTTCCAGTTTTGTTCCGTGATTTTCTGTGCTGGGCTACGCTACGTTAGGTTAGGTTAGGTTAGGTTAGGTTAGGTTAGGTTAGGTTAGGTTAGGTTAGGCCAGGCTAGGCTAGGCTAGGTTAGGTTAGGTTAGGTTAGGTTAGGTTTGGTTACTATGTTAGGCTAGGGTAAATTTTTATTTATTGTTTTATTTCACTTCCTAATATTTTCCAGTTTTGTTCCGTGATTTTTTTCAGATATTTTATTTCACTGCTTTTTGTTTTTTTTTGTATTTTTCAAATTGCAACTACGCTTTGCCATCTTTGTAATATTTTTACTTTTTTATCATTATTGTTTATTATTATTATTATTTTTATTATTTTTATTATTACTATTATTATTACTATTATTATTTTTACAACGGTTAACTTTTTTTATTTTAAAGATAATTTATATCGCATTAGTTATTCCCCCAAAACTTTTTTATTACTCTTGATTGGACCTTGAGTCCGACCGACGACCAATCAGTGTCGAGATCTCACGTAAACAAACTATTTAACGCAGAAACGTCAAAAATCCCTACGCGAGCGTCGGGCGGTTAGCATACCAGTGACGACGCAATCTGTTTCGGGGGAAATAATTTGTGTTTCAGGTTTTTCCGGCTGAAATCGTAAGTAATACTTATCAATATTGCATTTGAAACGCCATGCAACCACTACTACGATTATTTGCCCTGGAAGTAAGCACTCGGGCTGAATCTTACTGTTGACCCTTGTAGTGAATCACCTTGTAATTATCCCACATATTTATTTAACTTTGGGTTGAATTTGGAATTGGATTTCTTATTCTAGCCTTTTTTGGCTGATAAGCACATAGTTGTTCATAACAGTCATGAAGACTCTAATTCAGTGATGCACTGTGCTATAGTTTACCTGTTATATTCTGTTATGTCTGTTGTTTATTCATGATGCCCTTCCATGTATGCTCAGCATTTATTCAGGTGCATATGTGTGGGAAGCCCCAAAAAATGTCCCATGTGGATTGTCTGGCAGTGAGTAAAAGCAAGCACAAAACTAAAATGGTAGATTTAGTGGCTGTGGACTATCCAGTTCCCATCAGTTTCATGGGTGTGGGCTGTGGGTTAAGTGCTTGCACTGCCCACCCAGGACCATGGCCAGCCAGCCATTGCCACTGCCACCACTGCTGCCACCGCCAGTGCAGAGCCAGCCGCCCATGGCACATCAGACCATGCCTTCAACCAGTTTGTAGAGGAAACGCTGGAGCGATACACAGACCTCAATGACCAGCAGCAGACAGCCTTTCTGGAGAGCCTCATCTCCCACAGCCACCCCCGTCAGCGGTGGTACATGCTGCACCGGCTGCCATCCCTGCTGTTGCGGGACTTCCTGTCGCTGCTGCCGCTGGAAATAGTCGAGCACATTCTCTCGTACGTGGACGGCGCATCGCTGCTGCGCTGCTGCCAGGTCTCCTCCTCGTGGAACAAGATCATCTCGTCGCTTTCGTCGCTGTGGCGCGACAAGTGCCAGCTGCTGGGCACGCGCACGGACCTCAGCTCGATCGACATCGAGGCGATCGGCGGCTGGAAGGAGCTCTTCCTAAGCACGTCGCGCACGCTGTGGCGCATGAAGACGCGCCAGGCGTTCGAGAAGGTGTCGCTGAAGCTGCCGCCCGGCCACGGCGGCAAGCTGATCGCGCTCGACTACCACGGCGACCACCTGGTGGCGGCCAGCGAGTGCACGCGGCTGTACGTGTGGCGCGTGAGCGAGGACGAGTGCGTGCTCACATTCGCCGTGTTCCTGCCGATCTCGTGCCTCAAGTTCTCGCTGGGCAAGTTCGTCGTGTGCGGCCACTACAACGGCCAGCTGTCGTCGCACGACATCTCGGACACGTCGGGCGACGCGGAGCGCGCCGAGCGGCTGCAGGAGCGGCTGCGGCGGCAGCAGGGGCTCAACGAGCCGGACGAGCGCGGCGAGGGCGCCGCCCGCCTGCTGCGCCGCTTCTGGGTGCACAGCGGCCCCGTCTTCTGCCTCGACTACTCGGAGGAGCTGGACATCCTCGTCAGCGGCTCGGCCGACAACACGGTCAAGATCTTCGGCCTCGGCTCGGGCCTGCTGCTCAACACGCTGCCGCGGCACAGCCACTGGGTGGTGCGCGTGCTGCTGCGCACCGGCGTGCAGCTGGGCGGCGGCGACGGCGCCGGGCCGCCGCCGCCGCCGGCGCGCGTGCTCCTCACCATGACGCGCGACGAGATCCAGGTGTTCGAGGTGGAGAACACGCCGCCGTGGCTGGGCGCCGAGCCGTTCAAGTCGCTGCGCACGCCGCGGCTGTCCGTGCCGTTGGCCGAGGCGCTGCGGCCGCAGCCGGGCATGCACATCCCGTTCTTCACGCCCGGCTGCCACCTGCACGACGGCCTGGTCACGTTCGTGCGCCAGTCGCCGCCGACCAACAACAAGATCTCCACCGCGTCCATCGTGCAGTACGACCTGCGCACGCGCTCGCTGTCGACGCGCATCGTGGTCAGCTTCAAGGTGAAGAAGCTGCTGGCGATCGGCAGCCGCTACGCCATCCTGCTGGCGCCGTACGCGCAGGAGAGCTGCCCCAACCTCTACTTCGTCAACCTCAACACGAAGGAGGTGATCGCGTCGGAGAAGGTGCCGCACTCGCGGCTCTCGACCCCGGACGCGGCGCAGATGGCCATGGGCGAGCTGGGCTGGCTGGACGGCTTCGACGGCGAGCCGGCCGAGGGCGGCGTGGTGGCCGCCATGGGCACCGAGACCAGCCACGAGGTGTTCGTGCTGCGCTGGCGACGCAAGTGACGCCGTCACGGACCCGTGCCCCCGGCTGTGTTGCAGCGCTGCTGCGGCCTGGTCAAGTACGCGCTGCTGGCGGCCGCGCTGCCGCCGCTGCTGAACCACGCCGCGCTCCAGCGGGAAGGCTGCCGAGCTGCGCACGCACGGTGAGCGGGCGCCCGGCGCAGCGGCTGCCGCCCGCCGGCGCGTGCCGGGCGGTGTGCGCCGCGGAGGGGATGCGCTGGGGGGAGCGTGAGGTTCACTGGCTTGTTGTGGCTGTGATGTGTTAACTGGCGCGCGTGAGTGACGTGTCAGGCCAGTTGCGGTTCAGCGTTGGAAAATAGGGCGTTTGAAGTGTGCTTTGTGACCGGTGCTGTTTATTCCGTCATGTCACCACTGATTTGTCGGGAGATTCGCAGTGCTACATTGCTCTTGCTTTCATGATGTGAGCTATCTTTCGATGCCCGCATACAAACGATGTTTTTTTGGTCCACTTGTAGGTCAGTTATATGATATTGGGTTCGGCCAGAAAATGTACCTGAGATGCGAGGGTGAGGGGTCGCCGACAGGTAAGAGACCAAGGACGAGGCCACAAACAAATTACGGACGTTGAAGGATCACGTGGCGCGTACTGTTCTAGTTATGTTCACCTAGCATAGTTTGCATTGATTAATGATACCACAGCCGTCGCTCTGAACGCTCCCAGACGTGTTCATAGTCTACGTTATCAGCTGGAGCGTGATGGGGCGTTAGCTGCTGGTTTCCCCCGGCACTATCGCCAGCACCAGCAGCGCCGCTGGTCCTGCTGTGCCGCTGGCCTGACGTTGACCCCGTTCCGCCGCCGGTTCGTCTGACGTGCCCGGCCGCTCTGAACGTTGGACGTCGTCTCCCGCCGCCTGCAGTGGTGCTGGACTCGCCGGCCGGCGTGTCCTCGGACGTGTGGCTGGCCCTGCTGCCGGAGCTCAGCCAGCTGACGCGCTGCTGCGTGTTCGACAGGGCAGGGCTGGGCTTCAGCGACAGGTGAGGTCCCCCCCCGCCCGACAGTCACGCTATCTCCGTGTGCCTGGCGCCGTTCTGTTCCGTCTTTGTCGGACGCCGTAAGCTTTGTTTTGTTAGCAGGTGCAGTTTGGAAGTTCTAGGCCTTTGCGCGTCGGTAATGTTCGGAACGGAAGTTGTCGTTCGGACATTACGCGGTGCCGCCGCGGGTCGACGTTACACGATTTAGTACTTAAATGTTGTCTGCGCGGTGCGTTTTATGAGATTGTGGGAAGGAAGCGCTCGGCTTTGTGTGGTCTTAGGCGTTTAGAAATGATTCAAGACAAGTTTTGGAACCGATTGTCGGAGACCGATTAATTGGCGTTGCATTTCTGAGGATTCTGACGTATTTTGCCTTTGCCCCAATGTGACTTCACTAGCGGCCAGTCCACCCTTTGTTACTTCAGTATGTTGGGTCACACTGCGATCTTGCCGTGATAAACCAGTCCGTTTCAATGACAGGACTGTGACCTGTGCTGCCATAACCTGGTAGGCCGCCAGATGACCTCATTCCGTGACCTGCCCACTCTGAGTGGCGTCACCCCGTGACGCACCAGCCCTCTGTGACCTTTACCGATTACCCACACCTTTTGCCTGGCTGCCCTGAATGACCCTACCTGATTACCTAGCCACGCTGTGTGGCCGCACCCCATGACCCGTCTGCTCGCTTTGACCTCGTCCATTGAGCTGCCCGCCCGTGTGAGTTCACACCGTGACTGGCCCACCCGTGTGACCTCACCCCGTGGCCTGTATGCCCCCTCTAACCTAACCCCGTGACCCGTGCACGCGCTCTGACCTCTCCGTGACCCGCCGGCTCGGTGTGACCGCAGGCCGATGGAGGGCGGCGAGCGGCCGGTGAGCGAGTTCACGCCGCCGGCGTACACCGCCGGCCGGACGGTGGCCGACCTGCACCGGCTCATCACCGAGTCGAGCCCTCAGCCGCGGCCGCTGCTCTACGTCGGGGCCGGCCTGGGCGCGCTGAACGGCCGCCTGTTTGCCCGCCTCTACGCCGGGTCAGTAGGCGCTGAAGGGTGGTGCACCGGAGCAGGTCGGCTCCTAGTTTATGTGCGCGCGCCTCTGCGCTGGGTTAGTGGACGTTGGCGGTGATGCTCCTGCATAGGTTGTGTTGCCGGCTTGTTAAAGTTTTTAGTGGTAAGTTTAGTGTAACCAGCAGTTAGCAGTTACCGCTGGATGCTCTTTGCAGGTCAGAAGCGGACGTCGACGATTTGTCGTGTCATTTACGCCACAGAGGTTTCTGGATAGCTGTATGACGGGTACGGAACGTTTTGTTTACCCACTGACGTGTGTATAGGATTTTGCCATGATTTATTCAATGTGCGGCGGCAGGAAGGCATTTCGAATGCAGGGGGCCGCCCGAATCGGTTTTTGTGCGGGACCATTTGTGATCGATTTTATAAGGATCGCAGTGTTTTTTTATGCTTCTCATCACTTACCTTTCGGGCCGTTTTCCCTTACCCGACTGGACAGCCGCGGGCCGCGGCAGGCCCGGACCCTGCAGGGCGTCTGACTGGGTGCGCCGCTCCCCAACAGTGAGGTGTCCGACCTGGTGCTGGTGGACCCGCTGACGGAGGACATGCTGGAGGAGGGCGCGCCGTGGCTGGAGTTCGTGCGCGGCCGGCTGTTACCGCCGCTGCAGACGCTGCACGTCGGAGCCGCTGCCGGTCTTGTCCGCGTGCTGCTGATGTTCGGCCTGATGGAGCCGCCGCTGGCCGAGGCCGCCGACACACTGGGCGACACCGTCATCAACAGACAGGTCAGCCTACTGATCAGCAGGCGGGTCAGCATACTGATCAACAGACAGGTCAACTTAATGACAAAGGACGGGTCAGCTTACTGACACCGTCATCAGCAGACAGTTCAGCGTACTGATCAACAAACAGTTCAGCTTACTGGTATTCATTGAGAGGCAAGCTAGCTTGCGGATGGCGTCGTTAGCGGACAGGTTAGCTGGATGTTAGGCAGTAGTTCAGCAGGAGCAGATTGACAGTAATCAGCAGTCGGGTTACGTGCCCAACTGACACTGTCTAGGACTGTCAGCGTGCGACGGGCTAGATTGCCGACAGTGGCAACAGGACTGTTCTGCCAGCAACGTGCCAGTGATCAGGTTACCGGCGATGGTCGAATCAGGATTCGCTTGACTAAGACAATACGTCTCACACATTCTAAGCGCGATCAACAGCTTGTTCCGCCTGACCTCGCCCCTCGCCCCACAGAAGCACCTGCTGTGCCACCCGCGCCACGCCAGCACCGTGGTGGACGAGCACCACTTCCTGAACGTGAGCGCGGCGCAGGTGCGCGCCGCCGGCGGCCGCGCGCCGCCAGCCGCCGCCGTCACCGTCGTCACCGGCGACTTCCACGACGAGGCGCTGCCGGCCGACCTCAACGCGGCCTGGGCGGAGGCGGCGCGCCGGCTGCCCGGCCGCCTCGTGACCGTGCACGGCGCCGACGGCCGGCTGCCGTACCGGCGGCCCGCCGAGCTGCTGCAGACGCTGCGCCGGCTCGTGCGCGCGCGGCGCGCCGAGCTGCGGCTCGCGGCCGACGGCGGGCGGACGGCCGGCCCGGCCGCGGGGCGCGCGTGACGGGCCGGCGGCGAGCTGGGGGAGGCGGAGCTCTGCGGGGCTCGTGGTGTGGCCTGGGGCGCGCGGGCGGGGGACGGTGCAGGTTTGGGACGGTGGGTGCTCCTGTGGTGGCGTCCGTGAGTTCGGCGTGAGCCAGCCGCGGCGGTGGGAGCTGGCAGGTCCGATGGCGGTCAGTAGGTGTTCCAGAAGACGTTTGGGCGCGGCCGACTCATTTTGGGGATCGGTGGATCTTCCGTCAGGACGACCAGGCCACGTATTCCGATAGCGTCTGTGTTTGCCATTTTACAGGGTCTCCGTGACAGTCACTGCTGACAATCTGCCATTTCACGTGTATTCCAGCGTGGGAGTTACGCACGGGGGTATTGATCCCTCGCGCGCGGGCATCCGTTTTACCGCGCTTGCGGGCGGTGCACGGCCGGGTAGAATAAGGAGGCGGGTCCTCCGCTTGGCTGTGGTTTCGAGGTCGCGTGCGGGTGCGGCGTAGGCCACGACACGCCTCCGTTGCTTGGCGTCACATTGGGCTGTCCGTATCTTGCTGGCTGTTTGGGGTTTGTGCAGGGTTTTGGCACCGCGACATGCGTTTGGTTATCGGTGATGCGTCCAGGGCTGATGGCCCTTCGAATAGTGGTCCGTATCCGCCAATATAATTGCGTGTACTGAAATACGGCCGTGTTCGTGGAGTGGATGACCACAAGACTATGAAGCGCAAGCCGGTATGAACTTAAAATTCGACTAAAAAATGCAAACAAATCAACCAGGAAAATGGGTGTTTGATTAGGTCCGCAGCTGACTCGTGGGTCCAAAACGAACGGCCGCCTAAGAGGGTGGTCCTCACGCGTCCTCTTCACCGCTCCTCGATCCATTTATACATCCTCTGTGACACGGTCTCGCCTCTCGTCCTCTCAACGTTCCGCAGCCGAATTCGACCCGGCCCGGGCGGGGCCGCGCGGTCGGCGTACAGCCGCCGCCTGCCGGCACCGCTCGCCGCCGGCGACACCCGAGTCGGCGCGGGGGCGTCGCCGGGCGGGGCCCGCCGCCGGCACCGCCAGTCCGCGCCGAGAGCCGCCACCATGTGCAGCCGCCGTCTCCTCTGCGGCCTGGCGCTGCTGCTGGCGGTGCTGGCCGCCTCCGCCGACCGCCTGGGCAAGCAGGAGCGGCTGACGGTGCTGGAGCAGGTGAGGAGGAGGGCGATGGGCCGAGGGAAGGCGGGATTCAGCGGAACAGCGCGGGACAGCATCGAAAGATCGTATCGTGAAACGGGGCGCAGATAGTCGTGTTAGTTTCATTGACCTCTGTGACCGCTGTTCCAAGATATCCGAACGCGTTCTCTTAGTTTGGACGACATGTCGCGTCTTCCATTTTACAAAATCCTTGGCGGACCACAATGCGGCTGTGTTGTCAACGTCCTAGCTGCAGCATGCCTTCGGTAAACTCGCACGCTATGTTTCTGCCAGTGTCTCTGTTTCTGCCTCCTCTCACGACCACGCGTTTGGGCGTCGCAGGTGCAGACGGCGCTGAAACAGCGCCACCTGGCGTGGCCGCGGGCGCCACGCCGAGGGCCCGGTCCAGCGCTGGTCGGCGAGCCCGACCTCCTGCACGTGGAGGACGAGGAGGAGGAGCCGCTGGAGCCGGTGCCGCCCGAGCCGGCCTGGCTGGCCGCCCAGGCTCTGCTCGCCGCCCACGAGACGTACGAGGGCGTGGAGGGCTCAGCCCAGGCCGCGGACGACGTCACCCATCGGCTGGCCGGCTGGAGGGGCCTCAAGGGAGGCATGATCGACGCCATCGAGTTTTAGCCAGCTGTGCTTCTGGCGGCACAACGCCCCTCCATGGAGTAGCCGAACAGGATGATGTTGTGGAAATGCAAAGGCCCATGACCACTGACTTGCATAGTACTCGATTGTCAGTGATTCCCACGTGATTTAGACGCCTCCCTGTATCTTGGAGTTATTGTTCCGACAATACATCTCTTGTTTAAGCGTTTAATAAAGTGGAAGCACAGACGAACAACTGCTAGATCTGGTCACTAACATACAAGGAGATTCAGTCCGGCCCAGAGTGAAGATGTTTACGTCATTAGGGAGAATGATACTCCAGCGGCGTTCAGTTGCACAAGTAGGAGCAAACCATTGTCACGTACGTGACTGTTCGTCTGCATTTTGTTTTGAGTGGTCTGCAGCTGAAGCTTGCGTTTTACAAAAACGAGCTTGTTTTCGGGCTAAGTGCAGACAGGTATTGCGTCTTTAGCATAAACACGAAGCAACTACTCAGCGCCACTACAATTTCAACAAAAACCTATAAAAACGGTTTATTCACCACCAAAACAGCAGAAGACTACAAAAGAAAAAAAAATCGGTACATTACAGTTCAGAGGCATGAAGCAAAGGCCCCATGAAACAATACAAAGGAGGCAGACAAAACTGGGTCCGAAACCGCTGACCATTGACAGCAGGTCGCATGCAGACAATCCCATGAGAAAAACGCCGAGATTCCACGGCGAGCGAAACCTTCCGATTCCGCTTTTCAGATAGCTTTGAGCGTCAGATCCAGAAGCTTCGATCTATGCATACGACTGCCATATGTCATACATAAGCGAGAAGCGCTTTGCAGACATGCGCGTAATCACGCAAATAGCATAACATGAGGTACGCAATCGCGGGAAGCGCACGCAGTGACAGGCCCCAATGCAAGCTTTCAAAGACAAAAGCCAACGAAATCACCTCGAGTGCACGGCCAAACCATCTCAGAGCCCCCAGACTTCCGAGCGAACAGCTCCAATGTGTTCTCGAAGCGGTCTTCATCTGACGCAAGGCAGTTTCCTTCCACTAAACCGGCGTGTGTCGATATGTGGACGGTACGCTCCGCTGAGCCGCGTGTCTCCAACCCCTGCCACCACGAGAGCGCACCGCTGCGTCGCCCGCGCTCCCTCGAGCCGCCGGAGGGCGCCGCCGCGGGCTTCCAGGGCTCACGCCGTGCAGTTGAAGCACGTCGACAGGAAGTCCTCGAAGCCGATCTGGATGACGCCCTTCATGCCGGCGTCGCGGGCGCGGAAGGCGTTGGTCAGGTTCTGCAGCTGGATGCAGGACAGGATGAAGTGGTCGACCGTGATCTGGCCGGACTTCTTCACGTCGTACTTCTTCAGCACGTTCTCGGCGAACGCTGGCGACAGCCGGTAGCCCATCTCGCCAAACGCTGGGGGCGAGGCGGGTCTTGAAAGTGCAAATCTGACAACAGCGACCATACCGTGTGGTCTTATTATTATTTGACCTTATCTAATCTCCATCGGGATAAGACGGCGATGTGGCGGGCAATGTAGCGCAAAAGGTGATGGATGCAGCTAGCCATGATAACTCTTTCCGGGCTAGAACGAATCGGTGGAGAACGCGTAATGGATCAGATGTACAGTTTTAGGCCGAACAATACAAAATGTTTTTGCCAGTTGCTTCACCGTCAAGTGGTTATGCTGCCAACGACATGATAAATGACCTTCACTACCAAAAGCAGAAGACTTTCACAGTACATATCTGGGATTCACCAGGTGCTAAGAAATAAAATATATGGACGGTCGAGGACATAAAAAAACACCTGCACATCTTACCTTGCTCCAGTTCTTTGGCATCTATGCTAGAAGATTTGTTGGTGTCGTACTTCTGGAACACGCCTATCCAGGCATTGACGTAGTTGAAGAGATGGCCAAACTCATTTATGTCTATGGTGTCACTGCCATCTTTGTCAAACATACCTGGAAGTACAACAATGTATCGTTAGCCTCAACGATGGGTAAATGATATCAGTGTCAGCCCTGTACCCTGAGGCGCCCATTATCACCTCTGCAACGCATGTCAGCCTGTGAAAAACATACGTTGCATGCAGATGCCCTGAATATGGAGAAACAGGAGGAAAAACGGACCAAATGGCCTAAATGTGAAATGTTTTGGCAGCATTCTGCTGAAAATGCAGCCAATTTCAGTGCAATAGACAAAGAAAAACTTGGTCTCAGATAACTTCAATGGTTTCAAGCAGTGTTGGAAACCTGGTTTTTTTCCTGGTGTTGGAGTACAAATTCTCTTTTGGAGCATAAAATATCATTTGTTTATGTGAGAAACCTGGACTAACTAGGTACTGGTAGGTCAGCAGAGTCGTTGACCCGGGGGGGAAGGCGGCTGGCCGTGCGTTCACAGTGTATTTTAGCGGCCGAGTATGGATAGTGAACCATCAACCGGGGGGGGGGGGCGCTGGGCAGCTTCAAACTCTGGTTGATTACGATACCCATGTCTTTTGGGGGGGGGGGGGCAAATGACCATTTTTGAGTACAAAATTTTCTTGGAGTATAATTTTTTGGTGCTCCTTGACACCAGAAAACGATAATTTCTCCAACAATGGTTTCAAGTTTTTTTGACATATTCTGGACCACTTATCCGAAAGGCCACTCACGGATCATCATTCTGCAGCAGGCGATGTCGAACTTCTGCCAGTTGCCAGAGGAGAGCGCTTGCTGCAGCTCGGTCGCCGTGATGCGGCCAGAGTTGTCCTTGTCCACAGTGCGGAACCAGGCGGCTGCTTTCGGGTCCAGTCCGGGCGGGCTGCTGCGGGTTCCCCTGGCGGCAGGCGCGGATCGATGTTCTGTACACTCATCCATAGTCTGCAGGATTCCAAACAAAAGTTCCAGTGGAATCAGATGGTTGTGGGATTACGAAGCCAGATTGTCACATGCAAGTCTGTTGCCATAGTCACTATGCATAACAAGAGCATTGCCTTAGACATAAGAGAGTTGGTGTATGCATAAAATAATTCCCATAGGCATAGAGACATTTCTGTTGACATACAACCACTTCAGAGTGTGAAAGCAATGTGGCAGGTGTAGGCGAGATTTGGCGCTATCGTGTCCTCGATAGCACCATGACATATTATAATTCCTTGTATGTAAGGCAGTATAATTCTTTGCCTCGTCCAATCTTGTACAAACCTGACTGAATTTACTACTTCCCTCAGCAGGCATTTATGGCTGCTTTTACTACTTACCTCACCATTTCTGCTCAGACCTCACCCTTTTTGGATCTAGTATACTGCCAGATATAAACCAAGCTGCTCATGCGCCAACAACAGTGTTCATTTGGTCACCAGAATCACACTCAAACTTTTCAGTGTCATCACATCACTGCAAACCCCACTTAAACAACCCAGCAAATCAAGTTTAGCATATTTGTCACAAACCTTACCCTGACAGAATAACTGTTTTCCTGAGTACATCATATGTTTAGTTACTTTATGCAGTGACATCAATGGTGGGGTACAGTGGAGCAGAGCAGAGAGTATGAGAGTAGGGAGATGGTAGAGGAAAACAGTGAGATATAACTTTGAAGTCTTTTCTTTCCATGTACTGCCACTGGGATGATGTGAAAAAGTTGCCCTTGCTGTCCCCTACCCTGCTGCCACTGTTGGTGTATTGTCAGCCCTGCAGCCAGTGACAACATCCCCTGGGAGGGGGAGGCACAGCAGGGATAATTGTCCTCTAGTTTGGGAAAATTGGTTTCACCTCAGTGGCATGCAGGAAAAGTGGGATAAAGAGATGTTCTTGTTTCCAATGTCTTGAATTCTTGATGCCATCACTGAAGACATTCATTACCAACTGTATTATAAATGCTGTCTGAAGAGAATGAAATTCAAATGATACAAAATGAGTGGTGAATATAAACTGGCAAATATCAAACTTTTCAAATATCAAACAAAAAGTTGGTTTTTCTTTGATGCCCCCTACCCCACCCACTGCTGCTCATCCTAGTGCACAAGAAAGACACAGCTAATACAGCACACCATTATGTCATTATTAAAAATATGTCATAATTTATGCTAGCATTTACAAGGATATGACATATTAACATAAAACACTGTGCTGGAGCAAACAGCAAAACTTCAGTAAAACAGTGAAGAAAAGAGTATAAATGGTGAGACATGAGTGGAATTTGGTGAGCCATTAATGAGGTACTGTCCTTGGTAATAGTCACATAGACATCAATTCACTCTAATAGCTCATCACCTGCAACAGTGGCACCATGATGGTGGCAATGAAACTATAGGAACTGCGGACTTGCTTTCCACTGACTGTACTGGAGTGATCCACCATCTTCTTTTGACTGGGGTGGTATGTGTTTATGGGGTGTAATGTTGCACTGAAGGTGCCTTGGTTCCCTCTAATGAAGGTTAGGTCACAGAAACCATGGTATTAGGATATCTAAACAGGGACTGTTTGCTTGGCTGCCTGTACAAGAATAATTTGGGTAATCTTTACTAAGTGTACCATGGCCAGAATCAATGTCTCTAGAAAGACTCCATGGTGCAAGTGCAGATGATTGTTGGATAACTTGATGACCAGTTCTCCAACCCATTGTTGGGTAACTGGGCAAAAGATTATATGATGAAAGACCAAAGGCAAAAGATTGTATTGCAAAACATCATGTGTTATAAATATCAAAAGCAAAACATTGCGCTGAAGGCGCAACATCTGATGCTGGCAGCCACAGGCTGATAAAAGTGTGCAATGGGACTTGGCTCTGTCCAACACAGATAAGGTCATGTGAAGCCAGTATTGGTTATCTCTACATAGAGGCTGCCTGCTGAGTGTAGCTTTACAGCCTTGAGTGGAGGATTACATCTTCCAGTCCTACACTCTGGCACTACATTTTTGGTGCATTATCTTGCTGGAATAGTTTTTTCAGTCACATAAAATGCATAACATAAAGCAATAACATACAGTAATGCAGACTATATATAATTACTATACAGCCAATCCAACACATGGCCACTATTTAGATATAACCTAGACTGCACTTTGCATGGCCTAACTCCTTTATTGAACAGATTGGAGTTCAATTAGTTCAATCACACTGTTTTATTGGCCTCTAGTATCCTGTACCATGCCTTCAGCACAACATTTCTCCTTTCATATTCATCACCTCTAGCATGGGGTTATGCCTCTGACAGAACATTTGTTCCATGATATTTATCTCATGCAATCTTTTGTGATATGGTGCTGTAATACTGTCCCTTTTCAGTATAACCTAATATCTCATGCAACCCAACCTTTCTGTTAGAGACAGCCATTGTTTGATTGCACTCTCTATCAGCCTGCAGGCTCTAGTATTCTATACCATGCCTATGGCACAACATTTCTATCCTTTATTTTGGTATTTATTTGATACAATCTTTTGTCATAGGATCTTTTGCATATGGTCCTTTGGCATACAATCTTTCACCTAGTTATGCAGCAATGGGTCACTAAATGCAGAGAAAAATGATTTCAGTGGAGCCATGGAACTTGCACTTTGACTTCTGTGATGCCACGAGCATTTGTGTTTGTGCCGTAATCTTTCTGAAAACCTTGAATTCTGGCTGTGGTGATACACTTAATAAAGATTGCCCACAATAGCACAAAGCCATCTAAAATAGCAGATAATGCCACGAATCTTTTGTTTAATCAAGGATTTCAATTTGAATACACCAGCTCATGATTTTAGGGCGTCTCGAGCCTGTTAGTTAAATGCATTGTTTGATTACTTGCTTGTTTGATTTCCATGCTTGTTTGATTTCCCGCTCCTTTTCCTTACCGGATAATTCGCCATGGAGGGTTCACCTTCTAAACAGTAAAAGGTGCAAGGAAAGCAAGTCTGCTCTTGAAGCTCTTGAAGCCCAAATTACGTGGTCAATTCCACATTCGAACAACGTCGAACAATAACTGATGAATCAAGGCCCTATTGATGAATGGAACGCTGACAGCATGCATTCGGGGCACCAGGGCCGATAGTGGGTGGATCAGGGCAGTACAATTGCAACTGATGCGTCATAAATGAAAGAAGTGAAATAAACGTTTTAACCGAAAGTCGTCAAACTTTGCTGGAGTTCCAATCAAAGTTAGGAGCAGTCAGAGAAATAAAATTCAAAAAGATAATTCAGGTATATATATTTCATCCACTTATGTATTTAGATATACAAAAGTTGACATATATATTAAATGTCAAATTTATGACAGCTTCAAACAATATTTACGGTACATCATGAACATTTACGGTACAAAAAAACGTTACGGGATATATCAGCCGTCGGCTTTGTGTTTTTAAAGACGTTTGCTGCGCGTAGTGCGTTAAATATTCATACATTTGATTGCGGTGCTGATCGCATATATTTACCGCTTGCATCTAGGTCGGTCTGTGAATTAAAGATCGACAGCTCCAGAACTCCATTTGTAACATCGCTTTCATATATGCGGTTAGTCCTCCACCAATGCGAGCTGGATGTACAGTAGTAGTAAGTTTGCGTGTCAGTAGTACGGTCATGGTTCAACTGGGTTCCAGCGACCAGCGACTGTGGAAAGCCTTATGCGAGAGTTTGGTCTTGTCAGACAGATCAGCTGTAATGCAGCAAATCATGTACCATGGAATGATATCAGCATTTTGCAAAAATATAATGGATTAAGTGTTGCAGGGGATTTAGTATTGTAGTATGCATTTTGGTTGTGTCATTGCTTAGCCTGTTGGGGAGACATTCATCGATAACAGTCAGGCAGGTTCCAACTCATCCTTATTGCCTGTGACCTGCAGCAGTGGTGCCTCAGATAGCAGGTGATGAAAACTTGCAATGGTCTTCTCAATGGCGCACTGAACTCGCGCCATTGGTGGATAAAAACGGAATAGGGTAACCAATTACATGACCCAAGGGCAACCAGACCAAGGTTTGTAAATGAGGGATTTGCATGGGAAAAGGTTTGTAGCCAAAGGCTTGGAAACATAAGGCATGTATTGGGAAAGGTTTTGTATTGCACAAGATTCATATCAGAAAAGGTTGGTTCCCAGCTTGAGCTGAAGGCACAACCCCACACCAAATGCAGGTGTAGGGTACTAGAAGCTGTAGGCAATCAGACTTTGCTTGGTCCAACAAAGAGGCTAGATTAGATAATGTTAGGTGAGGCTAGGCTGCTGTTTTAGGTGTATCCTTTTTCTTGTACCAGTCTTTCCCTACATGAACCATAAAATTTATAGACCTTTGACTAAGAACCCTTTTCATTATGAACCTTTTCTCTTGTGAATCATTTCTATACAAAACTTTTGCAGTATGAACCTAGCCCAGTACACAGTCCTTTTTAGATGTAACCTTATAATGTGTTCCACACATAATACAGCTGCTTTTTTGGACAAAACCAAGTCTGATCACACCATTTTATCAGCCTGCAGCCTCTATAGAGTAGGGACCACAGGATATATATATATATATAGTATCCTGTGTTCTATCCTACAGGATATCAAAGTATCCTAAACTACACTTTTGACACAGCCTTGCACCCACAGCATAGCACTGCACCCCATGAATATCCCCTGCAGTCAATGAAAGGTGGTGAAATATCTCATCAAGTCATTGTGGAAATCAAATCTACAGGCTAAAGGTAAGTTTCTGCCCGACGAAATTGCAAACAACCCTTTGTATAATTGCCACCAATGTAGAGAATGTATCATCCTGTTTCTAACCGTACTTTCCACTACTTGATTTTCTAAACAATAACAACAAAATCGTAACGATAACATACCACACAGTAATACCGTGCTGCAGTCGACTGGCGGAGAACAACATTATTCCGCGGCGGAAAATGTAGTGCCGCCAAGGTTAAGGTTATTGACATCAAGGACGTGTAGACCCTGCATGCATCTTCAAGCGATTAATGACGTCATATATAAGAAAATTCTATTCTGTTGCCACAAACTGAACTTGGAGGAACTGCTGAATTATTACGCCATTATATTATTGTATTAGATAATTGTTGGGATGTCTGATATCAGTATTATTACATTATGACATTTAACACTCGTTAGATTAGGTTGCTAGGTTGGGTTGTGCTGGGCTAGGTTAGATCAGGTTAGGTTAGGTTAGGTTAGGTTAGGCTAGGTTAGGTTAGGTTAGGTTAGGTTAGGTTAGGTTAGGTTAGGTTACTATGTTAGGCTAGGGTAAATTTTTATTTATTGTTTTATTTCACTTCCTAATATTTTCCAGTTTTGTTCCGTGATTTTTTGTGCTGGGCTACGTTAGGTTAGGTTAAGTTAGGTAAGGTTAGGTTAGGTAAGGCCAGGCTAGGCTAGGTTAGGTTAGGTTAGGTTAGGTTAGGTTTGGTTACCATGTTAGGCTAGGGTAAATTTTTATTTATTGTTTTATTTCACTTCCTAATATTTTCCAGTTTTGTTCGGTGATTTTTTTTCAGATATTTTATTTCACTGTTTTTTTTTTTTTTGTATTTTTCAAATTGCAACTACGCTTTGCCATCTTTGTAATATTTTTACTTTTTTATTATTATTGTTTATTATTATTATTATTATTACTATCATTATTACTTTTATTATTACTATTATTATTTTTACAACGGTTAACTTTTTTATTTTAAAGATAATTTATATCGCATTAGTTATTCCCCCAAAACTTTTTTATTACTCTTGATTGGACCTTGAGTCCGACCGACGACCAATCAGCGTCGAGATCTCACGTAAACAAACTATTTAACGCAGAAACGTCAAAAATCCCTACGCGAGCGTCTGGCGGTTAGCATACCAGTGACGACGCAATCTGTTTCGGGGGAAATAATGTGTGTTTCAGGTTTTTCCGGCTGAAATCGTAAGTAATACTTATCAATATTGCATTTGAAATGCCATGCAACCACTACTACGATTATTTTCCCTGGAAGTAGGCACTCGGGCTGAATCTTACTGTTGACCAATCTACAGATGTTATAGTTTCATGGCCACTGTCCACAACACTATTATTGCAGGTGACTAGCTATAAAGATGAGGCCACACCTGCCCAGCTGTTACTGCATTCAACATGGCAGTTGGACCATGCATTAGGAAGACTCAAAACCAGCAGCTAATCATTGACATTTTTTTGGTATTATTCTAGGGACACCAGAAGCAGTGGAACCTCTGTGGAGATGGGGGGCAAATGTAGTTTTTACCTCCTTGCTTTCCATGCATTGCCATAGGATTAATGTTAATATTGTCTAAATTTGGGGGGCAGCTGCCCCCTAACCATGGTTCCATTACCCCTGAGTGACACTACTGCTTTGTACAGAGGTGTAATCCATGGCCTTTGACCTTTGGTCAGAAGGTAAAAATCTAGTGCCAAATAATGGATATTGGCAATGTCTGAGTCTTCCTTTGTGGCCTGACACATGACCTTTGATGTTAGCATGAAATAAGAGATGGAGGCACTGGAGTACAGCAATAACCAAATGGAGGCATAGGTGTCACTGGGAGTCACAGATAACCCACCTCCAGTCCTCAGAATGTGACAGATCTCAACAAGATTTTGAGACAAGTGTTGGGGCAGGTTTGGGTTTAAGCACTAAATTTGGGACTGTTTTTATTTTTTTGGGAGGGAAATTCCTGAAATGGATTAGTTCACACTACATTGGGACAACTACTGAGTTGGGGCACAGGTCATGTTGAACTGCAAAATATACCATTGTGTACCATAATAGGTGGAAATAAGAGTTGCTAGTAGTAGGAGCAAGAATTTGACAAGAAGTGCCAACTTTGTCTCATCTGCATCATATTTATCTTATTTGCTGCCACATTATAAAAATGACTTGGTATGTATCAGTAAAATATCATTTTAATTAATTTGCACTGCATATTTTCTGCTTATGTTGTGATCATTGTAAAAATTAATGCCTAATGAAATTATTTCAGCCCCAAAAATGAGTGCTGATTCAAAATTTTGCATTAACTTATGATATGTTACCACCTTTCATTTTCAATTTTCATTTCATTTTTATTTTTTTTTAAGAACACTGGCATATTTGGGACAGCAAAAGGATAAATATGGCAATAACAGGAAAGGCAGCAGCAACTGCATTGTGTTTGGAAGTTGATGACAGTGGGAGTTTGTGCCTGTGGGAGTCTTGTTGCTATATTTGTGGATATTATTTTTATAGCAGCTCTAGTGAAAAGCAGAAACTTTTCTAAGGGCTGGGTCTGTTCATTGGAGTGAGGTTTCGTAACTATATTTCACACACATTGTAACAAGGATACAAAATAGGATTGTTTAATGGGCAATGCAAAAATTGATTCAGCAGGACAATGTCAGAGACTCCCCTCCTGTCATATGCCCAACCTCCTGGCAGATATGTGAGTTGCCCCACAGGGGCAAGATTTGAGCTGCCCCAAGCATCTGGTTGAATGGTCTGCCATGTTTTGCAGACTAACGTTACCCTAGGTACCTTACCAGATATGTGATTTAGGAGGGTTTTTGGTCAACAGGATCTGCTGCCATCAAGCTCCTGACTCATTAATACTGTGTCATTCCTGGTATGGAATAGTGTACGTGAGATGTGCCCAGTGCAAGTGGAGCCTAGATTTGCATTGGTTTAGTTTTACAGAGGCACGACTCTGTGCAGAAGACCATTCCAGTCGTTCGCCACCCTCATGCTGAAGGCATTCCTTCCCTTCTGGTCCTCATCACCATTTGAGGCTTGTTTAGGTTACAGGGTCATAGCTGGCGAGAAGAATTCTGGGTCGAGGTCAGCTCCCACATGCAGGATCTGGTGGTAGATGGCGATCATGTCCCCTGGTGCCTGCAGTGGTATAGGGATGGCATACCAAGGGTACGGAACCTCTCAGGGCACCGCATTGCCCTTGTTGTTTCTCACCAGCTTGGTCGTGCGCCTCTGAGCACGTTCCATCAGCTTCTGGTCGGCAAGGTTGAACGGCCCCAAATGATACTAACGGACTCGATAGTGAGGACGAACCAGAGTTTTAAGCAAGAGAGGCAGGGTCGTGTAATCGAGAGGCTTCAACGACCGTCGAATGACCGCCAGGATCTGGGACGCCTTGGACACCGCAGCAGCTGCGTTCTGTGGAACTTCAGGCTTGCGTCCACTTGCGCCCCCAGATTCCTTTCCTCTGGAACCTGTTCCAGCTGGATGCTCCTCAAAGTGTAGGTGAGCCGTCGCTTTGCCTGGCGGAAGTACAAGGTCTTGCACTTTCCCTCGTTGAATTGCTGTCAGGTGTCTGACCAGGCTACGCGGCGTCAAGGTCTTGCTGCGGCGGCAGCGAGTCCTTCGGAAGCGGTACTGGGCGGTAAAGCTTAGTGTCGTCCGCAGAGAACTGGATGGGGGCACGGTACGACTTCAAGCAGGCCGTTAAAAACAGGACGAACAGCAGGCACCGCACCTGACACCGACGCCGACACCGGCACCTGACACCGAACCCTGTGGAAGACCGCTGGTGACTGGCGTTCAGCTGGACTTGCACCCGTTGACTGCCGCCCTCTGCTGCCTGCCGGTTACAGAAGCCTCAGTCCGTCGCAGAAGGTGGCCTCTGACCCATTTGACTCGATATTGCTCAGAAGCCGCTTGTGGGGCGCAGCAGCGAAGTCCTCACTGAAATCGAAGTACATGGCATCGACAGATTCTCCAGCTTCGATCATCTTGCTCCAGTCTTCAGCGGTTGTCAGGAGTTGTGTAGCGAACGAACGTTTGGGCCTGAAACCATGCTGGGCGATGTGCAGTTGGTGAGTAGGAAGCAAGTGTTCCATCAGCTGGTCACTGGCCATCGACTCGAGAGCTTTACAGGGGACTGTCGTCAGATTCTCAGTATTATAGGTTGAGGGGTTCTGCTTGGTTTCCTTGTGAAAGATTGGTATGATCTCACCCGTCTTTTACTCGGTCCAGGGACTTCGGAAAGAGAGCAATGGGTGGACGAGAAAGGGACGACGCCGTTTCACGAGGGATCGCGAACGGAATTCGGGTCGGGTCCCTCTGAGCTGAAAAGTTCCAGGCTGCTGAACCTGCATCCCACCTCCGGCTCGCGTACATCCACAGTGCCGAGAGGAGGGCCAGCATAGGCGTCAGACGGAGCAGGGAAGACGCTGGTGTCTTCAGCCGTGGCGACGCTGCTGAAATACTTGCGAAGGACTTTGGCTTTGTCTGCGCTGGTGATACCCACTAAGCCGTCGTCACGCTGAAGTTCCTCAACTCATGATTTCGTCTTCAGTCTTGTGTTTGCATAGCGCCAAGATACCTTCGGGCTCACCTTCATGTCTCTGACTAGGCTTAGTTCAAACTGTAAGCGAAGGGTTCGAGTCGGTCGCCGGAGGTCCTTCCTGCACCTCACGAAGCGGGCGGAGGCTTTAGGGTCTTTGGAGTGCGCGAACGCCTGTCGGAGAGACCTTGTCTTCTTTGAGCTTGAGAGCACCACGACTCATGTATACATTTGCCTAGTCGTCTTGAGCTTTGTCCTCGGTACGGATTCTTGGATGAACTTGTTGAGCCTCTGATCCTGATGAAACAGGTTGGAGTGCTTCTTCGTACCATTGTCATCTTCGGCTTCCCAGTCGGCTGCCGGAATGAGGCTGTTGAGATGGCTAAAGCAAGTTCTGCCTGAATTCAGGTGGGTCTCTGCCAAGTCATACATTGGAGTATAACCGGTCAGGTCAAACTGCAGAGTGATGTGGTCACTGGCGCCCAGTCCTGGTGCATGCCGGACCATGCCCTCTTCACTGGAGAAGATCAGGTCCAGGGCGTGGGTTGTGTCGCCAGGCCTTTAGCTGGTGGGCTGGGTCACGTGCTGGTGAAGAAAGCAATCCCTGACAGTCTCCAGAAAGTCTCATATGCGAGAAGTGGCCCAAAGGAGCTGCAGGAAGTCTGAGACTCCAATCAGTCTGAAGACATACTGATGTCACTGGCAACAGGCAGATGAGATGACTGGCACCAACAGAACGTCTTCCCACAAATGTTCTGAACTCAGCCAACCATCACCAGATGGATGTCTCTACAAGATTGGAAAAGATTTTGATTTTTGGTGTTGAAGAACGCCAGAAAATGTGTGCTCCAAACACATTTTATGGCCCAAAGGTTCGATCTTGTGCCTCCATCAAAAAGCTATATTATAACCATGTTGAATAGTTCTTAACGCTGCAAGCAAATGACCCTGTCTCCATTTAGTAGGAAGCACGCATGATATCATAACTGTTTTACACCAAGAACGCGAACTTAAACCAGCATTACTGTTCGCAAAAAAATTGCACTCTGAAAACAGGAACTGTACTCCGACACGAAGAACAAAAAGCGAATTTCTAACCATGCCCCTATACAAACAGCTGGCGATTAAACAGGCTGACCCTACAATTGATAATTAATTGCTTGACCTTTACCCTGCACATTGGTGACCATTGACCTTAGGGCTCAATGATCGCATTAAAATAGGGGGGTAGCAAGATTTTTGTTTGTAGCGAGAACCACATTTGTTGGTAGTTTTCAGGCAACTTGTTGCAAAATGATAGCTTGCAGTGGTATCATTATTATATCACAAGATGATAGTTAGTAATGATATCACCATTCTGCATTATTGACCTTTGGACCCATGATCTTTAACCTTGGGCCTCACAAATGACATTGAAGTGTTGGTCAGCTGGCATTTGTCATACTTTGGTCTCATTTTTAGCCCTGAGGTCCAAGGTCACAGGTCATGTTGCTGTTGCAAAATGATGAGATTGTCACTAGCTATCCTTGGTATCACTGGCTAGAGACCATCAGTAAGTGTGGTCCGATTGCACTCCCCTGTTTTCATCTACTGGTTTATCCCTAAGGTTGAAAGTCACCTGTAAGGCTACCAATACAGCATAAATGTAATGTTACATAGATAGTTTTCTGTGACTTCCTCCCTTGATTGTATTGCCGCCTGTAAGCTCCACCAGTAATATCTCATATTGCATCTTTCTTTCAAAGGGCATGGGTCAAGTCACTCAGGCAGACTCATCATCTCCATCTATCGTGTCGTGCTGCTTTGGATGCAAAATATCTGTAGGTCTGGATGCGATGGCCTCCATATTTTGACGCCTTTATTTTAGGCCTGAGGCCATGGGTCATGGGTCAGATCATCCATGGAAGGTAATGATAGTGTCGCTTCTCTGGTTTCCATGGGAACCTGTGAGACATTAGCTGTTTGACACCTTTGAGGGGCCCAGAATGAGGACTGACTGTCAGTAGCGACTGGAACTACGGTCTCTTGTGTAAATCAGCTTTTTCAGCTGTCTTCATGACCCCTTTAAGGCGTACAAAATCTCAAAAAGGCCAGTCACCCAAGTTCATGAATTTGGCATACGACGAACTAAAGACTGAGTCGGGCTAAATGTCTTAAAACACTTACAATATTTTCTGTCTGATGGCAAGTGCAGTTGTATCATGATTTCTACATGGCATGCCCTCAGGCAGGAAGTGATTGGTCATTGGCCTGTCAAGGTACTCACGTCAAATTTTCAGAGTACGTGGCAGTGTTCCAAAACGCTCCAAACTAGGCTCTGGCAAAATTCAGAGCGATGGGAGCTGTCGTTTCAGGTCAGCGTGAGAAAAACGCGCGTGGGGGAGATGGGGATTGCACCATTTCTGCTGTGTTGGTGAAGGCTAAAGCACTTATTCATTCCTTATTTCGTGTTTTTCAGGGGACGCACTATGATGTCTTAAAAATTTGGCCAGGATATTCAAGAGATTCGTTAAATCGAAAAGATGTTTGCCCTGAAGCTGGGAGTTGCAAGGCTAGCCAATGCCAGCTTATGTCTTTATCCACGAAGTCACAACTTGACTTCAGCTGTGAGAGGTAAGGGTGAAGTGATGATTGCTTGACTAAACATCAAAATGCGTTTTTTACTGCCTTGTTAAAAACAAAATCAGTTACACGTTCCTCAGGACTTTTGCTTTGTTTTACTTTTGTGTGGTTTTTAGACTGACTGTAGATAATCATATTCACAGGAGGCCTTTATTGACTTGTTAGATGTAAGAAAGGCATACTTCATGGAAGAAAAAGCTTTAAATGGTATGGGTCAAAGTGCCGAAACCTTGTTGTCATATCTTTGATTTCTTGTCCTCAGTTGAAAGCACACGGCATTCCACTACATGTACGAGTTTTCTAGATTGCAAAAGAACGTCAGATAACCTGTGGTCACATATATGTCTTCTCTCCTCAGCTTTGGAGTGGCATCACCTGGCAAACCGCTCGTTACTGGTGCTGTCAAGCTGCACTGAAAAGAGTGACGGCATTATCGCTGGAAAACAACAACACAGAAACGCAGGATTCTTCACAAACTGTAAGCACCGGTGGGCAGCACTGTAGTTAGCAGTTAGGCACGGTGCAGGTATGCTATAATGTCAATGTGTTCCTCATAATTAAGGAAATGAAAGCGGAATGTGCAGTATGTCTGGCTGAGGTCTTTCGTATCGTAAGAGGCAGACGACACTTCTGTCAGCGTTTGCCAGGGCCGTGCTATGATTCGCCCGTATAGTGCAGATGTACGTGTCGGGGTTCTCAGCGGGGTGACGGCAGATCTTCAGCCAGCACACCCGCTCCATCACCGCTCGCCGCTGCCCCGACCCTCGCCGTCACGGGCGCCGAACACCCCGGTCGCCGAACGCCCTGAACCCCAGTAACTGGCAGCGGAGTCTCGTTTTCTCCGGGCCGCGTCCGCGCGGTCCCGTCGCCGGCCGGGACGGCAGCCGAGTCGGCCTGACCCCGGCCGGGGCGGCGCCGCAGCCGAGTCGGTCTGACCCCGGCCGGGGCGGCAGCCGAGTCGGTCTGACCCTGGCCGCCGCCCGCAGTGACGGCCGACGAGATCTGGAAGGGCGTCACCAGCGTCAGCAACGCGGGCAGGAAGCGGGGCCGCGGCCGCGGCGCCGGCACCAAGAGGAAGCGCGACCTCAATCGGGGCCAGGTGATCGGCGTGGGTGAGTGCCGACGGCGGGGGGACAGTCCGGCGCTGCGCCGCCTGCCGTCCCGGCTGGAGGCGGGGACGGTGTGGGTGAAAATGGTGTACTTCAGAGAGGAGATGGATTGTGGCGATGTTTGTCACCTTCCTGCAGCTGTCAGTAAAATGTCGCTGGTAAGGGGGGCGTGCTGTTTGTGTCAGAAACGTCAGGAATCGGAAAGAAGGCGGGAAATTCGGGCAGCTGGGTGCTCATCGCGAAGGTTTTCCCCGGCGACTGTGATTTTGTGCCATGGTGAATGAATGTTTCTGTGCTAGCCAGTGAGCGAAATCCGTTTGCGGGTTGGTATGTATGCAGAACGCAATATGTGAACGGAGAGATGTGTCTGGTATTTTTAACGTCACTTATTCGTTGTGGGAATTTTCTGTTTGGAAATCGCCAGTCGGCCTTGATGTTGTGCATCTCTGCAACGTTTCGGGACAATTTGGCCCCAGGGTGGGCCGGGCAGCAGGCCTGCCAACCTACGCGTAAACTGTATGGCGTAACCTGTCAAGAAATGACCCCACCTACGCACATGCAGCAACATGCAGCAGCTCTCCCCACCTTGTCTCACTGATGGTTCTGATGTCTGCTGAAACCTCGTCTGCTTCCTCCGATATGTAAAGATAAGAAAGACTCAGTGAGTTTCCTTTGCATAAACTGCTCCTTGTCCCCCACTTCCTTCCGAGGCGTTCATCCAGATCAGGAGATTCCTGCTTCCACCAGCGTGTTTGAAGTGCCCCGGTAACATAAAAACGCCAGCTCCGATTCCCGACCGTCGAACAGGATTCAGTCTTTACGAGTTATCTGATACTCGGGTTGTTCCTCAAACGACGTATCTGCAATTCATCCGGCCGAACCAGCACCTTGCGCCACCGGGGCCGCAAGTAATTGGCGTGAGTGTTGTGTTGGTCTGCTCTGGGGAGCGACAGCTGCTGGACGCTTCGCACAAACGTCGATACTTGCCCGTCATGCAAAGGCATTGGTACAAGACATTGCACTCCAGAGGCTTGCCGATTGGACTGCCGTCAGCGATTATCGATCGGTGTGTGTGTTACTTCTGACGCCTGGTTGTGGTGCCTGTCATTGGTTGGTTGTCAGTGCCTGCCATTGGTGCCTGTCAAACATTTCCCTAACCCACATACCTAACCCACCGTCATCTCACAAGCTGATCCCAAAACCGGCTTTAATCCCAGCGTTGCGTATTTTCCATTCTGTTCGCGGCGAAAACACGTTTCTGAGCAGCGTGCTGCTGATCACAGATAACTTAAAATAATTTAATTTAATAAATTTATATCTATAATAATATAAATATATATATATATAAATATAATATATATAAATATAAATAAAATTAATAATAAATTTGATAATAATTTCAAGGTGTATTTTCAGAATTTTCCATTCCAGTTGGCAACATTTCTTTGTTGGCAAACCCGCCAGGCTCGGGTTGGATTTGGTCTTCGGTTATCATTAGTTTGGCCAGTCTGGAGGGTGGTACGTAGCTTTAATAACCTCCTCGTTTCACGTGTTGGGAACAGATGGCCTGACGAAGGTGAACGATTAACTCTTTCGGGTCGCGTGTCCACTCAGACATTCAGCGTTTGTTATCGTAGTAAAGTCCCAGTCCTTTTGTCGCCATTTCTCCCGCCCTGCCGCCCAGGGCCAGACGTAATGGATGAAAAATCTAGAAGACATGCTCAGTTCATGAGGAGAAATGAGTCGCATAGCGATTTGGCGAATGCACGGCACTGGCAATCGGTCACGGATGTCACTAAGTGCTGCCTTCGCCACGCTGAATACATCACTTCTGGAAGCTATCGAGCGTGGGCCATCCATTCGAGACAGACGCTTTGACAGTCGCCGCCGGTTCCAAACGACGCTCGATGGTCCGCACCGCGGGAGGCATTGTCGCCTGTGCCGACCTTTTCGCCGTCGCGAGCGGGCGAGTGGCGCGGCACGTCTTTTCCGCTCACGTCTCACGTCGAGTGGGACGACGTCTGCGCGCGGCCGCGGCGCCAGTCCGTCGGCTCCCGGGCACGAAGAAGAACGCCGTCGACCCGGGCCCGGCGAGATGGCCGCCGGCCGCCGGCCGCCGCCGCCGCTGCCGCTGCTGTTCGTGCTGCTGCTGGCGCGGCCGGCGCTGCCATGTCCCGCCTGCCGCTGCGTGCGCGATTTGGCCGTGGAGCTGTCGCTGTCGCGAGTGACCATCCAGCGCCCGCCGCGGACGGCCGGTAAGGATGTTTCAGTTCGTTTGTGGTGTGGGTATGTTGGAACAGTGCTGTGTTGTCTTTATATTGTACGGACTTGCCAGGTGGGTTTGAGATGTGGGATGAGTGCTCTTGGTGTTTTGTTGGCCCAGATTTGACTTGTGTTTGTATTGTTGTTGACGAAAGCTTATTCCTAAAGGCCTTGGTCATCGACTTTACAAACCTGTTGTTAGTAGATTTCGTTTGTCTCTTGACGCAGGTTGACATTTCTAATTTTTTTACGTTGAATTGTGGAAAATAGGAAATTTGGCAAACTCTTTTGTTCGTCTTGGTTATTATTGGATTGCATTTGTAAAACCCGGACGGCTAAAAACGGGCGGTATGGTCACCCTGGTTAGCCATCCGTTTGGTACATCCGTTCACGGTCAAGTTCAAGGCCGGGTATGTCGGTCCTGTGAGGTCACTGACTTTCGATTTGCATGAGTGAAAGCCATTTGACTTGAACCAACCAATTCGGCTAATGATTTCCAAACAAATGTCTCGAAATCGAACAGTGTCCTCGCTTGGATACATCACAGGTAGCAAAACGCTGCGTGAGATCATGGTTTAATTTTGTTCCTGCGACGTTTTCTGGGACGTGTTTAACGATGTTTTATGGGATGTTTTATGCGATATATGGGACGAATATCCAGGTTGAAGTTGCATGAAATTATATCGCGAATATCGATTTTTTAGGTAGGCCAAATCTGTATGGGTCTCACACTTTTGTTTAAAAAGGGGTGCGATGTTTTCAGTCGTAAAACGATTTTCCGTAGTTAACCCAGATCTTCCTGGGGGGGGGGGGCTCCAGGACGTGACGTTTTCTCCGCCGTGTGACTCCCGTATGAAATTGCGCTTTGTCTTGAAATTCTCAGTTCCCTCTTTACACCAGTGATTCTCATTTTGGTGAAAACGGTTATGTTGAAGTCATTTGTGGCCTTGCTGCAAGTAGGATGACATGAAGAGGATGCCATTTTACGATGTGGCCGTTTTTTTTTTAATTTACTTCATCGTTTCGTAGTGGTCGTGCGTATTGTGCAGTATGTGTTACGTTGAGAGGTCATTTTGGGCCGCTCATGGCGTCCCACGACAAGATCATCGTCGTTCTTTGTTTCCGGCGTTTTTGAGTCGGGGGTTGTCTGGCCCCCCTCCCCCTCCCCCCAGCAAGTGCCGGCCGGTGAAGTGCCTCGACCATGCCGGGCTCCGTTGCGCCACTGAAAGGATGCTGGTCATGCCGACAATTTGTTTTTATAGCCATTGTGTGCTTTTAGTTGCAGTTTGCGAGATCTGTGTTTGTTAGCTGTGTTTAGTCGTGCACAGCGCACTAACCAGCCGCGAGTTTCAGATGTTGCCCTCGGGGACTGGCTGCGCGCGCTCTGGTCCCGCGCGATTTTCTCGGAGGTGGGAACCTCAGCGGACGTGGACGCCGACCTGGTGATCTCTTTTACGCCGCTGCCGGGCTGGCAGGATGACCTGGCCGGCCCGATGTGGATCCACGTGGCGGAGGCGGGGGCCGCGCCCGAGTTTGAAGAGGGCCACAGGCCGGAAACGGACCCGGACGAAGGGACTGCCCAGGAGCACGGTTCGACCCTACGGAGCGGATGTGGAAGGGATGGCGATCCAGTGCAGAGGCGAGAATCGGGAGGAGATCACGTCTGGGAGCCTGCCCGGTGTGACAGGTCGGACCACGGCCAGGATTCGAACCGAGGACAGGAGTCGGACCGGAACGAGCAGCCGGACCAGGACCAGGGCCGGGAGCTGGACCGGGAGCTGGGCCGGGAGCTGGACCAGGAGCCGGAACTGGTGCCGGGCCGGCACGCTGCGCTGCGGCCGCTGGCCGGCGGCGGGCTCGGCCTCTTCGCCCAGCTGTGGCGCACGGCCGGCGGCCGGCCCGTCGAGCGGCTGGCGGCCTCCTGCGCCGGCGGCCGGCTGCGCGTGCACCGGCGCCGCCAGCTGGACGCGGCCGCCCGCGGCCGCGACGCCGGCTTCCGCGGCTTCTTGCGCGGCGTCGTGCTGCGCGCCAGCGTGATGCTGGAGGACGCGGCGCGCAACAGCAGCGGCCCGCAGCGCTCGGCCACGGAGCTGGACGGCGTGCTCGTCGTCGACGGCCGGCTCGTTGACGGCCTCTTCCCGGTGGCGTACAGCGCGCTCGCCGAGCACCTGGGCTTCGACTACGCGGTGGAGCGGTTCTACTTGACGCCTGGCGGGCCCGGCTGGCGGCAAGGCGTGGAGGAGGTGGCCTCTGGCGAGCACGACGTGATCGTGCGCGACTTCTGGTACTCGCCGGAGCGGGCGGAGCGCCTCGGGCTCGCGTTCCCGCTGCTGGACATCCCGATGTACGCCATCATGCCGCGGCCGGCCACCAGCGGCGGCGCGTTCAGCGTGCTGGCGCCGTTCTCGCCGCTGGCGTGGGCGGCCGTGGTGGCGCTGGCCGGCGGTTTGGCCGGCGTGCTCTGGCTGTCGGAGCGGCTGCACGGGCCGGCCGCCGGCTCGGGCCGCGCGCTGCTCGTGCTCGGCACGCTCTGCCGCGTGGGCGTGCCGTTACGACCGCGCGCCGGCTCGGCGGCGCTGGTCTACCTGGCGGCCAGCGCGCTGGCGCTGCTCGGCGGCGGCTACTACACGGCCGTCATGCTCAGCCACATGGCCGTGCAGCGTGCAACGCCGCCCTTCGCCTCGCTCGACGAGGCCGCCGCGCGCAGCTGGACCTTCTTCTACGACGAGACCATGACCTTCTCCAGCTTCTTCGACCCGGAGGCGCGGCGCGGGCCGGCGGCGGCGCTGGCGGCTCGCGGCCGACCGTACCCGTCCGTCTCGGACGCCGAGCTGAGCGCCCGGCTGGCGTGCCTGACCGGCCGCCAGGCGGTCGTCTACCACCAGGGCGTCGCGGCCGGCCACAGCGCGCTCTGCCTCTGGCCGGAGCCGTTCATCACCATGCACAGCTCCATGGCGTTCAGCAGGCGGTTCCGCTACCTGCGCCAGGTCAACTGGCTGATCCTGCGCATGCGCGAGACGGGCGTGCTGAACCGCGAGGCGCGCCGGATCCTGCCCGCGCGGCGGCCGCTCTGCCCGCTGAACGCGCGCCGACTGGCCTGGCTGCAGCTCGGCTTGACCGACCTGGGCGTCATTTTCCAGCTGCTGGCGGCCGGGGCGACGCTCTCCCTGCTCGTGCTGGCCGCCGAGCTGCTGCAGGCCGCCCGCCAGCGGCGGCGGTGGCGCCTGCGCTTGCTCGGCTGGACGGCGTCCGTCTGGCTGAGCTCCACCTGAGGGGACGCGTGGGGAACGCCCTCCGTCCGAGGTCGCCGGAAACACGTTCTGGGCTGAGGACAGGAGTGCTCGTCACGAAATTGCTCGTTGTGGCCACCGTTTTTGTCGTGGGTAGAACGTGTGGTGTGGAACCAAGCACCCGAAATTAACTGTAAAATGTTTCGCCCGCTACGGCGCGGGGTTGGCTGCGGTCGACAATAAGCGGGCCGGGTGTAAACGCGCGCGAACGCCGTCTTTTCTGTATGACCGGCACCAGTGGGTGCCTGATTCAAGCGCCCGTCGCCAGGCGGCGGTCACCTCGGCCGTCAGGCCCCGCCGACGGTGGAACCAAGGCTGGCCGCCAGGCGGTGGTGGACGCTGCATCAGGTGCCCCATATGTTGCAGCCGGGCTATGCGCATGCATGGATGTAACCACGGGGAGATAGTTAGCGGACATGTTCCCTCCAGTTTGGGCAAAATGGGGTTTTGTCCCTCCAACTTTGGTCGGGAAATGAATGTTTTTGCAATTCCCAGTTGAAAAATGGGATTTTGGGTCACATTGTCCCCCCTCCCAGATTCTGGTATGTTACCTCAATTTCTGGGACGTGGTTACACCCATTGCGCATGCGCCAAAGGCGTGAGCGACCCGTCCCGTAGCGCGGACGACGTGGATCGCGGAGAACCCGCTATCGAGGTACTCCGCACCGTTGCCTCGTAGGGGTAGGACCGGGGCCAATCGGTAAATTGTGGGACTGGGCCCTTAAAGGTGGGAGAGGGACCCTGTGTTCTCCGGGTGTGCCAGGGTATTAAGCGCAACCCTGGTAATCGGTAACCTTAGCGCGCCATCTGTGCATCGATCTCGCATGGCAGGCTAAAAAACGTTGTACGGAAACAAGTCTTGTTCGGCACTGAGCCAGCTGCTTGACCTTAGTCCCGGCGGTGGGGGGAGGCTGTGTTCGCCCTCCCCCTCGGTTTTTTTTATTTTTCAGTTCCAGGGTTTTTGACGTAGCTTCATGAAACTTGGTTGCTTTTCCTACCTGTTCTTTCTGCGAACCGTAACGACATTTCGTAATTCTAATTTGCTCACGGGCGGAGCCAAGCAATGTTTTTGGGAGGCACCTCAGCCCATTTTTGGCCTTGTTGAAGGTAAAAAGAAAATGGCTGCCAAAAATAGCGTTTTTAAGATGGAACTTAAAACTTTATATAGATGTATAGCTAAATAATTGGGCAATGTGCAGATGTAATTTTGTTTATCTGAGGTCACTTTACAAGGTCAGGTCAAGGTCAAAAATCAAAATTTGTTTTTTGCAATAATTGCGGCGCCGTTTTTTCAAATGTCAAACCCGGAATATATGTGACGTAAAACGGTGCCCTCTACTTGTGTACCAAGTTTCAGCTCGATATCAGTTCGGGTCACGGAGCTATAACCTAAAATGTCAGTGCGCGCACCCTATATCGCAACAACCATAAAATGAAATTTTTGAAAGTGAGTGAATTCAAATGATTGAAAACGTTTACAGATAATATTAAATGCACACGAGATCATTCCAAGTGGCCCCAAGGTCACTGGAGGTCATTTAAGGTCAAAGATCACAAGTTGATCTGAAGAACGTGTGACCATGACAGTTTCCCCCTTTTTCATGTCCCTGGCACCGCCTATACTAACATTATACAAACATTGTGATGCGATGTGTACTTATTTAGCGTAACATGACTAGCAGAAGCCAAAAAAGTGTTTTTCCCTTTTTTGTTCATTCAGTTGTTAGGAAACTAACCCTCGTATTTTTGAAGCCCTGTGAACGCCCATGAATTTTCTCAAAATTTCAGATTTGCGGACCCATGGTAAAAGCCCTATCCATAATCTCTCGATTCATGTCAGTTTCATTGAAATCGGTCCATAAAAAACGGAGTTATAAGAAGTCCAAAAATACCCCTGATTTTGACATTTTTGCCCATCTGTATCCACACATTTCAAAATTTTGAAAATTTCCTTTTTAAATGTAGTTCACGTCATGGCCAATCGATTGCCGTTTGTTGCGATGAAATCGGATGTGTAGTTCTCGAGATCTCAGGGGGGCCGAATCCGCCCCCCCCCCTGCCGGGAATCGACCATACCGGCTAGCCCTCCGGGAATAGGGTTAAAGTGTCACATAGGTGTGTAGGTAAGTAGTTGGGTAAGCATATAAGTATGATTCCGTTAACCTGAGGTAACTTCGCAAGGTTAGATCAAGGTCATAAGTCATAACTGTGTTAATAATTTTGGCGCTGTTTTTCCAGATGCCAAACCCGGAATTTTCATCACGTAGACGGCTGCCCTCTACTTGTGTACCAGTTTTAGGTTGATATCGGGTCGGGTCACGCAGCTATGACCAAAAATATCAGTGCGCATACCCTTATGACGATAGCCATAAAATGGAATTTGAGGAATATAGTAAATTCAAGTGATCGGAAACGCATTCAGACAATGCGAAATGCACTTCAGACCATTCCATGTGACTCTAAGATGATTGGAGGTCATGTTAGGTCAAAAGTCATAAGTTGACTTGATAAACATGCGACTATGACAGTTCTCCCCTTTTCATGACCCTGGCGCCACCGATGGAGCATTTTACAAACATGGTAATACAGTTTGTACTTCTCCAGCGTAGGAAGACTAGTGAAAGCCAAAAAAGGTTTTCTTAACTTTTTGCTGATTTAGTTTTTGGAAAACTAACCCTTCCATTTTCGAAACCCAGTGTGCGCCTATGGGTTTCCTCAAAATTTCAAATGTGAGGGCCAGTGGTAAAAGCGCCATCCACAAGCTCTCGATTCAGGCCAATGTCAGTAAGTCGGTCCATAAACAGCAGAGTTGTAAGAAGTCCAAAAAACCTATTTGGACTTTTCCCCCTTTATCCATTCCTTTCCAGATTTTGAAAACCACATTTTATAAAAATGTGGTTTACGTCATGGCGAATCGATTGCCGTTTGATGCGATGCAGTCAGATGTGTAGTTCTCAAGATCTCAGAGGTGCCAAATCCCCCACCCCCTCCCTGCCGGGAATCGGCCATACCATCTAGCCCTCCGAAAATAGGGTTAAAGGGCGTATTGAGTCTGGGTATTACGCGCAAACTGGATGATCATTAACCTCGGCGTGCCGTGCATGTATCACCTTTGCCTGGCGGGATAAAGAACGTTGTACTGAAACACCGGGGCGTTGTGACATAACTATTTGCATTCACTGGATGTTCTCTTAAATTTATTCGACTCAGAGCGTTTGTGGTGCTAATTTCGTGCGTTACCTTTGGCCCTTGTTCCATTCGTTGTTCTTGTCGCTCGTTCATTGTCCTTTTTGTGTACGAACTTGATTCCTGCTCATGCCGCTCGTTGAATCTTTCCAAATTATGTTTGTGGTTATGTGAAATGTATAATATACGACTTGTGTGACCGAGGCATCTTCCCCTCCTTCGTGGGGAATGCTGGGACTACTCTGCGATGAACGCAACACACCAGTGTATGCCGGGTTGTAAGTAACGACCGTGGGGCAGGCAGGCGAGCGAAACGGCGATTTGGGTGATTTTGACTGCCTTTACCGAGTTCGGCCGACGACTCAACAGACAAAATTAAATGAGGCAATATGAACGGGTTCATATGTATTTTAATTGACAGCTTCCAGCTTCATTTACCGACTGATGCCGACCCCGCGTATCTGCCCGCCGCTGCCAGACACGGAACAAATGTCAGATTGTTCTTGAGACTACTCATCTCCCCACAAAATATGGTGGCAGATCCTTGCCTCGATGGGGAGGTGGTGCAGTATATCTGAGTAGTGTCACTCTCAGCAGTGCTCTCATCCATAATGATTTAGTGAGGCCATAACAATGGTAGGCAATGCCTCGATTAGTATTCCACATCGTTATGTGCGTTACGTATTAATTTTTTTTTTTTTTTTGTATTTTTTTTTTTTTTTTTTTTTTTTTTTTTTTTTTTTTTTTTTTTTTTTGGGGGTTTTTTTTGGTTATTTTTTTATTTTTTAATTTTTTTATGTTTTTTTTTTTTTTTTTTTTTTTTTTTTTTATTTTTTTTTTTTTTTTTTATTTTTTTTTTTTTTTTTTTTTTTTTTTTTTTTTTTTTTTTTTTGGGGTGTGAAAATTGTAAAAAAAAAATTTTTTTTTTTGGGGGGGGGGGGGGGGGTGTTTTTAGGGGGTGGGGTTTTATAAAAAGGGGGGCGGGGGGGGGGGCAATGCTGTGAGCTTCATCGCTTTTTTCGGCTAGTTGTAAGCGTTTTTTAGTCACCCGAGAAAGACGTGCGGGCGCTAGGTACACGCGTTTATGGTTTTCTGTCGTTCTTAAAAAAAACGATATCACGTCATTGTGATTATTTTCATTGGTGATGGACAGCATGTTGTAGGTGTAGAACAAAAGAGCTTTTCTTCTTTGTGCTTGCCGGCAGCTATAGTGTGAAAATGAAATGTTCCTTGCCTCTTTTTGCCCCATAATTATCGCAGTTTTGATCTCAGTTGGTTGCAGTTGTTCCCATGGCCGGTATGCTGTACGCTAGGCAAATGGACGTGCCGGTTGAGTGCTGATGGCTAAAAATCGGCAAATTCGAAGTCAACCAGTTAGTGTTTAAGGGTCTAAAAGAAGCGAAGACGTCAGTAGTGTAAAGAGTATAGATCAGTCTGTACTACTGCAAAGTATGGATTTAAGTTCAGTTTAAATAATGCCAGAATAGTGTGATAAAAGTGATCCTTGCTTCCTTTCTATCCTTTCCCAGTCGGCGATGGTTTAATGCATGCCTGCTGGCTATCGCAACCTGTTTGTACCTTCATTCGCTCACGAAGAATGTGAGCTTGGTTTAATATGAACACTGGTCCATTCCCGGGAAAAGAGACCAGTCGGAACACTGATGCACCCCGCGTTAAGAATGGAGGAACTCGTAACACTCCTGTCCGCCATCAGTAAAGGAGAGCATGCCTGACTCTGGTCCGCCCCGGGTAATCACTGACCCGTATCCGAGCAAGGCGGTCGGCTTGTGAGTTACGTGTTGGGTATGGCACACCCCAGGCCAAGAGAACAGTTGCCCGGGTAACGAGAACATGGCGCGATGCGCCCGGACTTGTCTTCCCCAAGCAAGACCATGGTGTGGCCGGGCCTGAACATAGTGACCCCTTCCCCAGGCAAGGAGAACATGGTGTGGCCGGGCCTGAACACGCCGGTGATCCGCGGCCTGGAGCTGGTGCGCCAGCGCCGGCTGCCCGAGGACCAGGAGCGCGAGGCGCGCCTGCAGCAGATCCGGCAGCAGTCGGCCGACCACAGGTCCACGAAACTCGGCCCGCTGGAACGCGGCTGGTCCGGCAACAAACTGGCCGGCCGCAGCATCGGGCCGCCCGACCCCATCGACTTCGGTACGTGGCGCGGTACCCCGGCGTACCTCGGTACTGGGTGCGGTATGCTGCCGGCCGGGCGCGCCGCTGGACGGAGACAGGGCTGTGGAAGCACCGGTATGGACCGAGATTTGCTTATTTCTCCGGTGTAACGGATGTCATGTGGTGTCTGGGTACGCACTGGCTTGGAATATTTTTGACGCGCAAATGCACGGCAAACTTGGCATACTTCATGCGGTCATTAAAGTGAATATGGCGGTCATCCCACCGTTTCGCAGCCGCTTGGTTTGGCCCCTCGTAATTTGGTCTGCTCGGCCGTCCGGTGTGCCAGTGGGGACGGCGACGGGCCGCCGGTGGCCGGAGACACGTCGTCGTCGCCGCGACACGCCGCCGACCTCCGCAGAGGACCCGCCGAGCTGTCCGTTCCACTCCGGGCGCCCCCCAGCTCACCCGCGGGGCAACGCGGAGCGTCTGCTGAGCGATTTACCGTGCGGTCGCGAGTCTCGTGTGCGTGCTCATTACGGCAGGTGTGCGCCGGACGCCGCGAGCTGCCCTGTCCGGCCCAGAACGGGGAATAGCCGGCTGACCGTTGTGCGGGCCCTGCCGCCGGCAGAGACGTTCGAGGGCTTCGACACGACCGTGCTCGAGCTGAAGACGGTGTTCTCGATGACGGCGACGGCCGGCCGCACCCGACACATCAGCTGCTTCGCCGTCGCCGGCAACGGCAACGGGCTGGCCGGCTTCGGCCTCGGCAAGGGCAACACCGGCCTGGCCGCCATCAGGCAGTGCAAACGGCGCGCCTCGCAGCGGCTCATGTATATCGAGCGCTGCGACGGCCACACCGGTACGGCGTCCGCCGCCCCCGGCGCGGCCTGATCGAGGGACGCTCGTTGCGGTGTGATGTGGTCATGGTGTGATGTGATAGAGGGATGATGTTTTGTTCCCAGTGGTCGTGCAGATGGTGTCCCGTTGTGTTAGGCTCATTAGCTGGGGCTGTCGGGGACCTCGTTGTCTTTGCAGGGTTTTTGTTGTGCTTCACAGCGGAGCGATAATGGAGCAGGTGTACTCTCAGGCTGAACGTTTCCACCCTGCGCTGCTGTCGGTGCCCAGACGGACCTTTCCCGAGTTATCTCGTCTGAGATTCGGCGTGACGCTGAGCCGCCGCCGTCCGCCCGCAGTGTTCCACGACTTCTTCACGCGGTTCGCGGCGGTGCGCATCTTCGTGGAGCGGCGGCCGCGCGGCCACGGCCTGCAGTGCCACCGCGCCATCCGCGAGGTCTGTCGCCGCGTCGGCATCTCCGACCTCTACGCCAAGGTGGAGGGCCCCACCGACAACGTGCAGAACATCACCAAGGCCTTCTTCCTGGGCCTGCTGAGACAGGTGGGCGGCGGCCGGACGTGACGCCGCGTCGTCACGGCGCGCTGTGTCGCGGCGCTGCGCTCGGGAGCTCGCTGTCGAGAGCTGCCGCCGGCTGCGGCAGCTTGGTGATGTGTTGGCGTTTTGTTCCGACGTTTCTGGTTGATGGCGATGCCGAGCGGTGGTCGCAGTGGTGGTCGGTGTGTTGTCGGCCCGCTGCGGAGAACAGAGCTTCGTGCTAGTTCCCCGCGGTTGTATTTGAATTGCGGTCTAAGCACTGTTTGTATTGACCGGTTTTGCGTGCCGGAACGGGAAAAGATCGTTAGTTCTCCTCAGGGAAATGGTTTGGTTGAGCTTCGACCTGAGCCAAAACGGATTCGAATTTCTTCGCACGCCGATCTCGCACCTGACACCTCAAAATCAGCAGCGTGGCTGAGATCAGTACAGCCCCGTTCTGTGAATTATGTGTTCTGTGAACGGATTCGCTTCGGCCTCCTGGCATCTAGCCTGACGGTGACGTCATGACGCCCGTTTGTGTCTGCCGGCGGCTCTGACGTCACCGCCGCCGCCTGACGCCCCTGTGACGTCACAGCGGACGCACCAGCAGCTGGCGGACGAGAAGCGGCTCCACCTGGTGGAGCTGCGCCCTGAGGCGGACAGCTACCCGCGCGTGGTGGCCACGCCCTCCAGCGGTGCCGTACGCAGCCGGGAGGAGATCCCGCCGGCGGAGGAGCTCGACTTCCAGCTGGTCAGTGCGGCGCGTTGGACGCGGGTGCTGGGTGTAACGGCGGGGATGGGGCCATTCTGCCTGGAGAGCTGCCGGTGATGTTTCTGCTGACTACGTTATGATGTTTGTTACAGTGCGTAAAGGGGATTGGTTGCATGCCCAGTGTAATGCAAGGATTGAAACTACGTCGTCAACGCAGAATGCTTACATCACTGCAGAATGTTCCAAAGTAACAAGAGGAGATGCATTTTTGCAAATTGTAATGTTTTACTATTGTTTTTTAACGAGATGTTTATCTTGGGCCCTTATGCCGGACATAAGTGATAGCAGTATTTGTGCCTGTTTTAGATATATATTTCATATATTTAAGCCTGCAAGTGAATCCTGTTCGCTGTATTTCACAGCACATCTTTGAAGGCAAAGTGCCTCTGAAGACCCCACCGAAGCTGCCATTTTACATGAAGCTTCCCTGCTATCAGAAACATCTGAACAAAGTCAAACATCAGAGGAACCACGATGAGGTAAGCTGAACCATATGTCCGCCCGTAAATCGTCTAAAATAGTTAACAGCCCAACAGTCAGCTTTGAGCATCGACGCCACCTGGTAGTGGCTATCCGAACTTGCAGTGAATGTCTCCGCATACATTCGGCACTAGAGCAACAACACGCAGCTCTACACCCGCCAACCAGCTTACTGACAGCCTCGATACCTTTCTTTGGACATCGGCTCAGCCCGTGGTCCTCTGGCTCCCATTTGGTTGGTTGCTTACGAGTGTGATGCCATTCACAACGGACTTCCATGGCACCTGACGAAACCACGGTTGGTACGATGCCTGACGTCCAGCTGCCGTTGACAGATGTGCGACGCCTGTTGGCGACATTTTTTGCGTATGTTTTCTGGCGCTCGTCCATGTTTGGAACTCTGTTCGTGCTTTTATCCCGGCACCGACTGGGGGGCGTTTCACCCCCCCCCCACTAGCGTGTTTCGTTGAATGTCTCCCAAAGGAATAGAGGCATCGCCTTAAGAAAAGGTGTTCTCATTAACTTTTCTTACATCATTTGTGTACGTACTTTCAAAGAAATGGATACGAGATGATCTAAAGTTATGTCTTATTGACGTCATAAAAACAACCTTGTTTTGCGTTTCGACGCTCAGTTTTACTTCGCCGCCATATTGTCGGTGCTTCTTCAACGTATGGTGACTGTGGCTTGCACTGCGTATCAACAAGACCGGAGAATTCAGTGTGGAACGCTCCTGACCTCATGGTAGTTCATGTTCGGCCAAATATGTCGTTTTCATTTTGCGGGTCCAGTGGAAATACATTTTAAAAAAGGAACTTAATCAACTGGTCTTTGGATACGACCAGACCGATTGATTTTTTGTAACATAATGCACACAAAACGTTACACAGCAGTTTCTTACAACAGTGCAACATTATTTTGTAGTTTGACGTTTGGCGGTTTTATGCATAATTCAGCTTTGCCAGTAAACTGCTGGCGTCCGTGTGACGCGTTCTGGATGTCGGGCGTCAGTATATCGGCCTTTGCAGGGTTGTGCAACATTCTTTGAAAGTGTGCAACATGGGACGGATTGACTTGTAGGGTCATCCAGAGGTGGCAGATGAAGGTCACTGGCGTTCTCACGGTATTTCCGAGTTTAAAGCTACAGAATGTTGCAATATTGCATGTGCGCGGTTATTGGGGCCATTTCAAAACCTGGCTTCTGCCCAGGGCTGTTTGAAGGTTTTTCTTAGATTCTGCGTGTCAAATGGGCCAGAAAACATATATTGCGTGGCCCGATATCACGGACGTCAGATAAGAGCCCATCTGTTGACCTTCACATCTAATGACCTTGGGTCAGTCGTCACCTTAGAGTATGAAATCAAATTACCAGAGATGTTTCGCTACCAATCTTAGTCTCGGTCTGCTTTTTATTGCGATGAGGCGTCTTGGGGGAAAATGGTCACTATTGGGTGTTTGACCTGACCCGTGACGTCATCAGCGGCCCAAAAGTAAAAATACATATTTACACTGAACCACACGGCTTCGGCGCCATCGATTGCCGTTCGAATCGGCTAAATCGGACAAACGGTTCTCGAGATAGAATGGGAGTTATTAAACGACCTCCCCCCCCAGTCAGTTGAAGATGGCGAAATAACCCCAGTCAATGCCGGGTTAAGCGTTGCAAGATTCCACCATAATGCCTGCTGCTCTGCAATTCTGCCGTATATACTTTTTTGCATGGCGGACGCCATCTACCCCGTTCTACGCTACAATACCAGTTTGCCCTGCTCCACCTGATATCGGCTGCGTACCCCGCTGCAACTGATGCGTTCCCGCACCCCGCTCCCTGTGGCACCGCACTGCACCCCGCGCCATCTGACTCCGCCCTGCACCCCGCCGGGAGCGCCGGGTGCCGTCTGACACTGCGGCCGTTTCAGGTGCGCGTGGCGCTGACGGCCCAGTACGGCGACGTCCGCAGCTTCCTGGCCGACCAGTTCCCCGAGTGCCGCGCCATGTCCGCCGCGCTCGGCGCCGAACTGCGCCGGGCCGACGAGGCCGACGAGGAGGCGGCGTGACGTGCGCCCGTGACGTGACGTGACGGGGCGGAGCGGCGGGCGGCCGGTGGTTGCCGCCGCCGTGGCGTGGTGTGCGCGGTCCCAAGATCGACCCGCGGTTTCGGCACTGTAGTGTGAGCGAGGGAGATAATACAAGGTCTCGAGAGGTCCGGGACGTTTGTCGACGCTGGTGGGAAGGTGTGATATGGAGCCGACTCAGGGGATGGCGGCGCCGGGTGGCTTGACTCGAGACAGTCACTCGGTTGATACCATCCACTGGTCCGGACGTCGAACTCCATAGAGGGGCTGCATGTGTCTGATCCCTCAGATATGTGCCGCCGACCGCCAGCGGCCCGGCCACCTCAGGGGTCAGGTTTGGCAAATCATGGTCCTTACTGGGCCCGAACAGTGGGAACGCAGTCACAGAGGCTAGTCCGTGTGGGGGGGGGGGGGCGGTCGATATCATCGCCTCGCAGGGGTTAGCGGTCTAAAATACCACCGGGTGCCTCCAGACTCGTGTTATGGGACCGCGAGCTTTCCGACGCAAGAGTAGTTGTGGCCAACAAGTAAACAGTCTGGTAAAGCAGCAGTTGACGTCACAGACGCTGACGTATGGCAAACGACGCTTTAACCCTATTCCCACATGTGGGGCCTTCAGAGGCCCCTACCCCTCCACTTATCTGCTGGCTATTGACAGGGTTTTGAATCAGCTTCACGGAATGTAGTCACTATCTATTCTTCCTACGTATCATGTCAGTGTTTGATACTTTTGTTTTGTCCAGGGGCGGAGCCACGCCACGTTTTTGGGAGGCACCTCATGCCATTTTTTGCACTGTTGAACGCAAAAAAATAGCTGCCAAAAATAGGTTTCTTAAGATAGAACGTAAAATTTGATATCAGTATATAGGTAAATAACTGCGCAAACATACAAAAATATAGTTATTGACCTGAGATTACTCCACGAGGTCAGGTCAAGACTAAAAGTCAAAATTAGGCCTATGGAAATATATTCGATGCAATTTTTTTAAACAAAACATTCGTAACATATTTAGCTCAGCATAGTGTTCTATAAGCGGAATGTAAGTTTGAGGTTGATATCAGGTCAGGTCAAGGAACTATGTTGCAAAATGTTTGTGCGCGTATCCTACATCACGACGGTCATAAACAGGACTTTTAGGGATACAGTCAACTGAAATGATTGGAAACGTTTTCAAACGCTGTAAAATGAACCCAAGGCTATTCCATGTTACTGTGGGATCATCTGAGGTCCTTTGAGGTCAGAGGTCGTTAGCAGACTTGATGAACATGCGACCATGATAGATCCCCTTTTTCATGCCCCTGGGGCCAACTGTGCCAACATGATACAGACAGCATGATACAAGGAGCATTTTCTATTTTATTTCATTCACTTGTGCGAAAAATATGCCACCATTTTCCAGGTCCTTTGAACGCCTTGAGTTTTTTTTATCAAAATCATAAACGTTTGGACCAGATGGAAAGTCACATTGATAAGCTCTCGACTCATGCCAATTGAAACAAAAATCGGTCAGTTAACATTGGAGTTGTACTAAGTAAAAAAATATTCCCTTTCCGGCTCCCACCCCCCGTATCCATCCCTTACGAGATTACGCGGAAATGCGTACTGGCGTTAGGGGTACGGGAATAGGGTTAAACAGGGGTTTGTTGGTTCCAGACGGTGGCTGTAACACGGACATTGCCGTGCGAACAGCATTGCTGTGCAGGGACGCAGCCAGGATTTTCTTAAGGGGGGAACTTATTGTGAACCGGTCACACGAAAACCACATGCCGGGAAGACGATGTGCAATGGTTTCCACAAAAAATGCCGGCCTAAGGGAGGGGGGCCTGGGCCCCCGGCCCCCTTGGCTGCGCCTCTGGTGCTGTGTTCCAGGGACTATTCTAAACAAGCCATCAGGGAGTGTGTGGCGACGTAAATTCCGTGAAGTGTATTTCATCTGGCGTGTCCGATACTGTAGGCCTTTGCCCATTTCGTACAAAGCCCAATTCAGTTTCACAGTATCGTTGGCCATTTTTCGTCATCCTAAGGCAACCTACCTCGTTTTGCGTCATTTCGATAAGGCGAATTTACTCCCTGCAAGCGTCCCGGCGATGACCAACGGAACGCTGAGGGCATCAACGCGGCCCACCTGCCGAGCACCACCGGGTCTAGCAGGACACGCGTCACAGACAGGGACACCTCAGGGCTGTGGGAGCCGTCGGCTGCGCGCCGCGCCGCCGTGAGAGCCACGGCCGACGCCGGGTCGAAGACCGGCCGCCGCGCCCGCTGTCCGTCATTGTCGGCCGCCGCCCGAGCCGCCGTCCAGCTGGACGCGCATTCAGCAGCGGCGTCTCATTCGCACGGATCGACGCGCGGCGCGGCGGGCGCGGCCGCGCGTCGGCGGCCGAGCCCCCGCCGCGTCTGTGTGCGGGCTCCGGACAGTCGGCCGGTGCGGCGGTACTCGGCCGGCCGCCCGCTGGCCACGGGGGCTCGCCTGCCGGGGGCGGTGACGGTCGAGCCGCCCACGCTCGCGAAGGGATTTCCCCTCCAGCTGAGCCCTGCGGACATTCTCCTGAGATGAGTTTTGCTCAGAGTTCCGCAGTCGACCGGTAAAGGCGAAAACGACCGCTATAATACTCGGCCAAACTTCAGAATCCCGGTACTCAGATCTCCAGCTGCGTCGCGCTGACGAGAACCTCAGCGCCGCGCATTCCTAAGCTAGCTCTTTTCCCGTCAGCCGGTCTCGGCGTGTTCAGCCCGCCCCTGGCCGCGGCGATCATGGCGACGCTCCCGGGCGGCGCGTGCCGCGCGCTGGCGCTGGTTGTGCTCTGGCTGCTGGCCGCTGGTCGGCGCGGCCTCAGCCAGCAGGTCAGCCCGCCGGTCGACTGCGTCACTGACCTGATCCGGAAGCTGGGTTGGCTCCGGCTGGAGGTACAGTGGAAGCCAGACATCGCAGGTGAGTGCCGGCCTCACTGATTACGCGAAGCTTTGCTACGACGAATCATTCTGCGCTGCTTATTGTAAAAGACGTCCCAAGTTGACTGACTATTAGGCGAGGACGGGTTTCCATACGTTCAATTGTGGACTTTACCGACGAATGGGTGATATTGGTAAGCTCACAGTGATGATACGGGCTTGATTAATAAAAAAGTACACGCGTCTCCACTACTGTCTGGGAGTGCTGGTTTACGCATAGCTTCCAGGGAGGCGTACCAGACATGACGTATCATAGTGACGTTGCCTGTTCAAACTATCACTTTAAACTCAGGCAACTGGCGACGCTGGTCTACCAGCGTAAGCCAATAGGACACTGAGCCGTTTGAAGTGGGGTTGTGCGATATGTAATTTTCCGGAGGTCCTTCAAAGTGCCAGAGGTCTAGCGTCGCCTGCAGACGCAGGGAGTTTGGTTGTCGGAAACATTCAGCCGTCAGACAGGTAACCTGATGGGTACGCGAAGTCGTCGAAGATGCGGAGCCCGCAGAGATCCTGACGCTGCCGAAACCTCCGGGGCCTGTCCCGGGTGCCGGGGGTCGGCCGGCGGCGGTGTTCGGCCGCTGACGGCGCCGTCTGCCGGCAGAGTTTCGGCCGACCGGCTGGCTGTCCCAGCTGTCGGCGCACGGCCTGTTCACCAAGATGAAGCGGCACGGCTCGCCGGGCAGCTCGCCGGCACGCAGCGACGGCGGCCTGCTCTTCAATCCGTGGCCGCTGTGGCTGCCGCACGGCGACCACCACTGGGTGCACGTGATCGGCGACGCGACGTTCCGGCCGCACGACGGCGCCGCCGGCTGGGTGAGCTGGCTGTACCGCGGCGACGCCGGCTGGCGGCTGGACACGCTGCGCTGGAACCCGGCGCGCCGCAACTGGGTGGTGGCGCCGGTGGGCAGCTGCCGGCCGGACGGCGCCGGCTTCTTGGAGGCGACGCCCGGCCGTGCCGTGGCCGCCGTCAACGTCGGCGACTGGCTGCTGCGCGGCGCCATGCGCGGTCAGCACCTGCGGCTGGCGTTCGGCGCGGCGCCGCCGGCCGCCGGCGACGCTGCCGACGTGGTGCGCTCGGCCAGCGGCGAGGACGGCGTGCTGCTGCGCGGCGGCCGGCTGCAGCCCGGCCCGCAGGCCGACCTCTGGCGCACGCTGGCTGCCGCGCTCGGTTTCACCTTCTCCGTGCACCCGATGTATGCCGCCGGCAACGCGTCCGTCTGGGAGCGGCTCGTGGACGAGGTGGCCGCCGGCCATAAGGAGGTCGGCCTGGCACTGCTCAGCCCGACGCCCAGTCGCAGCGCGCGCGTCCAGTTCCTGCACCCGCAGTATTACGTCACCACGTACGCCACGGTGCGGCGGCCGCGGCTGGACGGCGCCGACTTCGACCCGGCGCAGCCGTTCGCCACCTCCGTGTGGGTGGCCATTCTGGGCACGCTGCTGCTGGCCGGCGCCTGCTGGTGGGCGACGGCCTCGATGGCCCGGCGCTGCCGCGACCAGGGCGCGTCGCCCGCCGGCGGCGGGCCCTCGCGCGTGGTGCACGTGCTCAGCTCGCACGCGCTGCAGGTGATCGGCATCACGTGCCGCCAGGGCGTCGAGATCGGGCGCCAACTCGCTCTCGGTGGGCACCGTCTTCGTGGCGCTGAGCCTGTTCTCGCTCTTCATCTACACGTTCTACACGGGCGTCATGCTCAGCTACATGGCGGTTCTGAAGCCGAAGGCGTCCTTCTCCAGCCTGGCCGACGCGGCGGAGCGCGGCTTCCGCTTCCGGTACCGGCTGGGCTCGCAGGAGGAGGAGCTGCTGCGCTCCGACAGCAGCCCCCTGCTGCGCCGCATGCTGGCCAACAGCCTGCCGATAGTCTACGACGGCCCCGAGGAGGACTACCCGACCTTCGCCTACGCCGCCATGTCGGAGAACGACATCCTGCTGGCCTCGGATGCCTTCCTAGCGCTGGACCCCGCCTTCGCCGACCCGGTCTCCTGCCCGCTCTGCTACTGGCCCGAGCAGGTGGCCTCCTCGCCGGTCGGCATGTTCGGCCCCAAGTACCTGCACAACAGCTGGATGCTGAACCGCTACCTGCGCGTGCTGCAGGAGACGGGTGTGCTGAACCGCTGGCGGCGGCGCGTGCGGCGCGCCCACCTGGCTGGCTCCCGGCTCTGCTCGACGGCCGCAAAGGCGGCCGAGTACTCCCAGCTGGGGCTCGGCGCCGTCCTCACCATCTTCGCCTCGCTGCTGGCCGGCATGGCACTGGCGCTGCTGCTGCTGGCCGCCGAGCTGGCCGCGCACTGGCTGGGCACGGCGGGCCCGGCGGCCCTCCTTTCCCGGCTGACAGCCGCCGGTGGTACGTGCTCCGCGAGATCCCGCTCCGCCGAGATGCCCCGCCGGCCAGGGCGTGGCCAAGGATTGCCAAAAAGGCCATGGCCCCTTAGGGCTGAAAATTCAACGTTTCTTTATGGACCAAAAAAGAAGATGCACAGGAATACGGAACTCGAAAATAAAGTGCCCGAATCCGTGGAGTTGTCAAATTACAGCGGAATAGGTTTGTCCGTGCCCCCTCCGTGGCGAAATCCTGGCTACGCCCCTGCCGGCGGCTGACCCGTCCACTTCGCTTCCGCTGCACCGACCAATAGAATCGAGCTAGCGTTCACTTGGCTCACGCTACCCCGTATATTTGTAGTAGGCAGCTTTTTGAGACACTGCTGGATCAGTGGCAGCTTTCAGGAGTAGGCAGTGTTGCCAACATTGCAGAGGCGTTGGAACCGGGGAGGGGGACAACTGCCCCCTCCCCCAGCTTTGGGCAATATTTAACATTAACCCTATGGCGTTGCATGGAAAGAAACGAGATAAAAATTTCGTCTGCCTCCCATCTCAACAGAGGTTCCACCGCTCCTGTAACATTGTTCAGCCACTGAAATATCATGGATTTTGTTGACCCTTTACACCTAAAAAAAACGAGTGGTAAAAATAATGATGCAACATCTTGAAGCAAATTTCGTCAGGCTCCTATTCATACATTAGTTGTTGCGTTTGGTGGCAATTTTGGGAGGAGAACGCTCAGGGGCGTTGGAACCGGGGGGGGGACACGGGAGGGGCAACTACCTCCTCCCAATGTTGGACAGCATTTAGCACTAACCTTGTGGCACTGCATGGAGAAAAACGAGGTGAAAATCACGTTTGTCCCCCATCTCCACAGAGGTTCCACCGCTCCTGAGAACGTTGTTGCATCTTGCTCCCCTCGGCAATCAGAAAAACAACTACGCTTCAAGTTCGCCCCATGCTGAATGAAGTTTAGTTTGTAACACATTGCATGTTACACTTTCGCCTTCTTTACATTATTAACTGTTTAAACTAGCTATGAATACATGACTAGATCTTGAAAAAGTCTGTGTGTACCTTGGTTGGTTTAAGTCACTGAATGTTTGTCGTTTGAAATGATTATGTGTTTGTGCCTGGCACATTAGGATTAACTAAGTACATGAGTACGTACAAATAGATACATGTAGTTAGGTTTAAACTAACAGGCCAAGGCGAAACGGGAAGAATAGGCGTTGGCAGAGATGTTGCATATAAACAAAATTTTGCTGCTGAAATCTTCTTCCTTTGTTTTCATGAATTGATGGATTGCATCAGTTTTTTGTTTCTTGCTGGCAATACGTAAACTTGAAGCAAAGTGGGCAAAAAGTCCTCAAACGAAGTAGGCCCAAGGGTAAGCCAGTCATGCGGTTTTCCCAATATCTATGAGATGGAGACACGCACGAGCGGCCAGCGTCCGAAAACATGAAAGAGAACGTGTGGCCACGGCAATGCATCCCCGAGCCGCCGGAGGTCGTCTCAGAGACTGTCCGGCCATGGCCTGTCACCCTAACGGGAGAAGCTGAGCCCAGTCATCCCCGAGATGCGATCTTATGCGGCGGGAGGCGGCAAACGTTTCCCCAGCATGCCAATTGTCTGTTTTCTGGCTTCTTTTTCGACGCATCAGTCACGATTGACCATTAGCGTCGTAGTCGGAAGCCGACTAGTCTTGCGTCAAATCGTGTGTCTCGTCAGGCGTCTAGTCGTCTGCCCTGCATGCGGACGATGTTGCTTAACTGTGATCAGGTCGCAAATGCATCTCCATGCATCTCCACACGGTGCCCTAAGATAGTTTTATGTGCATTCCATGCCGATAGATGGCCGGCAAATCGGCAAGTTCCTTGCAGATGGGACTACCTTTCAGCGGGATTCATTTCATAGTCGCCTGTGACAGCGCCCCACTCTTTTGTGAAAGCGCGCTGCATGTAAATTGGCAGGCGATTAGCAATATTGACACAGTCGGTGTGTTTGTGTCTGTCAAGCAGGTCACTTTGGTGGGTTGTTAATAAGTCTATACAGGAGAGTCGATCTGTATTTTTTTGAGAGGGCTCTGGCACACCCAATGTTGATTTGGGCCCACCCAATATGTTCTGCCGGCCTTAAAGGAAAAGGGGTAATAATGGCGAAAAATACGGCCGCAACATATAAGAAATAGGCAGAAAGTAAAGAACAAAGTATAAAGCTGTCTTTGTGTCTTCTTTGTGTCTGTATTTCTATCTTATATATATATATATATGTATATATATACATATATATATATATACCTGTATACGGGGGATAAACGCAATTTTTGTTTGATAAATAATAGCAAAAAACTTATGGATTTTCGTTGGGTAAAATAAAGCGGACTAAATCCGTTGAGAAACCCACATCTGGAAACAGGTCAGGTTGTTGGCCCTCGGCTCGCCCCCCCCCCCAGTCATTTACAGAAATTGTGAGCCTATGCAATTTAACAAATTAATTAACAATTCATTAAGCTCCCCGTAACTGTTGCTTGGCTGGTCGGTTTGGGTTAGGGCGCCCCGCCACCTGGGTTCAAGTGTCCGTTGTCCAGTTCAGACCAAACCTGCCGCCGGTCGAGAGCTGGTGACGTCGAGATTTGAACCCACAACCTTACAATTGTGAGTCCGAACCTCTATCCACTAAGCTAACGAGGAGGACCGGAAATTGATGGGGTGTTGTTGACAGTGACGTAAAAAAAAAACAGTTAAAACACCGACAGAAGCAACTTCATGAATCATGAACTCAAAAAATTTGGTAAAAGAGTAAGCCACCATTTGAAGGGATGGATGGAGCTTCGGAAAAGTTTTTACTTGCTTACGTATTTCCAATGGCCCGGCAGCGACCCGGGCTGGCCCTCACATTACGTGTCGTACAAAGACATTTTGGGGGGGTTTTAGAGCAGCGTAGTTAGAAGATGGTGAAGCTGTGCTAACTGTTGGCAGTCCAACAGCCAGAAATTCGCTTGGGTCGCCAGCTGCGACGCTGTGAAATGAAGAATATGCATGGCTTATATCAGTACGTGTCTTTAATAACAAAATTCCCTTTAGCTGTCATCACTGTCGTCTATCCTTAACGGAATGCTCCAAGACACATATGCACGTCTCAACTGGATGAAATTTTAACCAGGTACGAAGGTTTTTACCTACAAATCTGAAAAAAATCGCGTTGCGCATCTGGCAGCTGTATGAGCCGCCTATGGACGAAAAGCATTAGCGTCGGCGGTCAGCTGAAGGCACTGGTGGGCAAAATCGTATGCCAGGGTCACAAATTAGGGCACGCGTGACCCGGCTTGAAACTGGTTCTAAACTGTTACTTTTTTAACTCTGAAAATGTTTTAAAGTGTCTCCAAACTCATGGACAGACGCCGTAATCAGGGGCCTTCTTCCCAGGACGAGAAAGGCAATGGTGCGCTGATGGGCGTCACAGCATCCAGAGAAAGTGTGGGGGGAGACAAAGACGTTTTTTCCCATAGCGACGATGCTAAATTTCCTAAAAACTGGGGACCATGGCGCCCTGGCCCCCTTTCCCCGGTCCTGCGCCCATGTACGCTAATGAATCAATATATGTATCTTTGTTTTGTATTTTGTATATATATTTGTACACACACACACACACACACACAGATATATATATATAGATATAGATATAGATATAGATATATAATATACATATATAGGCAAAATATGTCGTGTAATGTATATATATATATATATATATATATATATATATATATATATATATATATATATATATATATACATTACAAGGCATATTTTGCCTACGTCTCTTGGTTTTTGTCCCGCGTTGGAGAAACCTATGACCCAAACAAGTGTTTTCCCCTCTTGATTTGTGCCTGGCGGTCCGGCAAGGGCGTAGCCAAGGAGGGGACTAAAAGGGACCATAGTCCCGTTCTAGGGTCCTCAAATTACACGTCTGTGTGCTCACCAAAAGTGAAGGTAAAAAGTCTGGATCTGGGACATAACGTGGTCGAAATCCGAGAAGTTTTCTTTTTGTCCTGACCTTCTCCTTTGCGACATTCTGGCTAGGCCTTTGCAGCCCACTAGTTGTTCGCTGGTTACGGCCAGGGGTGTCGATTTCTATAAATGATTGGGGGGCCAAACCGAGGGCACGACAACCTAACCGCCCACTCAATGTTGGTTTCTTAACGGATTTAGCCCACTTTGTTTTCATCAACGGAAATTTATAAGGTTTTGCGACTATTTATGAAATAAAAATTGTATTCATCCCCATGTATGTAGTGTATATATATACATATATATGTATACATATATATGTATATATATGCATATATATATATATATATATATATATATATATATAAGAGGAAATATAGATGGAAACATTGCTTTAGACTTCATTTCTTACGTTCTGTTCATCTCCTATATACTGCGGCCGTTTTTTCACTGTTATTACTTTTTTATTTCCCTATAAAATATGGGGGGAAACGAACGTGGCGGGGCCAAATCAACATTGGATAGGCCAAAGCCTTCTCGAAAGAACACAAGTCGATTCCCCTGCTTACTGCTGTGGTCTCACGATCGAATTAAGCCCCGTCATCCTGAGACAAGAGCGATCCTAAACGCTCGGACATGAACAGACAGGTTTTCCTCTGCGGCGAAAATGCTGCCAGCATTTCAAGTAGTTTGCGAAGCACTGCGCACTGTGGCCATTGTATTGGCGACATGGGCGTCATCGGATCATGTTCTGCACGTTAATCTTAGGCAACGTGGGATCAGATCTGTGCAGTCCTGTATCTGTGTGGACGTCACATAGTAGGATGTCATTGTGGTGCAGGATGACATTGCCGCCCTACTACAAGCAGAATCACAATGTCAATGCCCGACCAACTTCAATATCGGCATTGGGTGCATTAGGCTGGGAAGCTGCATGGTGGATCTTCTTAAGAAGACAGGTGGTCGAAATAAAAACATAAGGGCCTCGGCTGAGTCGTTGCTGTAGTGTCATGGACAGAGTCTGACAGTCTCACCAAATCTTATGTTTTTGCTTCAGCAAGGGTCGAATGAGTTACGTTTATAAGAAGATCGGCATTGCCAGCAGGTTCAGCTATATCGTCCACGACTAGGTTCCGAATAAGTAACAAAGTTCTAACCAGCCTAAAAGTGTTTTTTTAAGACGCGGACCAGATAAAAGCATATCTCAAACTTCTTTATTTCTTTGGCGTGTTCTAGTACTCATTATGGTCACTAGGCATCGAGCGTATATATATATATATATATATGTATATATATATATATATATATATATATATATATATATATATACGTGTGTGTGTGTGTTTGCAACATACATACATAATCATATAAATAGCATACATATAATAACATAGATAAATAACTTGGCACACTGTGGACTAAACGTAAAATTAGGAACGGCAAAGCGCGGGCCAGCTATTCCCTTCAGAAATTCGAAAATTTTGCCAACATACTTCAACACAACTCCGCACACACATGTGCGTATAGATCGCACCAGGCAGAGATTAAAGTAGTCCTGTAACAACCAACGTTAGATAATGAGAACGACAACGAAACTCGTCAAATGGAAGGCAAATCAGGCTGGCAAAACGCACAACGCACGGCAATGACTCGAGGATAAGCCTTCACCGCTACATAATGACACAACTTCATGTAAGTATACAAAACTGAATCAAAACCAGCACGATGCATCGTGGGGTGCATTGGAAGACGCCTATTGCGCTTGTGTTGAAATATGTAAACAGTGATAAAAAAATTTTGCCTGCCGTATTTGCCATGCCTGACGTATTTCCCCTGATGCATTTCGCGACACAGTTGGATGTCTGTCGACCTTTTTCGGCACTTCTCGCACGGGGAATTGCCAGCTGGATACACCATACGGTTCGGTGTCCAGTCCACGACGCACTTCATGACTTGCTCCATTTCCCGGAAGTCACTTATCATTCCGATGACCTCGTATAAGTCTCAATACCTCGGTTGTCGGGGAAATTTTTAAGAAACTCGTTTGCTTAAACCCTAGTCGCCACCAACATACGTCTCCCCATGACTCAAGATCATGTTCGAGTTATTTTCAGGTTGTTTCAGATATGCGTGGTGGAAGCTGTTTGTTCATGCCAACGTACTTCGGATGGCGCGTCCAAGGAGACCGGCTGTCCTTCCCCCCTCCGTCATCGCCTTTCCCTTGGAAAAGAAAATAGATAGCGATGAGATAGATCGCAGAAAGAGGAGCCAGCCTGTTAAATATTTCACGCATGTTTTACTTGTACACTCCTCCCCCCACGCCCGGAAAAAAATCCTCAGCGCACCAGAAGTTTTATGACATCCGGTACATCTGTTTACCACCCACCAATCGATGCGTGCCATTAGCACTGACTCGCCAACTTTACCCGTGCCGATTAACGACTGGGAAAAGGACACGCTTTCTCCAAGGAAGCATAATACACGCAGACGTACTATTCTCACGAGCATCGATTAATGTTAGCCTGAATGGTGGTCTAAAACCATTGTCCCATTGAACAGGAAGTATGCTGCCCACGAATGGTTTCGGAGAATGAAAATGCCATCTGTGGCAGGATCAACGAGTGCCTACCAAATTGCTGATGCTGAAGTCATAAGGAGTTCATGGACGTGAGACGGGGGATATTAGTCAGGGATCATCGGCGTCGGCACCGTCATACCCATAGATGCTGCCTCGAAGGTGCTTTGGCATTGGTACGTTCCTGACTAAGTGATGTTGAATTGTAAGGCGTGCTACGGCCCACTGGCCATTTAGCGCCGCCTGTTAATTCCCTGCGCGTTACGTTAGTTTAGAGTGTGTGACGAGTTTCGAGACGGAGCAAGTGTTAAATTAACGTTACTTGGTAGGACAAAAAAGTGGATTTAAGTGCTCACTCACTGTGGAGTTAGCGTGTGCGAATACACAGGCTTTGAAGTTGCCTGGACGGCCAGAAAACCCCGAAGACCATCGCCCAGTTGAGACAGGTCGCGAAACAGGGAGGGAGAAACATGAAGGGAGCCCTCCCTTCTGATGGTGCAGATGGGAATATTTTAGCCCTCAAACGTACACTACGTTAACTTCTGAGATTTTGCCAGGGTGCAGCGCATGGCCTACTCCTCTCGAAGAACACTGAGGGATCTTTACCGTGCAGTTTAGGACGAGATCGTACATACCGCCTCTCACGCCGGCTGAGCATTCATCCAATCTCGCCGGGTGTTGCGGAAGAAAAGTGTGGGCAAAGAAGAGAGGAAAGGACTTGCTGCGGTGGTGCTGGCGCTGTGCTAAAGGTCTGCTATTTGTGTGTGCCATTCAGACATCTAAATAACGGTTCCAAATGGTCTAGGTAATTGTTATCCAGGAGGGTGTTCGGAGTCAGCTGGATCTCCCCTTGCTGTCGGAAGGTCTTAATGAGTGATCTTTGTGCGTCAAAGTCCCTACGTTCGAGTATGAGGCGACTTATTTTAGGAGATGCTCCGTAGCTGTTGCAGTGTGATGTTTGATAAGAGTTGTCCCCAATGATTGGTTGTGTGAGCTTTGCGGCCCCGTTCTAAGCCTGGTGGGCATGACTTCTAGACGCTGGCAGTTTTGATTTGAGGGTCCCAGGTGCCAAGTGTGGGTTTGATTGCGAGAAGGTGTTCCTGATGTTGCTGCGTCCAGGCTTTTGTTGCCACTCGCACATGTGAGGGACAACACAAGGCATATGCGTCGACATGACATATGCGTCGTCGTGCAAATGCATAGTCGTCTAGAGAGAACTTAATATAAAAGCAAGTGTTGAAACCTAACGCAGCCATGGCCAGTGGGCAGTCTGATTCAGAGGTTCGCCGTGCACTGGCGAAAAAACAGGGCTGAGCAGTGGGATCCTCCAGCGGCACGGTGTCGGAGCGCGTGTCAGTAGTTGAAGGGTCAATCGCGACGTCGTGTGAAACAGATTCGTTTTCGGGCCGGTGCCCTTGTCCTCGTCCCTTTTATGTTTTCCTCCTTTCCTGTCGCGGGAGAGAGAGGTAGAAGGAAAAAGAAGAGCGAAACGTGAGAAGGAACGAAAACGAATGGAACCTTACTTAGCAGTACACCTGGAGGAGACGTGTAACAAAGTGGCAACCGTGCGTGGAACGAAATCGACAACGAAGGGAATCGACAGACGACAACCAAAGTGTGGAGCGGACCTGCGCGGTGCAGTCACGAGATATCCCTTGATCAGCACGATCACGCTGCGTTCTACCTAGCGCTTGGACCAGAGCGATTTTGTTGTGAGTTGGTTGTGGTCAGAGCTCCTTCGACAAACTCTGATCATTTCGGGGCTATGGGTTGAGTGAGAGAGGTTTGAGTGGCACTTTGTATCGGAAAGAAGGGGTGCTGAGGAAAAGGATCGGAGTTATAGACGATGAGAAGGCGCGCGGGCGCGTTTTCATTTGTTGGATTTTTAAGGGGCATTTCGGCCCACTAGGACCATCTCATGCCCACAGAGTGTCACGTCATGGATTAAAGTGTCGTCTGCGTCATGCATTAAAGCTGGTGCATCAGGTCAGTGTTGCTTAAGAGGGTGAATCAAGGCTGGATAAGTTCTGGGTGAACGTGTCCAAGTCAAGACGCAAATGAAAAGGTAGCGTTGTGTTTCCGGCAATAGCGAATGAAAGGACGGCGATGAACATCATGCAGCGGACAAGTGACGAAAAAATGGGCGACTGTAACGCCATGCGAGATGTGCCTGACAATATCGGCATTTTTTTGTTGGGCGAGGTCCGGCGAGGCTCATCAGAGGATATAAAACTATGTGTGAGCTATGTGTGGCCAATACGGTGGCGTGCTAAAACAACTTCTCCCTGTCTGTTCCTTCTGATCACAGAAACCCGTTAGCTATTGCCTGTTAGTACTGATCCATTGTTAGTGCCAGTATGTCATGACAGCTCTGTGAATGGACGTCTTTACAAATGAAAAGTCTGGTGGAATGGTAGTTGTACCTTTATTGCCAATGCGTGCTTTGCCTCTCGGTCCGTTTGTTCATTTCCTGCAATGCCGTTATGGCCGGAAATCCATAAAATCGCGGCTTCGTTTCAGCCTCTGCCAGCGTATGGTGAAGCTGTTCTGTATGAGTGTCTGAAAGGATGATGGATAACAGACAACAGACTGCACAGCCGCGAGCAATTCATCGCAGATGAACCCCTTTCGTACTTCGCTGACCTCGATAAAATTCATTCGTAAGAGAATCGCATGAAGCTGGGCTACAGAAGTGGAATGCTGTCTGATAATCTTCTTTGTGTTTCACTCACCACATATCATTACGTTTGCCGTGTGGTCACCATCTTTGGGCCCACCATTAAAAATTAATGTTACTGACGATGCTTGGTTCTGGAGCTCTTAAAGTGTTGCTGCATGTCTTCAGTCGCAAATAGATCTTTGCTTTCCTTTATAAGATTAATAACGTCTCTTTCAGTCAGCTGCCAAGGTAGCATGACCATAGGCTGCAAGCGAACGATTCGCAGTTTGTTAAAATGAATGGTTTGAGAAGAAAACTGGATACGTGATGTTATGGGAAGACTAGTTCGACTCTCCATTGGTCCGTTGTAGTTATGAGGTATGTTGGATGGCATTTGGAAACAGAGAGTGACGAAATGATTGGTAAAATTAATCTTACAGCAATATTTCAAAGTGAGGTCAGCTCTGCGCAAGTTTAGTGGTGGTATTATGCACGCATCATCATGGTATCATCATGGTATCATGCAGGGTAACGTTTTGCAGGTGGTGTTTTCATTGTCTGTACCGCCAGCCGTATGAGACTTGTTTGTATTGTGTCGAATTTGTTGAGTAGCTTTGCTGGCTGCTGCATATATTATGCACCTGAAATCGATGCGAGACAAAACAAGAGCTTTCTATAGAGGTAAAAGTGTAGTGCGGTCGACGCCAAAACGAGTGTTTGCAATGTGTTTAAAAGAGTCTGAGTCTTTTTTTTCATTTGGCCTCTAAATGCTCGAGGTGCCGTCGCGTCGGAAGCAGTGGACCGAGTACAACGCTCAGAAAATTACAAGATCCAACCAGTGGAATAGTATGGTCGTGCAAGTTTAGTCAAAGGCTATGATCTATGCGTTCTTTGTCCATGGAAAAGATCATGACGGCTGTTTTCTGAGGTCAGAAAAATAGGCCACTATTTTTGGACCAAAGTTCAGCTTGTTGCAGCCAGCCCCTAGGATCATGGTTAGGATGCACACATCCAAGTCACCGTTTGTGCACCAGAGAACAGTATCAACTGCATGAATGGAACGTGGCATGTACGATGAGACTTGATTAAAGATTTCGTTGATCATGAGGTTCAAAACTACTGGGAAAAGGCACCTACCCTGCTGGAGGCAATTCTCTAAAGTAAAACTGGCGGAATGACCATCGCGGAAACGAACTCTGAACCGACTGTCTCCGGTGTATTTTCTGATAAAAACGGGTGTATGGACCACACTGAATGCACGATTTATGACGAAAAAAACTGCAGTTATGCACTGCTTGTTTTTTTTAATTCCCTGCGTATGTCCATTCCTAAGCGAATCACATTGCCTACGGTACTGTGGTTTTCCCGAAAGCCGCGCTTACCTGTCGTAAAACTCGTTCGTTCTCTAAAAGCCAGGCCAGTCTCTTCACGAGCATTTGTTAGAAAATGTTTTCAAGGCATCTAGTAGGGTCTGTAATTTGCGGGCTGCTCATATGTTTTGAGGTTTAAGGGCTGGAATTACAGTGAACGTTTTCCATGAGTCTGGGAATGTATGCGATGCCGAAAGGTCGTTGAATGTTTGTAGAATGAGTTGGAGCATAGTGTCAGGTAAGTATTTGAAGAAAACACAATGCAGTTTGTCGGGACCAACTGACGTGGTCCCAGTAGGCGTTATGGCATCTATTCACTCCGAAGAAGAGAAAGGCGTACTGGAAGCCTCTATGCTATCCGTTAAAAAGGCGTCAGGTGGTAAGACAAATGACTATTGTGCAAATGTACAGGACTCGTGGCCGTAGTTTTCGGGGGTACTGCGATGAGATATGCTTAAGCCATTGTGTTCATGACCATCGATGGTTCAGATGTAACAATGCCATTCGTGCGTAAAGCCGGAATAGAAACAGACGTTCTTTTCCCTGAGACTGTTCTAACCAAGTTCCAGACTCGACCTAATGGAGTTTCTTGTGCAAATCGTGAGATGAAAGCAGGCCATGAGCCCATTTTTGCGGTGCGAATGATTAAACGACTTTTAGCACGCTCACGATTTCGTCCAATACACTGTGCCTTGACTCTGCGCCGAAGGAAGGCGCGAAACGCCGGCTTCCTTCGCGCCACTGCTTGAGCGACAGAAGGAGGCCACCACGTATGGAATATGGCACTTGACGTTCACATGATGTGAGAGGAAATGCCGAATATGCCGCTTGTAAAATAAACACGGTGATTTAATCTACACCGAGAACCGTTGAACTGGTTTCAAAACCATGCCGTGAATTGTTGCCCTTTCATATAACTTGGTCATATGCCAGTGGCATAAGACAAAATTTTCCATTCCCCCCCCCCCCCGAGGAAAATCCTGGCTACGTGCCTGTGTACAGTGCCGTCCCACTGTGACGTCAAGTCCACATAAAACGTCAAAACGATGTAAACTGTAATTGAAATGTGAAAAATCGTAATTTTCATTTACTTGAAATCACGTTTCTTGTATGGCGATGATAGGTCCTAAAAATAAAAAAACGGCTTGATGTCAGCCATGACTTGGAACGGAGTGGAAGGAGGGATATGCCCCCCCCCCCCAGACCATCATTTATCAAATTTAACATTAACCCTACGAGAGAAAACGCCTTTGGCCCCGCACTTTTTCTGGACGCTCATATACCCCTGATCACAGTCCGCTGATAAAAGTCCTCAACAGTTCCACTGAAGTAAAAAGGACATCGAATGTGTTTACGAATGAGCGCCAGTAGCACCTGTCAGTGCTGATGGTCGGCCGTGCGAGCGCGCCCGAGCCCGGCTATCGACTGATCAGGCCTGGTCCGAGGCCTGCTCTCGCTGGGACTGTTCGGCAGTCGGCCGTCCTGTACCCGGGCCGGTGCCGGGCGGTCATCCCGGCTGGGGCCTGCTGGGTCCGCCCGTGTGGACGGTCCCGCCCGGGGGCCGGGTGACCGGTCGGCCGGAGGTCGGCCGGCTGATCCCGCCCTCGGGCGGGTGACGGCCGTCGGGCCATTAGGCCGGAAGCCCTGTGACGGGGCCGTCGGCTGGGGTTGAATGGATGGAGGTTGAAGCTATGCGTAACAGAACTTTTAATGGTTTCAGCTCGGAAGACTGTCAGCCTGCGTGTTGACTGACCTTGGCTATGGGCCGCCTTAGCGTAGGTTTTGCCACATGTGGTGATATACTGGCGAGAACCGCTTTTCGTTCCTCGCGAAAGATCACTCTTGTCTTGGCCCTCATTTCATGTACTTCTTTTCCTCTTTTTCCACGTGGGACACTGGATGGAGCTGTTTGTGTGGTCGCACAGCCGAGGCATTTTTACGGCGAAGTGCACGTGGCTCCCTCGTATGGAGACTCCCCGCGTTTGGGACATCTAGCTTCTTGCCGGCAGTTAATGACTGAACCCTTGATATTTAAAACACTTCAGAGGGTTGGGGATGAAGACTCGTACATCATTGCGAACGAAAGCAGCGGTAAGAGTAGCAGGGAGTTCTTGAGTGCTGAACGTGAGAACCAAGAGGTTGGTGTCTCGTCTTTGGACGTCACTAAAGGTGGTCAGTTGACGGGCGTACACCATACCCTCATCTCTCATCTGCTCTTGAATCCAGCCTCTGACACGAACCTCAGATCAGGAGCGCAAACAGTGCTTTGGTTTGTGTTCCGAGAGGCATAAAATTTCACGGTGACGTCTTGACCACAGAATGTTGATGTTTTTTGGAGAGCCTTGATTTGCATTTTGTCCGAGGTTTTGATGAAAACAGCCGTTTGCCGGAGCTTCGATTTTCAGGCTGGCGGCCGAGGATCCGCAGATAGCTGCCAGCTGCTCTAAGAGACAAAAGACATTGACTTTCCGAAAGGGCACGTTTAAAGACTTTTAGTCGAATGGTGCCGAACGATCCGAGAAGGTTCTTGTCGGCATCGGAAGGTTATGAACCGGCGCTGGTCGAGTTCATGCGCCGGTCAGTGGCAGGAAGGGGGCGAAGACGGGATCCGACCGAAGGTCTGCAGTGGCGGAGATCGGGATGTCAGTCATGTGGCGAGCACAGGCATGGTCAGATGGTAGGCGAGGGTCGTGCATGGCTGTGTTCATGGTCCGTGAGCGGCCAGATACAGGTGTGCTGTGCGCTGGCGAGGGGCAAAAGTGGACGACGGCATTCTCGAACGGCACGGTGTCGGAACGTGGGGCAGCAGCGGTGCGGTTAACCGTGGCGACGTGTGAGGCAAAGTCCGAGTTTGTGGTGAGACTTGTGTCGGGTCGGCACGCGAGTCCTCATCTTTTTTGCCCCTCTTCCCCATCGTGGGGAATCGTGGGTACACAAGAAGAGCACGAAAAGGAACGAAAAGTGTAAGAAGAAATGGAAATGATGTAAGCTTAGTGGCCTAACTGCGCAGCAGAAGGAAACGTACGAAAATAGCAACGTGAGTGGAGCAAAACGAAGTGAACAACAACCGACAACGAGAGTGTGGAGTGGATTTGCGCGGTGCGGTCAAGAAATGATCACGACTAGCACGATTACGCCATTTCCTACAGAACGCTTAGGCGAGCGCGACTGGTTTGGTTTGATTGCGGTTAGTCATAGTCATGGTCATAGTCGTATATTCATCCACGCAGGAACTATTACGAATCCGATCATTAGTGCATACAGTCAATGAGCTGATAAAATAGCATGGTAGGGGCGCTAATAAAAATCCGAAAATGGTTCCAAAAGTCGGAATTAAATGGTATTTGAAATCTGTACCACAACCACATCGTGAGCACGACGGCCGCGACAAGAATTTTACATCATGGCTGCACAGAGGGGCCGGTACCAGGAGGCAGGGCGTTCCAAGATGATGCCGCTCTGAACGCGAATGCTCGCTGGGTGCCTGCCAGCCTTTACCTGGGGAGTTCCAGCACTCCAGCCGCCGCGGCACGGGCCTCTGTCAGCGTCACCTGGTCACGCCTGACGAACATGGCCTTAACCCTATTCCCGGAGGGCTAGACGGTATGCCCGATTCCCGGCAGGGGGGGCGGATTCGGCCCCCCCCTAAGATCTCGAGAACTACTAGTCCGATTTCATCGCAACAAACGGCAATCGATTCGCCGTGACGTGAACTACATTTTTACAAAAACAAAATTTCAAAATTTTGAAATTTGTGGATACAGGGGGCAAAAATGTCAAAATGGGGGGTACTTTTGGACTTCTTATAACTCCGTTGTTTATCGACCGATTTCGATGAAACTGGCATGAATCGAGAGATAATGGATAGGGCTTTTACCATGGGTCCACAAATCTCAAATTTTGAGAAAATTCATGGGCGTTCACAGGGTTTCAAAAATAGGAGGATTAGTTTTCTAACAACTGAATGAACAAAAGAGGCAAACACTTTTTTTGGTTTCTGCTAGTCATGTTATACTAAAGAAGTACAAATCGCATTACAATGTTTGTATAATGTTAGCATAGGCGGTGCCAGGGACATGAAAAAGGGGGAACTGTCATGGTCACACGTTTCTCAGATCAACTTGTGACCTTTGACCTTAAATGACCTCCAGTGACCTTGTGGTCACTTTGAATGATCTCGTGTGCATTTAATATTGTCTATAAACGTTTTCAATCATTTGAATTTACTCTATTTCAAAAATTTCATTTTATGGCTATTGCGATATAGGGTACGCGCACTGACATTTTAGGTCATAGCTCCGTGACCCGACTTGATATCAAGCTGAAACTTGGTACAGAAGTAGAAAACACCGTTCTACGCTATATATATTCCGGGTTTGGCATTTGAAAGAACGGCGCCGAAATTATAGCGAAAAAACAAATTTTTACTTTTGACCTTGACCTGATCTTGTAAAGTGACCTCAGATAAACAAAATTTTGTGTGCACATTAGCCAACTATTTAGCTATACACCCATGTAAAGTTTTAAGTTCTACCTTTAAAACTCTGTCTTTGGCAGACATTTTACTTTTACCCTCAACTAGGCCAAAAATGGCCTGAGGTGCCTCCCAAAAACGTTGCCTGGCTCCGCCCCTGAGCAAAACAGAATTTTGAAATTTTGTCACAGCACGTAGAAAGAATAGCTAGGAAAAGTCTCCAAGTTTCGTGAAGCTGCGTTAAAAAGCCTGGAAATGGCAAGCAAAAAACCCGAGGGGGGGGCGGATTTAGCCCCCCCCCTGCCGGGAATAGGGTTAAGTGCAGGGGGACACGGCCTTTGCACCTCAGTGCGGTCGTGCTGGCGCACCATTTCCTCCACTCCTGCAAGCCTAACAATTCCAGGTCAGATATAATGTACTTTGAGCATCGCACTCCGTCACCAGCTAAGTTTGCAGTCTTGGATTCGGCGCAAATGACACTGGACGGCTCCTTCCCAGACGGATAAACAGCACAGAAAATGTGAGAAGACATGGGCTTGGGCAAGAAGACATGAGTTAGAGTTCCTTCGGCCAGTTCTGGTCATTTTGGAGCTACGGGATGAAGGAGAGGTTTGAAGCACTTGAGCTGAGCTGGAGAGAAGGGGTTTTGAGGAGAGGGATCAGGGTTAAAAATGATAAGAGGGTGGATTGAGGCAAGTTCGTTTGGCTGGTTTGGTTGTGGTTAGAGCTCATCCAAACAATTCTGATCATTTCGGAACTATGGAATGAAGGGAGAGGCTTGAGTCGCCCTTTAATTGTACTGGAAAGAAAGGGTTTTGAGGACAAGATTCTGGGTTAAAAAGGAAGAGACAGCGGATGGCGAGCGGGTGGGTATTCGGATCGAGCTCGTTTGATCCGTTCCTTGAAGGAATAGGGAAAGTGAGACTTAGGTGGGCCGGATAGGGGGTGGTGTGAAGGATACGGACAGAAAGCGAAGATGAGAGGGTGGGTGAGCGAGAGCGTTGGATGCATGAACTTGGGCTTTGGATAGAGCTCCTTCAGTCAATAATGATCACTGCGGAGCCATGGCACGGATGAATAGGGAAAATTGGCACTTAGATGTGCCGGATAGGGGTGGTGTGGGCATAGGATCCGTCACGGGGGAGGGAGGAACGGGGACGCATCCCCTCCAATCAGCTGATTGGGGAGACTGACGCAACTTTGCCGCAGCCCTAAAAACTGCCGAATGTAGGCGCCAGTATTTATACCCGAAAATCCTACGCTAGTCCCTGGGTATTGTCAGAAAAAAGATGCATTTTATTTGGGTTTGTTCCTTCCTGCCGTTGAATCTGGCAGTAAATGGCAACTATACTGATATTCGGAAATCGTGCAATCCGAGGCAGGGCCATGCATGGGCATCTGCATACTAACGCCTGTGCGACGGCTAGAGCATCAGGATGGAAGAACGCATTGGTATTTGTATGTTATCGAACTCTAATAAACTAAAATGTTGAGAACTGTGCACACTTGTGTTCTTAGTTTTACATAGTTTGCTAAAGATGGAACCGGAAGGCAATGACGAGGCCAAGGGGCAGGTTTCGGAGTAATCTACGAGTTGGCATCACCTCACCATTCAGGGTCATTACACGTGGCAACGGTACAGCAAGTAGCGAAGATACCATTTATCTTACACACTACTACAGTAAGCCTGTCTCAGCGGTCAAGCCTTCGTCGTTTTCCAAAACGAAAGCACAGCTGTCGGGAAACTTAAGCGTGGTACCTGTGGAACCTTACCTTTTGCCCAGACAGGAGCAGGCACAATAGTGATTTAAGGGCAAAAGTTCGTCTCGCAGAAGGTCGTCAGCCTAAAGTCTGTACGACAAAAATCCGCCGTGCTGAAGTTCGTCGTGTAAAAGCTCGCCTAGAACAATAGTTCGTCTAGGACAGAAGTGCATCGTGCAAAAGTTCGTGAAGGGTAAAAGGTCGTCGAGGACAGAAGTTCGGCTCGAAAAAAATCGTCTAGGGCCAAGGTTCGTTTGGGACAAAAGTTCTTCTCCCAGCAGTTCGTCTAGGACAAAAGTTCGTATAAGGCAAGAGCTCGTATGGGGCAAAAGTATGTCTTGGACAAAAGTCCGTCATGCAGAAGTCTGTCTAGAACAAGAGTTCGTCAAGGGCAAAAGTTTGTCTGGCGCAAGTTCGTCTCGCTAATGGAAAAGTTTCGTGCTATGAAAGATTCGTACGAAAAAGGTTGGTAGCAAAAAGCTTCATAAAGAAAAACGTTCGCAAGGAAAGAGGTCCGTGACCAAGGGTTCGTTACATGCTCGTAAACTCGCAAATTACATGTTCGTAAACTTAAGGTTTGTGTTGGAAAAGGTTCGTATCGGAAAAGAAACGGATCTAAAATAGTAACCTAACGTAACCTTACCTTACCTTTTGTCTTAGACGAACTGTTGTCCCAAACGAACTTTAGTCCGCAACGAATTTCTGCAAAACGAACTTTTGTCCCGAACGAACTTTTGTCCTAAACAAACTTATGCCCTATACAAACTTTCGTTGGACAAGCTTTTGCCCTATGCAAATTTAAGCGGGACGAATTTTTTTTCTAGACAAACTTTGTCCATACGAACTTTCGCGAAACGAACTTTCGCCCTAGGCGAACTTTTGTCTTTACGAACTATTATGCGACGAACTATTGCCCTACGAACTTCAGTCCAACGAACTTCTGCCCAAAAACTGCAGTAGTAGGCGTAGGATAGATTAGATTGGTCAGGTAAGTTATTGTTAGGTCTGGATATGCATGTAAAGCTGCTAACTCACACAGGTTGTACGTAATCTGGCTAGCGAGTGGTAACTTTCTCAGCTGTTGTTGGTAACGTCACCATCAGGTGACTCTCCTTTCGAAAGGTTATCAGCGTCCATGATTTCACAGAACGGACGCATGCCATTTCTGGGGGCTCCGCGGAATATCGAATTGTTCAAGATATGCGTGTCATTGGCAAGTGTCTACTTGAGAAGAAGTTTGTGTACCCGAAGATTGATGATTTTCATCGCAGGGTTGGCAAATGGCGAGCTCCCTTAACATCAAACAACCTTCTGGAATTTGCGCTTGTCGAGAGAGTCGAGCAAAATATGTGCATTCCATGCCCTTCACAAAACGTGCTATCTGCCCCGTATGCCTATGGGATGCATGCACTCATCCTACTGTCTACATGTGCACAAAGTGCACAAGGTACCCGGTGACATTCCGGGGGTGCGTGTATACGCCGATGATGTGCTGTTGGCTATCGCTTATCTCGACGAGCATTGCAAGCTCCTCAGCACGGTTTTTGGTAAGCTGAAGTCTTCCGGTCTGAAGCTGTCTCCCGGTAAGTGCAACACTGGTGTCACCCGACTGAATTCTCTTGGCCATGAAATTACGCCAGAGGGTATTCTCATAGCTCCAGACCGCATGCATTGTATCAGAGGCCTCCAGATTCCCAGCCCTGTGAAAGTAACAATGAGACTTAAGGGCTTCTTTTCGTGGTTCGGAAGGTTCATCCCGTCGTTTTCGACTCTGGCGACGCCTTTGGTCGTTCTGTCGAATTCCACCAAATTCTGTTGGAACAAGAAGCTAAACCGATCCTTTTGTGCCCAGAGAGACGACCTTTTGCGTGGACCGGCGTTATCGTACCCCAGGCAGGGCGACCGTTTTGTGCTCTACACGGATAGAAGTGTCTCCGGCTCTGGCTGGATTTTGCCAGGTACAGGACGGTGTCAAGCGAGTTACTGCTTTCAGCAGCAGCAGATACAGCCACAGTCAGACAGTGGTCGATCTACGAACTCGAAATATATAGCTTCGTCCAGGGGGCCGCTAACAGAGGTGAAGCCAACTCGTATAATACTGGCTTCGGTGATCTTGTCTTCCAACAGTTCAAGGGTTTTAACATTAACCCAGTGTGATATTGCGCAGTGAATAATGAGTTGAGATTTAGCGTTTGCCTCCCCATCCTCCTGATTCCGTCCGTGGCAAATCTGGGTGAGATCTCATTGGGACAATGGTAGAAAGATCCACTCCAAGCTCAGCAGTTTGGAGTGGACATTCAAGATCTGGGGGATAGTTCTCGGCATTTTATGATGAAATGGAATGGTGCAATGTCCTGTCGTTTCCGTTCAAAGATCATGCAGAACGAATACATCCGTGCCATGGTAAACTCGCTTAATCCCTTATTTCCGAAACCCAACAAGGGAGGGTATAACGTGTTGTTGTAACATACGGATCCAGTTATCCTTTGGTGCCGGGTCGGATCAAGTACCGCCGTAGCCTGATGCTGAGGAGCCAGCCAATAGACCCGGTGTGAGGCAGGACGTGGGTTCGAGACCCAGAACGGGCACGTTTATTCGGCCCGAGACCGAAAACCAGGCAGGGGCCGGCCGTGTCAAGTAGAGTGGCACGGCACGGGAAAGATCCTCCAGTGCCATCTAGTTTCGCATTGATATTGAGATGTCACACTTCGGAGTCGAAAATTATCTACTAAAACTAACAGTTTCGAGCCATTTCGGCTGCTTATCAAACTTTTACGTATACACTGCATAAATCCGTCACACACATTCACTGACCATGTTTTTCTTATCGCCCGCATATCAAACAATTCATTCAGAGCTTTGGCTGCAGTATTTCATATCACGTAATTCGGTGAATGTATGTAACGGATCTGGTGCCGTGTATATGTAAAACTTTGATGAGGAGCCGAGATAGCTGGAAACTGTTTAATGCATAATCTGCGCATCCGAAGTGTGATATCTTGACATGTACGTATTAAGTTCCAACCCTCGCCCGCAATGTATGATTTTGAAGCAAAACGGAAGTTATATTGCGTCTTTATTGAAGTATTTAAGCGCACGTTAGCCATGTAATAATACTGTTAAAAGCGAACTGGTACCTGAAACAATTCAAATCCCACGAGTTTAGACCCGAATTCTCTACTTCCATACAGGGGCGTCGGTTTGTATTCTTTTGAGAGGGCTCTGGTTCACATAATGTTGATTTGGCTCCCACCAATGTTGGACGGCCCCTTCCTCCCATATCTTCTGCCGGTTTTAAAGGAAAATGAGTAATAATAACGAAAAGAACGGTAACAATACACAGCAAATCGGTAGAAAATAAAGAACAAAGCCTAAAGCGATGTATCTGTCTTCCTATCTTCTATACATGTTTGTATATATATGTATACATATATAGAAGATAGAAAGATAAATACATCGTTTTGGACTATATATAAAGTAAATATATATATATATATATATAAACTATATATGTATATATAGATGAGGATAAATGCATAGTTACAGAAAAAAAATTATACATCTGCGTTGGCCAAGATAACATGGGCTAAATCCGTTGAGAAACACACATTTGAAGAAAGTTTAGGTTGTCCGGCCCTCGGTTCGACCCCCACCATTTGCAGAAATCGACGCACCTGCCTCCATACCTAGCTGGGTTGACTTTTGGGGCCGTTTTTGCTATACCCGGCAGTCAAAATGACGTGGCGGAACCCCTGGATGTTGGTATCATCGAATACCAGGACGTCACCAGTGATAAATGTTAGAGGATGCAGCACCCCAGGAGCAACATTCATCGCCCAGCCAGCTTCTGCCGCCTATGTCAAGTTCTTCCCCAAAGGTCACAAGTGTGCAGCCTGTCCCCCCCCCCCCAGTTCCCCGAACACTTTTCGAACATTTATCACCCCCAACGCCCGACTCCGACTGAAAATCCTGGTGGAGTTCCGAACGCATGCCGTCCAGGTACATGCTGGACGCATGTCCGGTATTGCCCGCACCGGAGGGCTACCATGGTCAGCTAATTACACAACTGCAATGGGCGACAATCATGCTCGGTGGTGCAAAGTTGGTACGTACGATGTCCGTCTCATTAGACATATGCACTGCTTTTATGCGACAGCATGCGCTGCGTCAGACAAGGAATCCGTAACCAAGGCCGTTGTAACGTTAAAATTTGGTCGCAGGAAAGCGAAATTTAACGGACTATCCTTTCACGCGACTTCACAGTTCGAGGAAAAAAGGAAGGCCCGACGCTGTTTTTCCAGACAAAGATTGTACAGGTGGCGACAAAGGCAAATGTGGCGTTCTTTCTGTCGCTACATGGCCCGTTTCTAAGAAATTCGAGTGTCAATTGTTAACTGCCGTGCGGTTCCATCCATATCTCTCATGCATGGTTTGCGACAAATTTTCCGTAGTGACTAGTGATATGATAAGCAGCAACGATGTTTCGCTCTGGAGCTTCAAACACAACATAACCCATTTCATGACATAGTTTAGCCTCGGTTTGAATCAAGCATGGCCGCAGCTCTCAGACACAGAATTCAGTTTATGAGGCTATGGCAGGGTCGCAGTCAGGATTTCCTTCAGGGGGGGGAGGCGGAGGTCAGACTGGACTGAAATAATGCAAAAACCGCCTGCCGGGAAGACAATATGCAATGGTTTCCACAAAAAACGTGGGTTTAAGGGGGACGGGCCCGCCGGACCCCCTTGGCTGCGCCTCTGGGCTATGGCTATAAGATTTCCGTGAACATGCATGATTACTGAACTTGACCAAATCCTGCTTTAATCTCGCAATATTTACCAAACAATACTTATCGAATTCAATAAAATTTCTCTAAGAGCCAGTTTGCGAACGCTGATAGCCAGAAATGAGCGAAACGAGCAACATTTGACACCACAAAAGAGACATATGAGGCATGTTCATTTTCTCGATATATTTTTAAGGTTCTTGATATTCTGCCTGTATAACATCTTCGGTCTGGTTCGATCTTGGCGCGGTTTTATATAAACAAACCAGTCATATCCGGGGCGTGGCATACTTGTCAGCTTGGTATCATGTGATTTAGGGGTAATCATGTGTGCTGGTGACCTCCACATATCAGGGAACTAAACGGGCGGGGAAGGAGCATATTTCCCGCTGATTGGCAGTGGAGACATGGGGTACGCAAGAGGAAAGATTAGCGACAGAAAAACGTGGCTATTTTGTGTAGATGGTTTTGATATTTTGGGAAGTTGGGATCCGGCTGTTCACACTATGTCAGGGAATGTTACGCATCAGGGGTGTTTCGAACAGTACGGCGCGGACGGAGATTACGAGTAGCAATTAACGTCAGTTTCTTTGAGAGATGGGCATTAACAAGCATTCTAAAAAAAGCGTTACGGGAGAGGGGAAGAGCAGTATGCGGGAAATGCGTTTCGCTTTTCATAGAAAGACCTGATTTGCAGTGGGCCCAACGCAGGGGCGTTAGAAACAGGGGGCTAGACGAGGGGCCGTTGCCGCCCCCAACTTCGGGCAACATTTAACATTTATCCTTTGGTGTTGCATGGAAAGAAACGAAGCAAAAATCACGTCTGCTCCCATCTCCAGAAAGGTTACATCAGTCCTGGCGAAGCGCCCTTCTGTTCAGTGCGACAAAATATACTTATCACAGAAAACTCCACGAGCTGGGTATTCAGTTTTTTTATTCACAGATTTTCAGCAACTCATAATAATGCCTCTAAAGCTAAGGTACATAACACATGCCATACCATCTTGAGGCAAGAAGCTAACCGTGGTACTCCCCCCCCCCAAGTTCGTGAATACGTTGTTATATTTGTTCTTTCGGCGCAACGCTGGATAGCGCACAAATCCCCGTGCACTTTTGCCGCAGATTTTTTTCGGTCTTCTCGCTGTTCACGATCGCCATGATTACGATTTTGACGGATGCAGCGATTTTGAGCTAAATGAAGACCGAGGTCACTCCTTGAAGTCTGTTTCTCTTCCTTTGTCAGTAGAGTAGTGGAACAAGGATCAGCCAGTAGCATACTTCATTACGACTGGAACTGTGCCTTGTTTGACCGGTATGACCCTTTGGGATCATCATTGACCCAGGTTGTAGAAAGACAACCCATTAGTGTTCCCGGCTTGTGTTGTCTCAACAGTTTTCAGTGTTGTGTCGAAGCGATCTCGATGACTTCGTCACATGACAAGGTTCGAATATGTTGCATCAGTGAAGTGGGTGGCACAAGTTAACACTGACCTGCTCGAGGTCATTTTGAGAACAGTCCGATTGAACTCACGTAGCCTTAAAAGAAATGTGCGTCCAGGTCGACAATTTTTTTAAGTTTATGCTCTGAGACCTGTTGAAGAAATCATCCGCCTTGTGAGGCTGCGGAGGGAAGAGCCAAATTTCGGTTCTTGGTACTGAGTCAGACCGTTGCGACATCGTAACTTGCTTACCAGACGCGAGCTAAGTAAGAATACTACTCTTCTCAAAGAAAATACGGGAATGATGCGATATAAGCATCGCAGTGCTTTGTCACGTTCCTTTCTCAAAACGTTTACAAACGGTGACAGAAAAAAACAAGGTGCGTCATTCACATTCCGCTGGCGAGCATTAATCGGCCCGTTCATGTTACAGACCTGCGAGTGGCCGAAGGACACCATTCTGCGATGGAATTCCACCTCGCGTCGTACGCCCGTCTCGTGTCCTCCCATGCAGGAGAAACGGAATGGGACGACTGCAGCACCAGAGATTCGTCCTCGTTGAAGCTCAGTCTGGACACGGCTCTCCTGGTAATTTCTTCCTGCTCTCGTGAGCTCGAGGCGATCAGTTTAACGCAGGGGGCAGCCGACATGCGCGGCGTCTTCCGGGACAAGCACGTGCTATTCCTGCAGCGCGTCGGCGCAGCGTTTCGCCGATTCCGCGTCAAATTCGTCAGCAGGCAAGAAGCAGCCGAGTGCGTTCGCGAAATGTCGAAGCATTTTCTCGTCAAGGGCAGCGAGTTCCTCGGGGCCTGCAACGAGCAGGCCGACAAAGTCGGCGACCAGAGCGGTAAACTCCGAGGCCTGCGTGGAGAAGTTGCCGTTGCCGACATAGCCGCTGCAATGGCGGATCATCGGACGCCTCTTCCCTCCGCCGGATGCAAAGTGCAAACCACGCGCTCGTGCGAGGACACGGAACAGGCTGTTCGAGTCCACCTCATGGATCCGACGTTCCCGAGCTTTGTTGAAGCGGTAGAACACATTTTACGACAGATGTCGACAGTTTGGAAACAGTGACGGGCGGGCGTGCCGGTTGCGGTCCGTGACTATACGTGTCTGAATTCAAAATAGAAACTGGAGAACTGGGTTCAGAAATCGCCGATTTCCGAGCAACAGAATTTTCTCATACCTGCCCATCCAATACATGGTGAATTTGTGAGTCGAACGCATGTAATCCACAACTCAATGTTTCGGTAACTATGAAATAGCAAACACGGCTGCCATTGCCCGTTGTGACTGAAAACGTTAAACCAGGCAAAAAAACAACATTGTCCACAGGACAGCTGGCTTTATCTTTTACCTGCTTGATCAGGATTGACACTGAGCACGTACTCCCAGCACTTCCAGCAGGCGAACGCCCGTAACCACATCGTAAAAACAAGCCAAAAATTCGGCCACGTGTAATATCACAATCAACCGTGCATCCTAGCCCGGGCCACGGTACAAACCTCCTGCCGTCGCGTTAGGTCCCCGGCCGACGCGGCCGGCCGCGCGCTCACGCCGCCGCGGAGAGGGCGGACGCGATCTGAAATAGGGCCGGGTTCCTGGCGGCCGTCACCAGTCCCGAGGCCAGCGCCCGCCTGTACGCCTTCCGCACGCTCTCGTCCGTCTCCGGCGCCGCGACGAACCGCTCCAGAGGCACCAGCATCTGCGAACGCGCGTCCGAGTCACGAGTGGCCGTTTCGCGGCGTCCCGCGACAACGGCACATGGCGTTCGGGCGGCGGCGGAGCGACTGACCTGCTCAGGCCGGGTGGTGACTGAGCGCAGCACGTGCGTGCGCTCCAGCCAGACGAGCCGGCGCAGCTCGGCCGGCTGGCGCGGCTCCAGCGCCAGCAGCAGCACGGCGCCGAACAGCGGGTCGCCGTACGAGACGCCCTCGAACTGGTCCAGCAGCTGGGCGAACCTGGCGGCGGCGGGCGGCGTCAGGAGGGAACGGCCGGCGGACGCCCGGCCAGCGGGACCCCCCCCCCCCAGCTCCCAGAAAGTCCGCTCACATCTCGCGGCGGGGACAGGATGCTGGGAGAGGATGGCAAGCCCCAGTGCGGACACCTGGTTACGGATGTTAATTGGAGCACTTCGTAAGATGGGGCGGCTACGAGGTTCTCAGTGCTCGCAGGGACCGTCAATTAGCTGCCGACTGAAAACCGACAGCGAAGTTCAGAAACTTCGACCACCTGAAAGGGTTCCGCTATCGATTCAACGCCGCACGGTTATCAGCCACTATGCGGGCTCAAGAACGGTCCTACGCCAGACAGTTCCTCCGCTGAATGCGCGACGGCGCCGCGTGGTGCCTGCGCAAAGAACTCAAGTCTTCCACAGAGCCCAAAGCATGACGAACGCTACCATTGTGACGGGCCATCAGTTAATGACCAAACAGCCAAGAATGCGCTCAATAGACATGTTCAGTAGTGACGGCAGATGGATGCTTTGTAGCATCATTATCAAGTGGATGGGCGCTCGCTACAGACGGCACTAAATTGCCGGCCACTGTAACTTCTTTCACGTGAGTTCTGGAGCCCTAAGCCATCAAATGTGGCCAGTTTATCATAGGCGGCTAGTGAATACTACGCGCTGTCAGTGGACTATAACTGCAAGAGGCTCATGGTACAAGAGACCTTGATGGACGACCAAGCCATCAGCCACGCCGAGGCCTTACCCATGATGTACCATGCAAATCAGCGCCCACAGCTTCGCCAATGCTCGTGAGCTCTGAATTTCGGCCAGGTATGTCAACATCTACCGTAGGTCAACGTACCGTTCACAATGCGTCACTCACAAGTCGCCACCCTTGACTCGATCTCTCCCTGACCCGGTCACCCACAGGCCGCCATCCGTGATCTCCACCTGACCGGGCCATTCACATGTCGCCATCCGCGACTTCCCGCTGACCCGTGACCGGGTCACTCACAGGTCGCTGAAGCTGGCCAGGCCGGGCACCTCCGCCGTCAGGTCGAGCCGGCCGGGGTCGCTCAGCACGTGACCCAGCACGAGGCGGAGGCTGCGCTGCACGTCGGGGTCCAGGAATAGGTCGTCGCCTGCCGGCCGGCGGCGCGTCACGCGTCACACGGCAGGCCGCGTCACGGCGCCCGTCACGGCCCGCTGGCTGTGACTCGCCTCTCGGTAGGCCGTTCGGCTTTTAAACGGGACATCCCGATGTTTTGGTCAAAATCATGGCCCAAAGCTCTACGTGACTGAAAGCGAATTTTCCACTTCTATATTCGTTGTGGCTTAAAATCTCTGAAATCGATTCGCGATACATACTTTGCCGCCTAACCCTTTCTTGACGGGTTTTCAGGACGATCTCACGCGAATTTCCTCCGTGTGATACTTGTGCGTATCCTTTTGCGAACTGCTGAGTGACGGTGCGACCCGATGCACGAACGTAAGCAGAAGCATCGTAATGAGTAATCATACGTTAGGTTTCACAGCAAAGGTTTTATTAGTTCAACTTTTTGATACTCCTGCATGCGTGTCGAAAATGCGAGTGCTGAAAACGTTATTAACGATATTTTTCGGACCACAGGAATCTATTTCTGAATGAATTTACCAACTTGAAACGTTCCCTTTCATAAAAAATTAGCACACTTTGGTCAAGAGACACCCCGTGGTCTTACAGAGGTCATCCCATGTTTATGATTACTGGAGATCTTCAGGCACCCTGGGGAAGATGTGCCGGAGGTCGAAAACAGATGATGTGACTTGCACTCGAACCAGCCCGAATTCCACACACATTATTTCAGTTAATACATTACGATAACGATTTTGGATTATTACGATAAACATTATTACGATTTGGATTATTACGATAAACTTACATTACGATTTTGGACGGATTACAATGGAATGGATAAAAGAAATAATAAGATACACGGCGCACATGCAGATACCTTTTAAGGGCAGACGCTTTCAAGGTCAGCCCAAGGGCGCATTTCACAAGTATGAAAAAGAAAGTGCTTTGTCTTTTATAAAATAAAAGCGCCATGACCATTCAGGGAAATAAATGAATCACCGACCGACCCAGCGTGGACGCAGATGCCATTCCACACGTCGACGCGCACATGCCTGCGGTCAGCGCCAGTACCTGCCAGAAACACGCAGCAGATCCTGGCAAAGTGCGACGTCACGGAGACGGCGTCCACCACGTGCCGGTGGTGGACGAACAGCAGGTGCAGGAGGTTCAGACAGCGGGTGACCACCTGAGCCGGCTCCACGCCGTGCAGGCTGCTGGGCGGTGCGGGAGCCGGTTTCTCCGATCTGAGGGTGGCGTAACAGGGTGGCCCGGGCGTCGCGTCGGTTCAGCACGCGTTAATGAACATGCCAACATACGGAATCTACGCATTTTTACGCTTCGGCCGGTGATATCATACTAATGTAGCACTTCTTGTCGACTGGAAAGTTCGACATGTTTCGACAATGTGTTTGGGGCATTTAGGATTATCAACATCCAGCAGTACGTCCTGTTTTTTTTTCAGTGTATCCTTTATCTTGTATTCCTGTTTTTCTTTAGGTCAGCCGAAGTCAGAAATGCACAGCAAAGTACTCCCTCCTTTCATCAAAGCCAAAGGAACGTATCACTTGTTCTGCATGTAACACATCAACTGCCACGTGACTACCAGTATTCGACGAAAGCTGTCCCCGAACCGCGAAAGCCCCGCAGCAAGGACGTCACGCGCTGACCTCCAACTCGCATCGATCTCTCCCAGTACGACGCATAACGCCCAGAGAACGCCACAAATCAATCCCCAGACGACACCAACATCCGCGACACGCCCAAGGGCGGTCCCGCCCGATCCCCAAGCGGCGCACCCCTCCCCCCCCCGCGGCCGGAGACCCTCCCCCCTCCCCCAGAGGCGGCAGCACTCACTCGGCCGGGTTGTGGCGCTCGTACAGCTGCAGCAGCGGGCCGTACCACCAGTCGCGCGGCAGCAGCGGCCGGCCGGCGTCGGCCGCCGCCAGCGCCGCCACGCGGCCGGACAGCGAGTCGGCGCGGTCGCGGGTGGCGGCGGCGGCGGCGGGTCGCAGCAGGCTCCGCTCGTACAGGCTGCACGAGGAGACCAGCTGCGACAGGGCCGCCGCCGGCTCCCGGCCCCCGCCCCCCGAGGGCGTGACGTCACTGCCGGCCACGGCCAAGGTCAGCCGAGGTCAAGCAGGGGTCCGCCAACGTCGACAGCAGAGGTCAGTACACGGTGGGTACAACGGTGTCCACCGTAAGGTGGGCGCCGATTAGAAGGCAAAATGTTCGTACCAATTTCTTTGTTGACCTCAAGCAAGGCTGAAATAGATATATGTATACTTTGTTACGTACACTTTTCGCGGTGCTTCTGGGTCACGGAGACATATAACAATAATTACCCAAAATGACCGTGCCTTGCATGTATTTATCATGACGCTCGTACTGTCCAAGACCAGACAAGGAAATGGTTCAATGGAACTGAACATTTCTGGAATGTACACAAATGCGCGCACAATGTCAGCAGCATGAGTCAAGCAACTTAAGACTACAAGGAAGCGGCAAAAGCCCTCACCGTGTCGGGCATGTGAATCACCTTCGCGTAACGGTGATGCTCACGGGTACTAGAAAACCCTCGAACTTGTTGCCGAATTGCCAAGTTACCATGATAATCCACATCATGACAATCACCAGACCTAACATGATCAGCACGGTACGGAAAGAACGACGAACGTCGACCATGGAATTGACTTCACAGCCGGCTGTCCGGCAGTCGCCGGCACAGTGCATCCTCCAGGCGTCTGCTGATACGGCAGCACGAGCACGCCGGCCATCCAGAGGTGTGAATACCTGCGCACGCGTCGCACCCGCGGCAGCGACGGCAGCGAGTGCCGGGCGCGCCTCACCTCAGCAGGCCGGCGTTAAACACCACGTGACGCATCACCTCGGCGCAGAGGTGCTCGTCGCCCGACTGGTAACAATGCAGCAGCCGCAGCGCGGCCGCGTGGCACGCCAGCGGGTTTGAGGACCCCTGGAACAAGTCGGGCTCAGTGCCGCCGCTTGCCTTGAGGTCATACGGCCTTTAGCAGAACAGGGGGAGCGGAGGAGGCGGGGGGGGGGGTGAACGGGGAGAACAGCACACTGGCACCTACGCTTTTCCCATGCCAACACTCCGTCGACGGACAGCGCAAGCACAGGTGCCAGCACTTCCACGGCAATGTTGAGGCATTGCCAAACAACAAAACTGCACAGCTGTGTGATGAGTGTGGCGGCCGCTATGCCCCCGTATGCGATGCAAGTGGTGTAAGGTGCTTTCAGTGGGACTGGCGACAAAAAAGAACAGGCGTTGGAAATGACTGTACAAATGACGATGTGCATTACAAAGCACGTAATGCACATCAGCACGATGTCCAACAAAAACCACGGATACGTCACGCGTGGCCGCAACTGATCAGTACCATCCTTGCCTGATACTCCCGTTCGCCACCATAAGGAACGCCAAATCATCATCGATGTCAAACAACACCTGCGAATGCGCGGAGAGCAAACGTGCAAAAAACGGCATTCAGGTTCGGCCAGCGCCATCTGATCAATCATATATCTGATGGGTCCATCCTAGCCTTACCGTCCGTGTCAGCCCGTCCATTAGCTGCACTTGCAGGCCCCCAGCGTACACCGGGTCCCAGTCTCTAATCTCTAACCTCCATCTTCAACTGTCCTTTCTCTCCGCTACCCTCCCCCCCTCTCTCTCTCTCTCTCTCTCTCTCTCTCTCTCTCTCTCTCTCTCTCTCTCTCTCTCTCTCTCTCTCTCTCTCTCTCTCTCTCAGTCTCTCTTGCAGGTATCTGACCTCTCCTCTCCACAAATCCCTGGCCCACCCCCGCCCACCTCTGACCTGCTGGACGTGAAGCAGCAGCAGTTCGGTGGCCAGGTGCAGCTCGTGGCGCGTGAACCAGTCGCCGACCAGGCTGAGCTCGCCGGGGCCGGCCAGCGCCGCCAGGTACTCAGCGAGGCTCGGAGCCCCCAGCAGTGGCGCGCACAGCTGCGGAGGGGTAACAGAATCACCTCACGAATCCGAGACCAGACGGCAGAGAACGGACGGCAGACGTCGGGCGCCGACATCGCCTGACAGTCCGACGCCAGAGGACTGGAAAGGACGATAAGCATGGAAACAAATTCGAAAGTAGGCCAGAACGCCAGATACAGTTAAGCAGAGCCCAACAGTTTTGGGCTTGTTTCAGCCACATTCCAGTGACGATGGGAACAATGTCGAAGGGCGATTGTACATTGTACACCTCTGTTAAAAAAGTAAATAAATAAAACAGAGCGAAAAATGAGGTTTCCAAAAGGGTCCTTTCTGCTGACGATAAAGAAACACCACGGTCTGGCTGGTTAATAATAAAAAACATGTAATTCTCTGATCAACGTTTACAGGACAAGACAACGCAATGGTGATACCGAGCGAGCACATAATGGTACTTGTACACCCTCCCCGTAAATCTCCACACTCGGTCGGCCGGCGATAACTCACCCCGTCGCCGACGCCGCGGTGCAGCCGGCAGAGGGCGCGCGCCAGCTGCAGCAGGTCGGTGAGCAGCGGCAGCGGCGAGCCGGCCGCCACGGTCGGGCTGACGCGGCCTCCGCCCCAGCAGACGGCCGCCGCCGACGGCAGGCTGGCCGGGTCACGGCGCCGGCCCGACTCAAAGCCGCTCAGCAGGCTGGAGAACCGCCTGCAGGCGTCACCGCGCGGCAGGCGTCAACGCAGGCCCGCCCCGGGACGGGAGGGAGACGTTACAGTAAGACTGCACAGATCTGAGTCCCACTGTCTCAGCTCTTTTCAATACGCTATACCAAGTGTGATAATGTCGTCAGCGCCATTGTAATGAATGGCGAGAAGTAAAGCAGCGATTACAAATGTCACGAAAAAACGAGGAACGAACACAAAAATAGCCTGGAAAGCTTCTGAGGAATTTTACTTGTTTGTGATTACGACCTTCACGTACCTGTCGGATAACAGCTTTTCGCAAAACCGTGAAATGAAGTCTGTGAGCGAGCATGAAGCAATGGGTGTGTGCAACATTACAAAGGAATTTACAGGGTATACGCATTTACAGGAATACGAAAGATTAGAAAGATCTTCCGCCTTTTCCCACTGTCTTTAATTTGCTAAGTTTATATGGGTTTTGGATGCGTATGTACTGGTCTGCCAATACGTGCTGAATACGTTTTCCAAGCTTCCACCCTCTTCCGATGTAACATAATCAAAACTACATTAATGTCTAAGCAGCTTTGTGTTCGGTAATTATCTGCCATTCCGTCGACTGACACCAATTATTCGCTCTTAGGATCCTTTAAAGAAGCACGATGCACATAAAAACAAGAAATGGCTCGGTGCACGCATCAACAACGTTGCCGACGTCTTTTCAGCATTTGCTGCACAATTACAGCGCTTTCGTAGCCACTAACTGCAACAGCCAACGGACCGCTCAGCCGGACGAAATACCTCAGCTTCGCCAGGTGCAGCTGACACGTTTGCGACGTCACAAAGGGCACCAGAGTGACGTCACAGAGCAGCTGGACGCTGCGCAGACGAGGGACGGTGTCGTCCAGGCCCATTCGAGACCAGCGCTCGTGGAAGGCAGTCAAGAACTGGAGGCACGACCCCAAAAGCTGCAGTGCGTTATCCTGGAAGGAAACAAATGCACTCTGTTAGCAGAATCACCAGTTTTGGTAAGGAGTACATGCAAATGGAAATAGGTGGCGGTTGGACAAGCTCTGCAAATGTCGTGGCGACGAAATGATTCCAAACTGTACATGAAATCTGATCCATGAAATTATCTCAAATACAGCCATCAAGCCACCTTCTTGTCATATAGTTGTACCTCAAGCACGAGAGCACTTATTACCGCGAATAAGAACAGCGAACGTGCGATGCAAAACTCGATAGTTCTGTCGATATCTGATACTCGATAGGTATCTGAACACTCCACGAAGACATTAATTTTCCCCGCAGGATTTTCTTTGCAGGATTCTCTCACATCACGGTTTTTAGGAAACCTTTCAGGTCTGCCCAAGGAGCGCTTATCGTCACGGTTACAGTACACAGCGTGACACAACGCGCCACTGTCACTCGTGACGACAATGTGGTTCACTCACGGTCAGATCATTGGACCTCGCCGCCTCCGACAGCCACTTCCTGGTGCACTGCTCCACCGGCTCCAGCAGGCCCGCCACGTGACCCCAGCGGAGAGCCCCAGGCGCCGTCAGGTCGACCCTGGTGACCCGCGTCAACGGTCAGCAGTCACGTGACCGCCGTGCAGGCACGGCATCCAGGGTTAGGCAGCGCTGTGACCCAGACGTCAGCGTCACACGAGGCACTGAACACGCGAGGGGTCATATCAGGGAGGCCTAAGTCTGCTCTTGAGATCAAAATACTGTCCACTGAAGACGCTCATAGACAACAACACAACACAACGTAGGACACAGTCATTCCAACCAGACGACGAACACGAAAAGGCGTGGTATTTTTACTCTGGTTGTCAGAAACATAACAATACTTCGCTTGGACAGCGTGCGAGCGAACAGAAATGACGGCGACCACGGGCGCCGGGTCGTTGCAGCAGGTCCTGACCCAGTCCGAACGTTCCAACCCGACAGGCAAACGCCTCGAAACCACTGGGAAAAACGCAGCAGCCAAGTCGGCCGGTCAGATCTGACCCACTCAGTATTAACCCACTCAGTTCCAGCCATCCGCCACACAGCCAGTCACCCAAGACCCGGTCAACCACAATACATACCGATGTCCGAATCGGTGACCCCTGTAATTAATGCAGTCAGACTTAGCCCTCCCGACCAGGCCAAACCTCCAGCCTTGACCGAGCAATCGGCCAGAGCAACGCCAGTCAGTCAGCCTAAGATCAGCCCGTCAGGAGCAGACATGACTCGACCAGTCAGTCAATCCGGAGTCAGCAGACCCCAGCAGATCCTGACCAACAGACCAAAGCCGGCCCTAACGGACCATAAATAACTCCAACCAACAGACCACATCCCACCCTGCCCCACAAACCACAACTGACCATGACCAACAGACAACAGCTGCGCATGGCCAATCACCCCCACTGCGTACGACCAGCCGCCCGGGCCGAGCCTGACCCGGTGCGGTTCAGCAGCTCCGTCTGGTGGTTGCTCCAGGCGGCGCAGACGGCCGCCCGGCACAGCGCCAGCAGCCAGCTGCCCAGGTCGTGGTTGTACTTGTTGGCCTCCTGCGCGCGGTCCACCGCCACCGCCGCCAGGTAGTAGTGCAGCTGGCGCACCACCAGCGGGAAAAACTCTCTGCCGGCGCGGCACAGGGGTTAATCGGGCGTCTGCGTCGCTCGAGAGCCGCCTGGAGGAGACGGCAGCGCGCAGGGATCAAACACGTGCTCCCCCAAAACGGCAGGGTATAACGGGTAGTCGGCGATACCACCTCAACGCTAAGCGAGATACGTTTCATCCAATATGCGAAATCATGTCGCAAGCATAAGAGAACATGATTAAGACAGCCATGTAGCGATTTGTCCGTGGCATTACGGCCTCGGGCTACGCGGTCCGGACACAAGAAGAAAAATAACGATGCGTCGACACATTCGCTAAGATATCTAGATGGTTCCCGTGCGGTAGTTTCGGACACTGTTTACACCATACACATCAGGCACGTCCCAAGGGGGTATACTTTACGATAGCGTATGTACAGTGCAAATGCGTCCCCTCGGCTTACATGAACTGGGAATCTCCTAGTCCGTAGCTCAACAGAACCGTCCAGAGGCGATAGGACTCGATCGCCAGAGTGAGCACCTCCTGAGTCGGTAGGCCGGAGTCGCTGAAACAAAGCGGCAGCTCAAAACCCGGACATGTCCACTCTGCTCTCAGATCGACGGGTTTGATGTAGCGTAATGGCACGCAACCGACTTCTTTTTAGGCAACGACGTACACTTAATTTAGTTATTTTACTGCAACTAAGCCCAACTTAAGTTACTACTATTCAAACAACGGTGTCCGAAATGCAACGCTTAACAGCAGTTATAGATAAATGGGTAGTAAAAACTGCAACCTATCCCATCCCTCTCTCTCTCTCTCTCTCTCTCTCTCTCTCTGTCTCTGCCTCTCTGTCTGTCTGTCTGTCTGCCTCTCTCTCTCTCTCTCTCTCTCTCTCTCTCTCTCTCTCTCTCTCTCTCTCTCTCTCTCTCTCTCTCTCTCTCTCTCTCTCTCTGTCTCTCTGTCTGTCTCTCTCTCTCTCTCTCTCTCTCTCTCTCTCTCTCTCTCTCTCTCTCTCTCTCCACAAGTGACGGCTCCGGCGGGTCGAGTGCGGGCCGGCCTACCTCGGGTTGATGGCCACATAGCTGAGCAGCGCCTCCATCAGACGGTGGCGGCGCACCAGGCGGCCGGCCAGCTGGGCGCTCTGGCTGGCCAGCACCCGCAGCAGCTTCACCACCGGGTGCAGCGGCACGCCGTACACAGAGCTCAGCTGGCTGGAGTCGGCGCACCCCTCTGAGCACGCGGAGCGCGGGTCAGAGGCTTCCCAGCAGTCCAGACTGCTCGGGATGGGGGGTGAGGAGTGGTGGGGAAAGAGTTAATTAACCTTCCACGCGACATGATGAGTCAAAACATGGCGTTAGGGGATTCGTCGCGGTGGCCATAATGGACTAATGATACATACTAACGGCGGAGCGTCGAGATCACACGGCCACAACAGTTAATCAATGCATGACCTCAAATTCATCATGCCCCGACAGTTGCCGACATTTCAGGCCCGGCCAAAATGGCTGGTCGCTGGAGAACAGTGACCGCGTCAAACAGCTGTGACACTGGCGACTCTCAGAGGGCAGCCCGACCGCTCAACCAGTTCTTACTCCCTGCCTTTAACCCAGTAGTGACCCCCGGCATGTATGAATGTATTGCACTGTATCTTAAATCCATCCACTGAATGGCTGTTACAGACAGGTGCCATTAAAAACAAATCGAAATGCCGACTGGTGCCGCAGACATGCAGCACTATAAAGGTCCCTGATCACTGACCAAAGAGTAATCCCCGTCACATACCCAGTGACGACCTCCGTTCACTGACCAAGAAGTAAACCGGTCCAAACCTAGCGGTCATCCAGTCACCGAACCAGTGTCACAAAGCCATAGATGGCCAATGTTCAATGACCCAATTGATGACCCCCGGTCTCTCACTCAGGAGTGACTCCGTCCTTGACCCAGCGATGACCTCCAATCACTGGCCTCGCGGAGACCTGGGGTCAATGACTCAGCTTTACCCCGGCCCCAACGGAGACTCCCCAGATCACTGAACCAGCGATGACCGGCGGCCACTGACTCAGCGGTGACCGGCGGCCACTGACCCAGCAATGACCGGCGGCCACTGACTCAGCAGTGACCAGCGGCCACTGACCGAGCGGTGCTGCGCCGCAGACGGGCAGAAAGCAGGAGACCAGCGTGTCGACCAGCCGGGGGCAGGCGGCCACCTCGACGGCCAGCTGCAGCGAGTGGCGGCCGCAGCGGGTCAGCAGGCGCACCGCCGACAGCACGGCCGGCGGCGGCGGCCGCACCACCTCCAGCAGGTACCTGCCAGGTCAGGTCGGGTCAGGTCAGGTCAGCAGGAGCACAGCCGACAGGGCAGCTGGCAGCGGTGGCCCCACCATCTCCAACAGGAACCTGCCAGGTCGGATCAGGCCAGGTCAGGTCAGATCGTGTCCGGTCAGGTCCCGTTGGGGCAGGTCAAGCCAAGCCCTGTTAAATTAGGTCAGGCCAGGGTAGGTCAGGCCAATGCGGGACTTGCAATGTTTAACCGGTCAGGTAAGGTCAGGTCAGGTCAGGTCATGCCAGGCCACGCTGGGTCAGGCTGTCAGGACAGGTCAGGCCAGGTCAGGTCAGATCGTGTCAGGCCAGATCGGACAAGATCAGGCCAGGTCAGGCCAGGTCGCAGACAGTGGCGCCGGGTCAGCTGACGCCGACAGACATCCTTACGATGAGAACACATCAGGCTAGGTCCAATAAAGTCGAATCACCTTAGGTCGTGCCAGGACGGACTAATGCAGGCACACACAGTGAAAACATGAATGGCAAAAACTGACTGCAGTTCATGGCATTCAGCGCCATTTCATTCACGGTACTAGTCAATGCACAAGCACAAACACAAAGAAAAATGATTTGGAAAGCGTTACTACACAGTTCTTCACATCCGAAACAACAGTGTGGCATTTCCCTATCACACGCAGAAGCCAAACCCAACCGAAGGATTTTTCTTCACAAAAAAGGAACAAAGGATCATCAAATGACGTGCCCTTTACGCGACAACCAGTCAGCGCGTATGACAACGGGCGGAAACTGACTTTGCTGATCCTGCATCCGGCGGCAGCACGTGACGTAATCTCAGCACACGCTTCTGTTCAACACATTGTCAGCATACACCCAGGTGCCGCACTGGGCGACAGGACCCACCTGGCTCTGAAGTCAGTTCCGGCACTCGTCTAATCTTGCACAAGGTGACAGCGTCACGAACCCAGGCAGACAGGGTGCCGGCACCCGCCAGGGCCCGCACGCGGCGCCGGTCCCCACCTGATCCTGGCCAGGGTGTCGGTGCGCACCAGGGCGCGCACGGCGTCCATCCGGGTGACCGTGTCGTCCTTGAGGCCGGCCTCCTCGGCCCGGTACTGACGGGCCGTCTCCGGCTCCGTGTCGACGGCCGTCGGCAGCGACGGCTGCTCGAGGCCGCGGCTCCAGCCCAGCACCCGGTCCATGCACACCTGCCGAAACAGGGCCGGTCAGTCTGGCCCCAGTCCGCCTGGCACCACAGGGTCCGGTCAGTCTGGTGGTACTGGCGCCGGTCAGACGGCCTGTGCACGCCACAGTCCGCGGCGCGCACGGACTGTTGGCCCACGACTGGCCAGAGGGCGAGAAGACTGCTGTTCCGTGGTGCCGGGGGGGGGGGGGCATCTGGGAAACGTTTAATGCTGGGGTAATTTGTGCTCCGTAAGCAGCTGGACTGTGAGAATGAAGTCGTACGTAACGCATCCACAACTAATGTTTGTCTTTTGTGTTTCTTATTAACAATTAAATCGCATTCCTTTACTTCTTGAGCCTACGAAATTATCTGCTCCGACGTCACGAACAATAACAGAGCTTCTAATCCTTAATGAATGACAACGTCGGGATGCACCGGATCGGGATTTTTGTGATCTGGCCGGATACTGGCTATGCCGGATGGTGCCGGATATCCGGCCAGATAGCGGATATTTTGTTTACGTATTTTTATAAATAAATAAATAAATAAAAAACATGCATAAATAACACAACAATTACCGCGGAGCTTACCATCTCTCACGGCATGCAAAGGCATGCGTGTAACCACAGTTCAGAAACTGGGCGGGGGGGGGGCAAGGTAGTTGCAGCCACCAAAAATAGGTAAGGACGTAGGTAAACATCATTTTTTTCGGTCGCTGCATGATAAGGTACGATTGAAATTCCTTTTGTAGGATTTCAAAGCTCAACAAATTGTGTCGCAGGTAGGAAGTACCTATTTGATACTTAAAAATTTGGGGGACAAATCGCCGTTTCTGGAAAACTACGAGCGACATGCCCCTCGCAGTCCCCGCAGAGATTACACCCATGAGCAAGGGCTCCAGGATACGCAGAACACCATTATAGCGCCTCGTAGAACAAGAGTACCTAGCTTGATAAACATTTTATACGAATACTAACGTATGTCTCTTGAAGTACTGCCCGTCAATGCACTTGTCTCCAAAGATTTGAGGAACAGAAATGTTTGGAAAATAAAAACATAATACACCACAAAATGGGCTGCTGAGCACATGCTGAATATTGTTTCACAGCTTTCAGCTTGAGGTCCATTCTCGCAAAATATGTCTCAACCCTTCCAAACTAAGAAAGAAATGTGGTACTCCGGACGGACCTTGAAACTGCCAGTCACATCGACAATCTAATACAACACGCTACATTTCTCCTGAAACGGTTTTGCAGGGAGACATTGGAACAACGTCTTGATCGTCCAACGGGAGGATAAATACCCGCCAGTGTCCGGCCGAACCACAAGAAACACCCCGCCGGATATCAGATGCAGGGTAATTTCTAACGCCCGACAGAATATCCGGCCGGACCGGATATCCGGTGCATCCCTATGCCAACAAAGGCTGAAAGCACTTGACCATTGTCATAGAGGAAAGGCCACAGCGCACTGCTCGCCAATAGTCATCTCCTGTGACGACCCACCCTGCCGGACAGCGCCTACAGTGATGAACCACCTCGTCCGGACGGTTGTCCAGCAGCGCCTCCAATGATGACCCACCTCGTCCGGACGGTTGTCCAGCAGCGCCTCCTGTGATGACCCACCTCGTCCGGACGGTTGTCCAGCAGCGCCTCCTGTGATGACCCACCTCGTCCGGACGGTTGTCCAGCAGCGCCTCCTGTGATGACCCACCTCGTCCGGACGGTTGTCCAGCAGCGCCTCCTGTTATGACCCACCTCGTCCGGACGGTTGTCCAGCAGCGCCTCCAATGATGACCCACCCCGTCCGGACGGTTGTCCAGCAGCGCCTCCAATGATGACCCACCTCGTCCGGACAGTTGTCCAGCAGCGCCTACAGTGATGAACCACCTCGTCCTGTCTAGCAGCGCCTCCAGCGATGACCCACCTCGTCCTGTCTAGCAGCGCCTCCAGCGATGACCCACCTCGTCCTGTCCAGCAGCGCCTCCAGCGATGACCCACCTCGTCCTGTCTAGCAGCGCCTCCTGCGATGACCCACCTCGTCCGGACGGTTGTCCAGCAGCGCCTCCAGCGCCACCAGGCCGGCTGTCATCACCGGCTCGGCGTCGTCGTCCACGGCGAAGCGCAGAAGCAGCAGCAGACCGGCGTCCAGCAGACGGCCGAGCAGCGGCGGATCCAGCACGCCGTCAAACTGGCCTGACTTGGCCTGACGCATCCCAGAAAAATAGAAAAAAATAAAACAGTATAAAACATAAAAGGTTCACAAAATAATGATTGACCATGTGCATATATAAACAACAAACTATATATATGTATGTATATATATATATATATATAAATATATATATATATATACCATACTAAATATAAACAAAACAAAATGGAAAGCTAACAGAAGTTTAAGTAATCTACGAAATGCAGCGGCACAGTTTGAAATGTCAGGAAATAATGTGCTCTTTCGTGGCTTGCGATGCTAGTGTTGAAAGAGCGCAATCTTAGATAATGTACTTCGAAGTGCTACGAGATGTTGTTCGTCTAACAAGGCGAACTTGAGAGGACAGAAAAAGAGATGCAGTCTGGTATGTTCAAAACACGTACGGAAAGCAATGATCTAAAAGACAATGTAACGGGACACCTTGCAATGGATCTCATAACATAACGCAATGACCAATCGCAAAACACACCGCAGTTTCAAAAGCTTGTGCACCTTTTAAACAGCAAGAGAGCACACCCGATCCACGTCAATAAGTCCCATTCTCGACAGCACCAGCACGGCTGAAGCAGTGGGGGGGGGGAGGTCAGCCACCTGTCGCAGTAAGTTGGCCAGCATCTGCAGACCGAGCACGCGCTGCTGCTGCACGGCGGAGCGCGTCAGCCGGAACATGTCGTCCACGGAGTAGCCGGCCCGTTCCGGCTCCTCGCCGTGGTGGTAGAGCGCGCTCTGCACGGGCGGCGCGGCGGCGAACGGCAGCAGGGTGCCTGCAGGGGCAGCGCGGTCCGTCAGAGACCACCGGGACCGGGACCACACCAGGGCAGAGACCATGGCCCGGCCAGAGAGCAACACGGCCGGCAGGTCGGCCGGGTCCAAAGCTATAACATCAGCATTCGAATTAAAGACCCAACAACGCATCCACCTTTCCTAATAACTTCCCCAATTTGTTGGTTTTTAAAGTATAAAATAATGACTTACAGAACGGTATGAATCGGCCGTCATGCAGATCATGACAATGTTAGATAACGGCCAAACGAGAGCGCACTGCACTCCTTGTGTTTTAACGAATGATTCAACTGCTCTGGCCTCTCACATCGGCCGTCGAGGGAGATTCTGAAATCCAGATGGTCATGTACCGAGAATATCTGTTACTTTTGTCCCAGCGTGGTAATCTGACACTGATGTTTTCCGCGCTGAGGCCCTGGCTCACGACGCATTCTGGAACGTCGGATCGTCCGCCCAAGAATACCGCTCTCCGTCTCGTCTGCCACTGTACGACAAATCACTGCAGAAACGGGGAAGACGCGCAGAACGCACGCGCTCCGTCCGGAACTATAATAAAAAATGACACCGCGTCCAAGTGACGAAACGCCACAAGTGTGCCAACTCAATGGCGCCGTCAAGCTGCCTCGCACTGTTGGCCCGTCATGCCTCTTCAGCAAAAACAGCTTCACGGTACAATGCGTGCAACCATAACAATGGAAACCCGCCTCTTCAACAACCTGTCCTCACCTTCGAAGTCGAAGCGGGCCGCAAAGCCGGTCTGTCCGTCGGCCACCTGCGGCGCCGGCAGCTGCGTCATCCAGAGCAGCTTCTCCGGCTCGATCCGATCCATGTGCGGCCACTGCCTGGCCTCGTCGAGGTCGATCGGCAGCTGCTCCTTCACCTTCTCCAGCTCCGCCATCGACGCGTCCGCGGCGGCGTCCGGCGCGGCGGCCGAGTCGACGGCGGGCGGGCGGGCGGCCTCCCCCGGCGGCGGCGCGGTGGACTCGTCCATGGGCTGCTCCGGCTCCGACGCCGGCGCCGGCACGGCGCGGCGCCCGCGCACGAACTCCAGCAGCTTGGCGTCGAGGCTGGCGGCGAGCTCGCGTTGCGCGGCCAGCCGCTCCCCCTCGGACATGGCCGCCACCACGGCCGCGTTCTGCTCGTGGATGCTGGCCGCCTGCTGCGCCGAGCCCAGCCCGGAGCCGTCCACCATAACGCTGGCGCCACCTGCCGGGCGCAGGACGGTGACAATCAGTTCACTGTACGGCGGTCTCAGCCCTCATATAAAATCCATCGTCTGATGGTCACAGCACTGGCATGCAGTCCGCTGTTTGACGATCACAGCAGTGACATGAAACCCCATTGTCTGTCGGTCACAGCATTACCAACACAATCCACATATGACAACAAAATGGTGGGCTGCACGACTGACGCACAATGAACAGACTCCAGTGACCTCATCGACCGACTAGTACAAACGTACATAAACGTACATAAAACTGAAAAGAGGGCAAGTAACGCAGGACTGTTACACTAACTTTTGAACGCACATCTTGCTGCTTTTATATAACACCACGAAATGATGAAAAACGAGCCATGTGGGCCAAACGCATCACACAATCACCAAGCTGTTCAACCAGTTCCGTAACCGAGTGAGTCTGCGTCCGATGAAAGGGTCAGCAATAAGCTCTCGAAAAGAGAAACCGAGATATTGCAAATCATGTAGTATCGCAAGCAGGAGGAAAATACAGGAGAATAATGACGACAGCTGTTGGTTGTTGAAGCTGTACTGTCATCCTCATGATCCCTAACATGTTCACGTCAAAACCGATGCCGGTACGCGGTGGGGATTTTATCTTCCGAGAACTGTTCCACAGACCCCGAGTACACAGCATCAAAGTGACGTTAGCCGATAGGGTCGCCGCATCAATGACAATAACATGCGTTTGGCAACTAAACACAACTGCTAAGCTCTGTTCCGCACGGTAGTGCTTACAGCGCTGCACTCCTTTTAAGGATGACGGACTCAAACTACTGCTTTTATACAAATCAGCGTCACCGATTACATGATGACCCTTCTGAGGTCCATAAAGGGTCAGAAAGGGTCAGTGACCTAAATTCCTAAGATGACTTTACCTCAGATGACTTTAGACCTTGTTCTAAGCAAGGTCTATAGTGCGGAGGCCACCAATACCATGGGTGTCATTCACGTGTAACATTTAGTAAGGTTGAGCATCGTAAAACGTCCAAAACGTTTCCTACCCGACGACGACCCTCGTCATAACGTGATTTACCAATGACATGCCCTCGGGAAGGAGGTCCAGGGTCAGTGACCTTTCAAGGTACTGATTCCAAATTCTTCAGACAATGCGTACAAAGGTTCAGCGCTCAGTTACCTAAAATTTCAGAGTGGTACAAGCAATCATTTCCGGGAAATTTGCGACAAACCTCGCGGGTGTTGCAGCAACTTCCCTCTCCCTTGACTGTACCAGTGACAGTTAACACAATCGACGGTGCTATTCGGTTCAGTGATGGACGCATATTACTAGAGAAAAACCTTCCGCGCCGGCCCTGTCATGACAAACCCTTTTTCGCCACAGCCGAACACGCGTCTCCTGGTGGCAGACACACGCAGCCCACGGATGCGGGCACGAACGCCGCGTCACCACCCATTTGCCAACAACACAACGCTGACGCAGCACAATTGCAGCGACCTCATGGGCCCGCTGCAGGTACGGCCGAGGTGTACGCATCAGCATCGTCTTTCATGCCTATAGACGTAGTGCACAACACGTGCGACCACCTTGAACGACAACTCAGCGCGAATTTCCCGGTCAGAGGGCGGGACGACGACAAATGCGACGACACTGGCGGTGACTGCACACGTGTGACAGTCGAGCTGACATGCACAGGTGCGACAAAGACAGGTAGAAGCTACCAATATGCTTGTAAAGCGAATCCCGCAGCCTTCTCATCTGCGTCTTCAAACGCCACACAATTTCTGTAGGGTACTGTCTGTTTCTTTTTTCGCAAAATTCTGTCGTCTCAAAGATGTTTGCTGCTCGTCAACGTTTTCACTGACCTTGGAAGAACAAAGCCAATATTCCATACACCAGTTTTTACTGCATGGTAATACGTTGATGTTTCGGCAAGAAACCTTGGGAAAAAGTCCAAAATGATGGGAAAATGTTCAATGACATTTCAAATGAGTTATCTAGCCGAATCACCGAGAGCCGAATCGACAGCGTTCGACTCTCTAACAAACCAGGAGGCCACGCACTTGATGTTGATCTCTGTCTGGCAACGCAAAACCCGAAAGCCAAAGGCGATGGATGGAACAAGCCTTTCATTTTTAACCAGGAAGGGCCACCACGACGAAAATTTCCTAATACCGTAGACTTTTTCAGGGCAACGAGCCTTGGGGCTCAGCTCCGGCCGCTAAATCCCCCTCCCACCTCACTGAGGAGGAACTGGCCTGTATCTGGCCGAGGGAACGAGTCCTTGCGACCTGGCAAGTACCATGCCTACCAACAGTGACCTGTACGAGGCTTTTGAGTGTGTTGACCGTGTCACGCTGATTACAAAGCTCCAGTGGTAGCGAATTTCAAAACACTGGTTGAAGGAGTATTTTACTTTCACAGACAAGCTGGCTTGGGGTCTCTTTAAAGGGACTCCCTACAGGCCCGCAGGGGGCCATCTGCAGGACGACACAGGACTCCTTTACAGGCTAACAGAGGTACCTTAACATGTCAGCTGAAGGCCTATCCACAGGCGCGTGGGCGGGCTCTTCACGGGATGGCAGGCGCCCTTTGCAAGCCAACAGGGACCCACTGCAGGCAACAAGATATCCCTTTTCACATGCTAGCAGGGCTCGATAGCTAACAAAGAAGCTTTAGCTAGAAAGAAAGGCAGAAAGGATTCCTAATAATATTGCATCTTGCCCGACGGGCCCCTAAGCAGAGTAGTCAGAATAATCCCTCCGTGTTACGCGCAGAAGGGAGCCCTCCGACCCAAATCCGGGCTCCGAATCTGGGCCGGAGGGGGTCTCCTCCGTGCTAAGGGACTCCAACGCCTTAAGTACCCTCCCCCCGATGTGTCTCTGCAACTCAGCCTTGGCGTGGTGCAGGGCAGCACTCTCGGACCAATCATGTTTAGCGTTTTTACCGGCGAATGTCCAATCCGACCGGTCTTGCAGAACTCCGTCTCAACGCAGAGGCCAACCTCGCGGTTCTATCCCCCCCCCTTGGTTCGATACGAACGGATCTGAAGTAAATTCAACCAAAATGGAATTCAATATTTTTGGAACACTGGCAAAGCTGAAAAAGGCGGCAAATTTTCGGTGTACTCCAAGAAAGTAGGCTTGCACTTGCTGGAAATGTGAAGTTTTCAGCCTTGTTTTAGACAAATCACTGAAAACGAAAGACCGGAACCACCGGGTGGTGGCGCGGTGCTATTATCAACATCATCATGTTATCATGAACGGTGATAATATTGCCACTGCATCATTATCACCATTCAGCGGTACTCCACCTCGCAACACCGATTCATCTGAAACATCCGTTCGTATTCCCTCCTATCACCTACTCACTGCCAGCTTTGGCTCAACCAATACAGATGCAACTGCATCTGTATGTCTATATATAAAACGATCGTGCCATCAACCTCATCGCCCGTGCGGCGTTTGGAAAACGCAAGCAGGACCGCATAGCCAGCACGCATTGATAAACGGACACGCGAACCAATATATGACTTTTAGCTCCGCCATCAGCTCCAAAGACTGCATTTATACCAGGGCCTATTTTAACATGTTAACTGGGGGCGCAAATGCCCCCCCAGTCGGGCACTTTGCCCCCCAGTCAAGATCCTTTGCCCATGCAAGGAAAAAAACAGCCAGGTGTACTAGCGTACCCAGGAAGGTATTCTATAACGCGCTGCGCTCGCAAAGCAGCGTCTTATCAACGAAGGATGTGTTGAATCATTGAGTAATGTGGGAGCACACTTAGAAGCATCACTTTATAATACATATTGCTGGCACACCTAGTGACCGCTGGCGAGCGTGTTCCGCAATTAGTACGCCGGCACCCGATGCCGCGATTGTCTGATGGGCGGCCAAGGCGTTTCATTGCATCGTGAGCACGTTAAAAATGATGATAACCATCTTTGATGTGTTCAAGCGCAAGAAAACTGAAGGGCGAGCTGGTGCGCAGGGCGGTTTCGCTATGGTGAGATAATGTTTATATGAATGCGGTAACAGTCAAGCAGTGCTGTAGTCATCATCAATCATCCTGATCCGAAAACCCTGCTAAAATCCCAGTACCTGATTGGTAGAACTTCATTGAACTAGGCGGTTAAACCCGAGTTTTACGCGAGGAAAACAGAAAATTAATCAGTCATATATTAAAACCGTCAATCCTGCTGCTCCTAGTGCATGGGTTTGAGCATCCCATGAACATGCTTTATCTGCTTAACGAACATGGCATGGCCCAGACTGCAGATAATGACGAATGTTGATGATATCTCATTGAGGCGGGCCTAAGGGGAATATTTCAATCTTAGGTGACTTTTTTATTTTGGGGCCGATAACCTGGAAATGGAGAAGTTTGTTCTGCCTGTGTTAGGACAGCTTTTACACTTCTGCGCAGTGTTGAAAAACATATGGCCAAAATTCGGTGAGAAAATGTATTTTGGCGATAGATTAGATTAACAGAAACTATCCCGGACAGGCAACCTACTGTCTCATTTAGGGAAGAATCGAAGCTGCCGCAACATCTCGCCAATATTCTGCCCATCGTTTGCAGACTGTGACTTATATATTTGAAGTACCACGCCTTGCCATGCCACGGCAACCCACGGTGCCGGTCTGGCAATTTCCCGCGCGTTCTTAGACGTCAGGATATTTAAGGACCACCTGCGTCAATGCAGAAAGTACCTTTTATAATGGAAGTCTGTGCCACTATGGCTGCACCACGAGAAAAAAGCCGAATTTTGGTTGACCGGTGCTCAGAACTGCCTTTGCGGGGAGAAGTGCTGCAGCAATATTTTCAGTCCCACCGTGTGCATAGGCTTACCCAGAGGTAGGTCAAAACACAGATCGTCCGCGAAATGATGGTGTGGATCGAATCGAATCGAAAAGCCCGTATTCTCACTGCACCGGAGCGGAACGTGATAAAGAAGCTCAACAGGAAGCTTGACCAGTACCAAAGGCAAATTCTGGAGGTTCAGCCCGGAAATTGACAAGAAGAATGGATTTAGGGACAACCTTAACAATCTTTTTGACCTTGCCCTTGTCGGCACCATTAAGATCATCAAAACCAAGAGGATAAAGACATTCTCTAGGCCCAAAGGGATCCAGGTCGCCGAGGCGTCATGGTGGTATTCGATAAGTTCCCTTCTGAGAAGGAGGAGCGAGCTCTTCAACAACAACAGTAGGCCGAAGCTTTAAAGGGCCCGCCGTTAGATTAAACAGCAGACCGAGCATGAGGCAACTGCCCAGCTGGAATACTCGCCTACCGACAACACATAATTGACAGATCAGGATGACCCGCAGCCCTTGGCCATGCCTTCGAAGCGGCCCTGCAGGAGAGCCAAGAACATCGCCACTCCTGGTCAGGCAGCAGCCCTCGATCGGACCAAGCTCAATGATCATTCTGCAATTCACTTCCTATCGGCGACGGCTTCGGTCCTCGGCCACGACTCCTCTGAACTGGCGATCACAGAAGCTCGGGCAGGCGCGCACGTAGATCGCAGAGGAAAGCCATTGCGGACGAAATCTAGCATTCTTTCTCCGCGTCACCCAACCTGGTGGTCCACTGGGACGGCAAACTGTTACTGACGATGGAAAGGAAAAGGTGGATCGATTCTGTCATTGTAGCCGGTCCAAGAAGTGCCGCCAAGCTCTTCGGTGTTTGGAAGTTGCAAGTAAAGCCGGAGCAACGCCAGCCGACGTTGTCGCGCTTTGTCTGGAAGACTGAGAGGTTTCGGACAACGTCGTCGGCATGAGCTTCGACACCACCTCCAGCAATACTGGACAAGTTGTGGGAGCAAACACGCTTCTTCAGCAGAAGCTTGAGTGACGGCCTTTTCACTTTGCTTGTCGTCATCATATCGTCGAACTGGTGGCAGAGGCGGCTTTCTCCGCGCGCTTCGGTCCGTCCTCGGGACCGCGATCTCCTTGTTCAAGAGCTTCAAGAAGAGATGGAGACTCATTGATTGGAACAAGTTTGAACCTGTGGTGTATGAAGACCTGGAGCCAGCAGTGGCCGAGACTATGTTGTATGAGTTTTTCTCTTCGAATGATCGTTTCGTCGCCTTCTGCCGTGAGAAGCTCGCCGAAATCCAGCCTAGCGATGATCATCGTTGGTTCTTTGAGGTCTCGATTATCCCCTTTGGTCAAGAGCCTCCACGGCGAATCAAGTTCCCCAGCCGGGTGCTCTCCAACGTGCCAGATAGATGGTTCCATCGCGCCAGATGGATGGGGCGCATAATCTGCGGGATCAAGATCTTCTGGCTTTGCCATCAGTTCTCCGTGACTCTCAGTGAATTGGGAGCACTCAAGCGCTTCGTCTCTTTCATGGTTGTTTTGTACGTCAGTGCATGGTTCTGTTCTTCATCGGCGGTCAGCGCTTCCGTGCACGACCTGGCCGTTCTGCCAAGCCTGATGTGAATGCTGAAATTTCGAAGGGGATCTCCAAGGAGTTTGCCGATCACCTATTATCTATTATGACATTATAGTCGACATATGATTTATTATAACAATCACCTATTATGGCGCCCCAGCGAAGAACTGGCTGGTGTGTCGTTCTTCGACGAGGGCGTGCCGTGTGAGATGAAGACGAGGATGATCGCGGCACTCCAGGAACAGGGATCGGAGAGTCCTTCCAGCGAGCGCAGGTGGATCTCGCAGGAAAGGAGGTTCTCGTCCCAGGAAGATCATCGTCGACTTCATTACCGCAAAGTCGGTGGGAAATCTGAAAGCCTACGGCATCAACATGGACTTCCTTGCAGCCGATCCCGCTGATTGGGAGACAGCACCTGGCTTCACGAACGCTAAGGAAGTCCTGTGCGGGATCGCGGTAGTTAACGACTTCGCCGAACGAGCTCTCTTACTCTAGACTCTACTTAGACTCTTATCCAAGTATACAACAAGGTACTGACGAAGGATAAAGGGCACAAGCAGTACCTGCTGCAAGTCGTCGAATAGCATCGTCGCCAGAACCCCGAGACCACTAAGAGGACTGAAGTATCATTCCCACCTAAGCCACACTGCTGCCGACAGGGCCAGTGACCAATGACCTGAGACAGAATGCGAAGTGTCTTTCGATCCAGTGTGTCAAAAGGAGTACTATGATGTGCATTTTACGCATATCGTGCGCTTCTTTTAAAAAACTGAAGCACAAAACACGTTTGGGGGCATTTCAGACATCCCTTAGCGAATCTCCCAGGGATCACAAGTCCAGGGAGAATGAGTTCTTGCTGGGGATAAATGAAATGGTGTCCTTTGAATTTAATGGGCTCGGAATGCACAAACGCCAGCGCGAATTTCATCGAAATAAAATAAAATCCAGCACAAACGACATACAGTCTTCGTGTGAAAGTGCTTAAGAGTGCTGGACCAAGGCCATATTTTGCACACATGGTTTCCTCCAAAAGACATATCAGTTAATGACAAAGCGCTGTGGAAGTGTTCATCGTAATTCGCCCTTATATATATATATATATATATATATATATATATATATATGTCCTTTCCTTAGAAATATATATATATGAAGTGGACAAAATTCAATAAGAACACAAATGCCGGGGGGGGGGGTGGTCTCAACCAATGCGTCTCGTTCGCAGAATTGCCCCCGCAGTCATTTTTCCTTAAAATAGGCCCTGATTTATACGCGGAGTGATTGGGTGGTTCATGGACCGCAAAACCGCAAAGGCTTAGTGATACACTGGGAAAACGCATCTGAACGCAAAACACGCGCCACAGCCGCTCGCGTCTTGCAGACTCGCCGGTGTAAAAGTCCACGCAGAAAACTGTGCCCGAGTGTTCCCTCTGAAACTCGATCCCGATGACTGTGAGGAAGCTGCGTTATCACCGCGCTTTTAAGACGTAGGTCCCATATGTGCTATCCAATGATATGTGACGTGCACTGTCTGTCAGTTGGTATGATTAAAATGACAAGCGCAATCGCATCAGTTGACCGTGTATCTCGTCGAAACAGACTGATCGCGATCTCGTATTATCGCACTTTGTATGAATGAAATTAGACAGCTCGCCTATCGCATTTCATTGTCTGATCCCGGTCCTATCAGTCTATCATCTTTTGTAACAATTTATTACCCTTTTTCACTATTTTTTTTATTTGGCAAGTGCGACATGCATGGCGATGTCAAGATAACAGCCAACTACTTTGGAGTTACCTACATGCGCGATATGTAAAACAAGTTTGCAGTTCGCTTCATGAGATGTTATCGCCAGCTTAACTCCAGGCAACTGCCTGCTCTCTGAATCTCTCTCAATCCTTTCCTATCTCTGCCGGTGTAAGCGCAATTTTCTTGCCCGTTTCTGCCTCTGCCTCTGTCTCTACCTTTGTCTCTGTCTCTCTGTCTCTGTCTTTACCTCTGCCTCTCCCCCTGAACCATAAGAGACCTCTCCCCTCCCGTCCTTCTCCCCACACCGTCCGCTGCCGCGCACTGGGGCAGAGGACGGCAGAGGCCGGCCGACCGAGCTCAGATGGCACACCTGCGCCGCCGTCCCAGCCATAAAACGGCCCCGCCGACGCCGGGCCGGCTCATCGCCTCGCCCGCGGCCCCAGGATGAGGTCGGCCGCTGGACTGGTGAGTAATGGCGCCCCGGGACACCGTCGGACGCCAGGAGCCCGTCACGCGGCAGACGGTCTGCCACTAGAAGGTAGAGAAGCTGGTTCGACAAGTAAATGGTAAAGCAGGATGTTTGTGACGATAGCCGGTATCTTCCATTCGTACTTTATCATGTTTTTTACACCCCAAGGAGATAGAATGAGCCAAGCACGAACATGATCCCTTGAAATGAACAGCGCAATATGACTATGGTCATTTTCTGCCCCTCTGAAGGTCATAAGTGGTATTATTTAAAGGAAATGTTTCGCTTTCATCGGCTCTTCACAAACAAATTGGGTTGGTCTGAAAATGCCGCAGACAGCACTTCCAGTACTCCTTTTTCTGAAGCACGTTTGACGACTTCAGAAAATGCAATTTATTAAAAAAAAAACTGCGTTCCGCAGTCATCCACAAATACTACGAAATACGCTCCTGCGCAGTCCAGTGAACACAGATGTTCATACGACCGAACAGGGTACACGGGAAACCCGTAGTAAATCGGTCTGAATACCCGTTAAGTGTCCAGTTTGAGGAATAATGAATACCAAGGCTCAGTTTCGAATACTGCCGACTACAGCTCGGCTACCTCAGTTAAGATCACGGGTCACGGTGGGGCATTCCCCGCACTGGTCAACGTCCGAGCCACGTTTACAATGGAGGGTTTCTTGGTTCCCTCCCTTCTCATCTCCAACGTCTGATCCGTTGATAAGAACTGCCTGAATTTTGGAATACATCGCCACTGTCATCTAAAGCGATCAATCTGAAACCTTAGCACGATGCTTGAAGTATAATTTCAGTCACTGAGATTCACTTCACATCACTGAGGTCCATCCGAAACAGGCGTATGAAACATGGCCGACGGCCTCTGCGGCCGTTCGCGCGTAAAGGCGACATGAGCCAGACATCAGTTCAAACACATTTTTATCTCGATTGCCTTGATTTGGGTGCAATTAGGCACGCAATGGAACAATGAATGGAACAATGAATCCAAGAGATGCTAATGCCTGCTTCTGCAGTTCAGACGCGTTGGGGTGAAAAACTACATTTTACCGGCAACGATGAACACACGTTACCTTCGGCATTACACGCCGTCTACTGACGGGTCCACAGCAGACCACTTCACAACGTACACACCCCTCCAATCTTCATTTCATTAGCGAAGGAATGGTATAAAATCTAGCATTTCCAAACAAGTTTTGAGGCTTCGAAAATATCGACGGCCGTGCTCAGACCGGCAGACGCCGTCGCGCGGCTGCGCCACGGTTTCCGGCCCCGTGCGCCACACCTCAGTTCACACAAAACACGCTCTCATCTCAGCTGCTTTGAATGGGGTACCAACGGTACCCATGATGCCCCAGACAGTGGTTTCCCACGCAAAAAATTCTTACGCGCAGTGAAATAAGAACTGTTGTGTTTTACCGGTGATGATGAGCATTACTTTGCTATTATGCGCTGATTACTAATGAGCCTTTAGCAGGAAACTTTACAGCGTGTACATACACCATTCCATTCATCGTTTCATTGGCAACAAACGATATGTAAAGAGGAATTAATGTTACCTTTGGAGGAAGCATAGTATCGTTTGCCCACATCCCACGTGTTGTGGGCTCTGGGCAGCTTCCAACTTCTCGCCCCCCCCCCCCCAAAATGACACTATTGTGACAGCCTTGCCATTCGCACGAAAACCGAGAAAACGCTTGTCTCAAAGCATAGTACACGTTTCAGGATACTGATGTAATCCCCAGATACTGCTGATAGCACTCGGCAGCTGCCAGCTGGCAGCGGCCGCAGGCGCCGACCACTTCAAGAGAGAAAAGCCATATCCCGCGGGTAAAGGACGCGGACGCCCAGGGGTCCACGGGAGACCTGGAGGTCACGGTGGCCACGGTCACCGCCCCAATGGCGGAGGCGGCGGCGGGGGCGGTGGCGGTGGCGGTGGCGGTGGCGGAGGCGGAGGCGGAGGCGGAGGCGGCGGCGGCGGCGGCGGCGGCAGCGGCTGCCGGTGCACCCCCGCTGCACTCTGCTCAATGGCGCCGCCCGGCATCTCGACCGTCACGTGCCAGCTGTCGGACGGCTCCGGTGGCGTCTGCTGCGTGCCGGCGCCGGCCGCCGTCTCGGGCACACTGCCGGGCCTGGTCCGGGCGGCGCGCGGCCGGCGCGCGGCCGCCGCGTCCGCCGCCGCCGGCGACCGCAGCCCGCAGCAGCTGCTCGACGATCAGAGCAAGCTGGAACGTTCGCTGCTGAAAAGAGGCACCGTGGCGCGCGGAGCCGCGCGCAGACACCGCGCCATGTTCGACTACAACCCAGAACAGCAGGCCAGCGGGCGGCGGGCGCTGCTCGAACTGGAGACGGCCCGGCGCCGCGGTGGCGGCGGCGGCCGCGGCCGCGGCCACGGCGCCGGCCGCCGCCGCCCCGGCGGCGGTCGCCACCGCCCCAGCGGTAGCGGCGGCCGCCCCGGCGGCGGCGGTCACCGCCCCAACGGCGGCGGCCCCGGCGGTGGCGGCGGCGGCCCCGGCGGCGGCGGTGGCGGCGGCGGCGGCGGCGGGCGGCACCAACTGCCCGCCGCCCACAACGCCCTCCTGCAGCACCGCGGCCCAGTTCCGCACCGCAGACGGTTCCTGCAACAACCCCGCCAACCGGCAGCTGGGCATGGCCGGCCAGCCGCTGCAGCGGCTGCTGCCGAGCCGCTACGACGACGGCGTGTTCTCGGCGCGCACCCGCGCCGCCGACGGCGGCCCGCTGCCGTCGGCGCGGGCCGTCAGCGCCGCCGTCACCGGCCGCCAGGACGTGGCGGACGCGCGCTTCACGCTGTCCGTCATGCAGTGGGGCCAGTTCGTCGACCACGACCTGACGCTGACGCCCATCTTCTCGCTGGCGGACGGCGCCGGCATCGCCTGCTGCACGGCCGACGGCCGCCCGCTGGCCGCCGGCGCGCTCCACCCGCAGTGCCTGCCGATCGACGTGCCCGCCGCCGACGCGTTCTACGGCCCGCTCGGCGTGCGCTGCATGGACTTCGTGCGCTCGCTGCCGGCGGAGGCGCCGGCCTGCGGCGCGCCGGCCGACGCGCAGCAGCAGAACGTGCTCTCGCACTTCCTGGACGGCTCCAACATCTACGGGTCGGACGAGGAGCACCAGCGCGAGCTGCGCGAGCTCAGTGGCGGACGGCTCCGCACGCAGCCGGCCGACCTGCTGCCGGCCAGCGAAGAGCACTGCTTCAACGCCAGCACCACGTGCTTCGAGGCGGGCGACGAGCGCGTCAACGAGCAGGTCGGCCTGACGCTCACGCACACTATCTGGCTGCGCGAGCACAACCGGGTGGCGGCGGCGCTGGCCGCGCGCCACGCCGACTGGGACGACGAGCGGCTGTTCCAGGAGGCGCGCCGCATCGTCGTCGGCGAGCTGCAGCACATCACGTACAATGAGTGGCTGCCGACGCTGCTCGACGTCGACTTCCTGGCGGCCAACGAGATGATGACGGCCGGCGGCGACGCCTACTCGGACAAGTACACGTCGACCGTCCACCCGGCCATCACGAACGAGTTCGCCACGGCCGCCTTCCGCGTGGGCCACACGCTGGTGGCCGGCACGCTGCGGCTGTTCGACGCGCAAGGCGCCGGCGCGGCCAGCGTGTCGCTGCGCGACGTCTTCTTCGACCCGCACCTGCTCTACTCGTCGGCGAGCCTGGACCAGCTCGCCCGCGGCCTGGCCGCGCAGCAGGCCCAGCAGATGGACGCCAACTTCGCCGCCGACGTCGCCGAGCACCTCTTCGAGGCGGACGGCGAAACGCACGGCTTCGACCTGGTGGCGCTCAACGTGCAGCGCGGCCGCGACCACGGCCTGGCCACGTACAACGACGCGCGCGCCGCCGCCGGCCGGCCGCGCGCCCGCGCCTGGGCCGACCTCGGCGCCGACATGTCGGCCGACGCGATCGCCGCGCTGAAGACCGTCTACGGCCACGTCGACGATGTCGACCTGTTCGTCGGCGGCGTGCTGGAGCGGCCGTTGCCGCACGTGCTGCTGGGCCCGACCTTCGGCCGCCTGATCGGCGACCAGTTCATCCGACTACGCCACGGCGACAACTTCTTCTTCGACCTCGGCGGCGACCGGCCGTGGAAGCTGAGCGCGGCGCAGGTGGGGCAGATCCGGCGCGCCAGCTGGGCGCGCGTCCTCTGCGACAACGTGGTCGGCATCGACCGCATCCAGCCGATGGCGTTCCGTGTCGCGGACGACGGCGCCAACGCGCCCACCAGCTGCGACAGCCGCGCCATTCCCAGCGTCAGCGTCAGCTTGTGGTAGCGCGTCGGGTGCCGACCGTAGTCGACCCCCCCCCCACGCCGTTACGGGTCTCGCGTGACAGCAGCTGGCTCCTGGGTGGATAGGATCGGTTTCGTTTGCTCTCCAGTTTCATTACCACTTTGGAACGTTCACTGCTTGAGAACTGATAACTCTCTTCGATTGTTAACTGCAGACGGTAATGCGGTATCGACTGCAATGGGATTTTCAACAACCAGTGTGTCGGACTTTACACCACACCCACTGGCATCATGCTACGGGTTGCAATGTCTGTCAACTGTCAAGTTTAGCCACACCCTGTCCTTTTGTGTTACTGGATAAAAAATAAAGGTAAACTCCCAGCACCCAGGCGCATACATGGGGACTTTGTACCCAGACACTGGTTCAATCGCACTACTGACTTCATCGGCGAAGATGGTAAAATGCACCGAGCTTATTATCCACAAGAGAAAGCCAGGCAGGCTTTCTTTCGACCAAATCCAAAAACGGCTGGACGCGCAGCGCAGAGCCATTTTCAGTCGAAAAACCGGCGCGATTTCGTGGCCACCGTGTTCAGCTGGAGCACCTCGGTGAGCGCTGACGAATGAGGAATGTCCGCGCCGACGACTACCCAGAAGTCGTGGCGTTCGTATTTTTCCGCGCTGCTGTCATCGCCGGGAGTTTTATTTGCTACGTCACGTTTCGGCCAGCAGGACATTCAGCCGTAGTCAGGTGTCCAAAGCAAGAGTCCTGAACGCAGTGTAGCACGTAACGCTCCTGACGCGAGCAACCAATAGATATTATCAGAGTCATTTCTCGGCACGTGCACGTATGACGATTTTTCTCTTAGTTCTCGATGAAACCTGGAACATCGTTTTTAGAAAATCGAAGTTGTCTTCCCTTTCGCCATACAATTCCAGTCCAGCTGGAAGACGGACGGCTGTTTCTGTCACGACCTATTCATCTTGAGATTTTTGTGACCCAAAAAACGCCCTCGCAACTCGAAACAACGAGGCGGTTCGAGAGCACATATTCCTTGCCGAATGTGCTGAAATGCATTGGCTGATTAACATTTTTGTCGCAGTCCGGGTAACAGCGGCATTTTGCCGTCCCCTGCCACAACCGGCGTGAGAGGTTGCGACGCGAAATGACTATGGCAGTCGAGAGCTTCGTCAAATAACCCAATAACAAACCAACCAACCAACCATTTTTATCACTGGACGACGATTCTCCCTCCACATCTGTTTGTTTGCGATGGAAGGCAAGCACGGGCTTTCAAGCTATTGTATGACTCGTCGCCAAATAACCAAAGCAGTTATGGAATCATACTCTAAAACGTAACACTGATGAAAGATCATGAAAATGTTTGTCGGACATTGGTTGTGTTTACAGTAAGTCCACACAAAAACTACACGATGTAAGACCGAAGTAACAGGATCAAAAGATAGCCCGATTCATGTGTGACAGTAATAATTCCGTGCATCAACCTTACTCGCCAGCCAAGTCGGTATCGAGTTCGGTAACTCCCTGGGCTCGTCCGGCCTTGCCAGGGAGCAACGCGGATTCGAGTCGCATCGGCGCTCGATATCTGGCCCGCAGGCATAGGTGGGCAGAGGTCCGTTACTCCGTTACTCCGTTACTAACGAAGTTACTTTTTTGAGTAACGGAGTAACGGACCCGTTACTTTTATTTTACTGTAACGGACTGAGTAACGGAAGTTACTTTTGTGGTCCGTTACTCCGTTACTTTTTGGTCCGTTACTCCGTTACTTTTTAAACTCCTTACAGACACCGCCCGGCTTTATTTGCATCGGCACACACCATTGGCTACTTGAACAGCCAACGCCCAATAGCGTGCGGCGATACAAGCGCGGCTGGGCGCGCACTCAGCTGACAATCGCGGAGTAGACTTGTTGACAATATTCGTCAGCTGATAAACGTTGGCGGCAAGCTGGCGGCAATGGTTCAGTATAAAGGCCAGCTGACTTTGGTCTCTTTTGGGACAAAAGTATTGAATTATGCGTAAGTTTGATATGACTTAAAATGATAAATTAACCAGTCGTCATTTTTCAGGCTAAAAGATATCCAAGTTATTGTCATTTATGCTGGAACAGCCAGCTGACGGCAGTTTTCAATGTTGTCTCAAGTTAGTCACGGACTGCTTACCACCGCCACACGGTTCCCCGCCAAGATCACTCAAGGCTGTTGAGCACATGATTACTGCCGCCATGACCTTGGATTTGTGGTGTCCATGGGGTGATGGAGTGGTGATTGATTCTTGACTGGCCTGAAATTTTAACTACCTGACACTAAAATGTCCCATCAAGGCGTCTTTACGCCTGTACGTCTTTACGTCTGTTGAGAACAGAATGTGCACAATAAGTTGTCAGTAGTGAAGCATAATTATGAAGCTTGTCGACTATTGCTTGGACTATTTGCCTTAACCATATTCTCTGCAGGCAGTGAGATTCACATTACCCTGGGGGGGGGGGGGCAGATCTGCGGTAATCTACCTTTCGGCCGACGCTTACGCGTAATTTTTGGAGACGCGGAAGTGGCAACACAAGCTGTGTGAACAATTTAGCCCATTCAGATATTTTTCTAAGCACTGCCCCCTACTGGATGTGTAAACTGACTTGATTAGGTAACTCTTGAATTTTGATTCAGTTGACACATGTTTGCCTTCAGCCGATACGAGCTAACCAAACCAAAAAACAGGCAAATTGAACCTAACAAAAAATTAGTTTTATATGCCCATCTAGGGCAATCCCTGCAACCGTACAGTAGGTTTCAGGTTAGGTTAGGTTAAATCATTTTTAACTTGGAGGACAGGCTACATTGTCCATGCGGTTCGAGTTACCACTCCTGCGTTCCCGAAAAAAATATCAACTGGCCGAAACACCTTTCGGCTGACACATTATTTTTGTAGACGCAGAAGTGAGGACCCAAACTCAAACATGATATGAGCCGTTGCCACTTTTGCACCTTCGAAAAATATGCATTGGCCGAAAGGTGAAGATTATCAATTCTGCCCCCTCCCCTCCCCGCCCTTCCAGAGATCTCAAGATGCATTCGTCCAATGTTGATGGGATGAATGCCATTTAATATGTTTCAACGAGATCTCCAATTCCGGACCCCATAAATTCAAAAATTCAGAAAATAGGGCGTGGGGGCAAACAAACTCCAAAATTCGGGATTTTTGAAAGGTCACTGCGGCCGTGTTTAGCAACCAATTTCCATGGGAATAACACGATTCAGCTTGGAACGTCCAAGTCTTTTATATACCAAAAGCTGAAATTTAAAATAGAAAACCATAGGCAGTTCCAGGGAGGCAAGAAGGGTGATTTTTGAAATAAGAAATTTCCTTCGTTTTTGTTTGTTTTGGGTGATATAAACATCAGATGTACAACTAGCAAGCCAGTTTAAGTTTATATGTAGCGCAGAGGTGGATCCAGGTAAACAAAATTGGGAGGGCACCATAAGCACAATAGTGTGCTCCCCCATTTTTTCAGTACCTGGGTGTGCGTTTGCCTGAAAATGTGTGCGCATACGCATTGTTTAGGATGTGTATGACTATATAAATGAGTCAGTGATCTTTATTTCTACTCAGAATGTCACGATAGTGAACCGCACAACTTTGCAGCTTCACGCAGAGCACATTACCGCCGAAAACGGGGGCTTGGAACCGCCTCTGCGGGACCGATTTTTTTTTTAAATGTTGACAAAACACGTGTGTATCAATTCCATGAAATGCCAGAAAATCTTGTGGCGCTGCGGCAAACAGTGTGGGAGCGACAAGCAAAAAGACACGGGTAGCAGAATCTGCCCCCCCAGGGAATAGGGTTAAATGAAGTGTTTTTAAACCCGTCTCCGGCCGGGCTCAGAATGCCCTTTGCCCGGCCGGAGGGGGAGCGCGGATTTCCGCACCTCCCAGGATCTCGGCTCCCATATATCGCACGGAAAAAAGGAGAACACCGGCGGAAAGGTTTTGTCAAACCGAGACGAAAACATTCAAGAGTTTTGACCTCAGGTCAATTTTGAGGCCACCAGACGCCATGAAAGGTCAAAACACGTCCTTGGAATTAGGTAAATAGACACAATACCTTGTCCCTGAAAAGCTGAACTTAAGCGACATATACTGAACCGTAAGACAATAGCGAGTTCATTGATATCAATTCTGGCCTTTCACAGGGGTCAGGTCAGGTCACGTCATCGTTCCAAAATGTTCCACTTGTGAACGGCTAACATCCTCCGTTGCATCTTACTTATGACCATGTTTTTATAGCTAATTTGTCTTTTCAAGGGTGCTGAAGAGGTACTAAAGCACCTTTTTTTAGTCTTTTATTTCACAATAATAAAATTCATATCAGTCATGTTTTGTTGAGTCCTTCGTCGTTTGCTATTAAAAAAACGTCAGGGGTATCAGGAATCTTACCTTCACGCACGCGCTCGTACACAAACTAATACACACACATAATTTCAAAACAAAACAAGAAGTTCGCGAGACCGAAACGAGCTCTGAACGGAGACCATTATGTTCAGGGCGGATACTTCGAGAGGCATTGTTGATCAAACCCAGTCGATAGATGTCCGCTGTTTGTCACATTTTGCATGCGTCCGCTCCAGCGCCGGTTGTTCCCGCTCCGTCGGCGCCGCGGGCAATGAACAGGAATTCGTTGGTTTGAACATTGTGGCTAACACAGTGGTAGAATACCCGCCGCGGCTGTTGTCCCGGCGCCGCCAACTCTACAACGGCTGGTGAGGGCAGTGGGCAGCTAGCGGAGTGTTTTGGGTAAGCGCTTTTTGTTTCTTCCCTTTGTATATGGAATGCGTTTTACAACCACAAAGCAGCACAAAATACTTAAAACCCGCGTTCGCTTGGTTTTCACTGTATTTAAAAAAGTAACGGAATAACGGAGTAACGGTAACTTCCGTTACTTTTTAAGGCAGAGTAACGGAGTAACGAGTAACGGACTGGCTTTTTTGAGTAACGGAGTAACGAGTAACGAAGTTACATTTTTTAGTAACGATGCCCACCTATGCCCGCAGGTCAACTAGTAGTTCGTCGAGAGAGGGCTGCACTGACAAGTGACACCAAACGACAGACGCTTTTAAGGGCACGTAAAATTACGACGCAAAATCAGACCATCGACCTGAAACTGCCGTCGCTGTGGTATGGTGATAAAAGAGTCGGACAAATGTACGTAGCAGGCATCCGGTTCGAGTCCCAGAACGGGCACCTGAATTTGGGCCGAGACCGTAATGATCAGTCGGTCGCGGGTGGCCGTGTCTTGGAGTTGCCCCGCACGATAAAAATTATCCAGTGCCATCCGGTTCGACGCCTGAGGCAGAATTCCTCAACATTTGGGAACACCTGGATGGTGGGGTCAGAATGTGAATGAAATGAATGATGTGATGAAAATGAAAATGAAAAACTGGACATCTGGGTGCGTGGTTCATACTTCATGCAATGAGTCTGCCGTTTGCCTTCTAAGGACTCTGATCCAAAACTCTGTTCTACAGAAAAAAAACCTTGTAATAAATTCATCTCAAACAACACGGTGCCTTTAACAAACCACTTAGCGCACAATTCCACTTACCAAATGCAGTTCCAGCACTCCTGACGTCGACAACGGGCTTAGAGGTAGAAACATGTCTATGCTTCTCAGTTTGTCGTGCGAACAGACTTTTTCTTTTCTTGGATGTCCCGCTACCAGACTCAGAGTTTCCTTCATTCTGTAAAACGGAGCTGATCTTTATGTTCAATTCACCAGCTCATCGAGTGGTTTAGGTCGATGCCACGATTTCAGGACAAATTTAATTCTCGGCCGAACGTAGGGATTTGCGCGTGAGCGCCCCACGAGGGATGAAGAGGCCACATCCTGGCAATTTCGTCCCTAATTTCGACAAAACGACAAAGGTCACACGAACGTGTAGGTCGTATCTTTCTCATTCTAATGACGTTATTTGGCTCCATCAGACCATCTGATGATTCCTCAGGTCTCTGCGAAAGACCGTCTGCCGTCTGCCGTCTCCGCCGTCAGTGCAGTAGTTTTATAGCAGAAGGGCCTGGAAGATATGCTTTTCTAGCGACTTGACTTTAAAACTGATCAACTTTTGTACTCAGTGATTGTTTTAGTTTCGCCGGGTCAGGTTCAGGTCAACGAGAGATCAAATGTCATCATCATCTCATATGATGCAGCTCGTACCAAAAGCCATGCCTTGGTACCACAGAACAGAGTTCTAATCATCGACAGACGTAACAATAACAGTCATTAATGAAAACAGCACCAAACATTATCCTTAGATCACGTATTTACTGTGGCCAAATAAGGTCAGAGGCCTCACTCAACTTTGGAAAGGTCAACAATCTTGCAAGTCCCGATGTGTTGCTAAGCATGCGCTGAAACAGTCCTGCATCGAAAGCTGACCTTATATCTCGGAAAGCTCCAAAACTCCAAACTAAGGGCCAAAACGTACACAGGTCTACAAAATCAGTTTGCAAAGCCTCGAGCATGACATCATAACTTGGTGGCCTGACCTGACCTGAGCTATTGCAAGTTTCAGGCTCTTGACGTAGGCCGTTTGCCGGCAGTCTACGAAAAACTTACGAAAAATATTCTCCCCATCGTCCGGCGAGGGGAAATGAACGAAACAAAATGGCAAAGAGAGCAAAATCGTGCTATGCCCTACATGTTCTTCTCAAGGAATGTACCAAAATGCACACAAAGTACAAATAAACACCAAAGGACTCTTTTCTGATCACATTTACAATTATATCAAAGATATAATAACAACAAATAATTTGAAAACCCTAACAACACAATTCTTATATCGAGTTTTTGGACCTATGGCTTGGAAACCAGTCAATGAGTATGGGCTCAAACAAAAGACCCTGTTATGTAAGCAGACCACCAAAAACCATGCATTTACAATGATGTAACCAAATCAAGTATGTCTGAACAGACTACAAAAGTCACATTATCACGGTCTGTCATACTGCCATTTCAGTGTCCACACAGTTTTTTTCCCCATTTGTCCTAGCTGTCTACAGTCCTGAGTTGATGTAGATGGAACAGCTGAAAATGCCCACAAGAAGTGCAGCCATCACCAACCATGAAGAAGTTCCAAAGAACAACTTTCCCAATTTGAGATGAAAACTGTTAATGGCTGGGTATGAATAGTCTAAGGAGATCTGCTCAAGCATGCCAATGCATCCCCTCAATCCTCCTGATCACCATCTGGCAGGTCTGCCAGATCTACCTTTTTAAGCTGGCTGAATTCATGTTATCTTGCCTATGAGAGAGGTGACAGAGCCCATGAGAGATATGACTGGTGCATAAGATGTGACTGAAGATCTCAGCCACCCACTGCTAAACACACTGCAAAGCTGAAGACTTATTATGCTTGGTGTTTTCCTGTTTCAGTGACATTTTTTAGATAAATTCTTGACTATATGATGGGTTTGTCTTAAATTTTTTTTTTATAAATTTCATCCAAGTGGTTTGATAAGGTGGTTCTCTGGATCATGACCCATGCTAGCCTGAGGCATGGACTCCAACTCCAGAACCTGATTGTGTAATTCCAGGTAATGGCTGATTTCATGGCATACCTTTGATGAGCTGGCAGGGGCATAACTTTGTGCACTTTAAATAGCATGGGTAACTACTCACCTTTACATCACATACAAGAACCTCAGGAAATCCTCTTGGTGTAGATACTGCTGGAGGCTTTGCACAAGCTGAAGATACATCTCTCTCAACAATCTCCATGTTCATTAACCATCAAAAATAAGTTATCACAAAAGTCCTGAAAAAGGAGTCAATTGGGATAAACCATTCACTTTGTGGCATGCAAATGCCATATTTTTTACGTGACCTGTCACTGGCTGAAAATAACAAAAAATCCAAAAATAGCAAAAATGTCTTTAATGCAACAAGAGGGAGTCTTGAATAAATACAGAGCATAGCATGTGCCACAATGGCACCTAAAAAAATGAGACTCCACTTTATCATTAAAAAATGGCACTCCGCCCCATCATTCAAAATTGTATAGAGTTTAACAGCTGAGATACACATCCAAATTCTTCAGATATGCTTTGATTGTGCCACACCTGTCACATTTTTATCACATGGCAGCAGGAAAGAACATTCTAAAATGAGCATTGTAAAAAACAGGATGACAGTATTTTGAAATATGGCTGACTGGAATGCTTTCCTTTGATTTTATTGTGCACTGCACACTAGTGTCTTTATATAGTAGGAAATTTCACTGAAGAAACACATACCTCAAGCACTCTGATATGGAAAAGCTGTAGGTTCTGAGAATTCTTTAGAAATCAGAAACTACCAAGGCCTGACTTTTTAGACTAGGAAACCAGCACTGCAGCCAAGGTTTTCTTGAATAGGGATGAGAACTTACAACAATGCAGAAAAGCTCATTATTTGACAACCAGAACCCAACCAAGGCAAATTTGGTTCTCCCATTCTATACAGCCTTAAAAAAGGATGGGTAGTGTATTACAGAAACCTTGAATGTCAAAAAAGTTAAGTGCACAGCTCCTAAATGCCAATTGCAAAAAGCAGCAAAACATTAAAAACCCAGTAGATCAGAATGCACTGTGACAGATTTCTACAAGTGACAGACAATTCATAACAAACCAGAACAGCATTGTTCTAGACCTAAAACACAACTTATTATGTGAAGTGCGGATTGAACAAAATTACAAATGTATATTAATTTGTTAGTGGGTGTTCTGATGCACAGATTCTTGGACTCAGGTCTCCAGCTCTACATCCAGTCTAGTCAGAATCACACATGATCAATGTTGGGTTAGTTGATTTAAATGAGGATGCGCAGCTGCTTGGGCTCAGCCACCGATGTTATCGATACAAGTGTAACTGGTCGATAGCTGGCGGCATTGAAATCCGACCCAAACTTTGCGCTAACGTATCCGATTTTCCATCCATTGAGCAAACGAGGAGGACTTATGAGCAATGTTTCAGCCATGCGACATCAAGCACTCAACCGTGACTACCGAAATGTTTATTTGGGAGGACACACAGTCTCCCGCGCAGGTCTCTAAAGTGTTCGTGCAAGCGTTGTTCCTCGATAGGCGTCAGTCAGTCGTCTGCGGGCCGAAATGTCAACCAAAATTGTGAGTGGTTGTCACCTTTGCGCAATAATCCCTGGTATTTGGTAGCGCCTAAGTGGCATAAGTTCATGATACACATCCCAACATATCCCAGCAATATCATAATAAGGCTTGAGCTGCACACGAAAAAATGACTTTTTTCGGCAATATTTCAGCATAATATTTTCTTCTGAAGCCTAAAATACATAATATAAGACTTAATCTCTCTCCAGTACTACAAAATTGTATTTCATACTATATTTTCTTCTTTCATATTTCAGTTTTTTTTCTCAGATGTCAGATGGTAGCTCCGTTCCAACAAAGCAGACACGACCATGGAGTGGGAGCGCTGTGTTTGGACATTATATTTTTTGGTATTAGTATGCAATAATTGTGTAGTACATTCGTTTCTATCAAGCCACAGATTATGTGCAAATCCAGAGTGCAATCGTAAGTAGTTTGTCTGATTATCAGTGTTAAAAGGAGAAAACTGTTTTTCCCCTGCGTCGGAAATGCCCTCCAAATGTTCGTATGCAAACTAATGTAGTGAACAACGTATCGTTCTCAAATATCTTTGTAGTTTGAGTCCAGTTGAAATCCCATCAGGTAATCTTTTTGTCAGAGCCACAAATTATTTGATTTATAAATACATGGGAGAAAATATACAAGCATTTTCTGTTTGTATGTTGTACCTTTCTGCAGCTCCTTATGCAATGAAGTTTTTGTTCTGGCATTGCATATGTCATATCTCGGTAACAATCAATGCAGCTTTTGTCACATATTAGGAATTTGCATTCTTCTTTGGACTTCAGTAATGTTCCTTTAATATCAAAGGTATTCCTTCAATGTTTTTCAATTGCCTTTTGATACAGGTAGATGTGCATGAAACTGTTGTTCTTATTTGCTTATTTGGATCATATTTAGGCTCCCAATACAGGGGTGCATTTCATATTATTTTACAGCTTGCATCTTATGCTGATGTATAATACAGGGGTATTTGTACTAAATAGCTAACATTCCATTTGTCCAAAGTAACAGTTTTTTGTGCATATCATCATTTTTGTATAGTTGATCAAAATTACTGCCCTGTCAAAATGAAGTGGCTTGCAATATAATTAAAGCTGTCTTGAAATCTTTTTTTATCACTCCAAGTCAAAAGTTTCTCTTTTTCACTTGTATTTGTCTTTTATATTATGATCAAAATAACAATAAAACAGGGAAGTAAGGTTGTTCTGCCTGTGACAAGTATTTCTCTAACATTGCAGCTATGTTTCTGTGTTATAATAATAGGCTGATATTCTTTGTGAATACATGTTGGGTTTCATTCATGGTGTAATGAAATATAGTGATTAAATAGTTTTGGAACCAATGACTGATTGTAATGCTTTAGCTGGCAGTTTGTTTTGTAGATATTTACAGCAGTACTACCTAATAATATGAATGCCTTGTCACAGAGGTAACAAGATATTTAGAATGAATAAATGGGCAGCTATATTTACCATATTTGTGTGTTTAATTTTGTATGTATACATTTTTATATTTAGTATACAGCAGATATTTGGAATAAAGTGGCTGCCGCAATCCTGCCATGACTGGAGCAAAAACCGACCCCACTTGGGCAGAATGTTGGAATCTAACCTGTCTCTAAAATTTGGGTTGTTATCATATTTGTCCATTGTTTTGTAATCCTTATATTTTGCTTTTTATCATATATCCTTTGGCACAAAAGAACATTTATTGCTTTTTTGATACCATTGTGGCACAGTGTCATTGTTACCTGTGACTGATGTTTCTTGTGGAAGATTACTTTGGTAATGTCAGCCCCTATCCAGCTTGCTTCCCTGAGATGTGATGTACTGCCATAGTCTTATTAGTTATCCCCAGAATTTGGTAAGCTGCCCCAGACACATCATCATGCCACAATGCTGTCCTGATATAGTCTAATCAAAACTTACCATGTAAGTTTTGTAAGTAAAACATACCAGTAAGTAAAACATGTAAGTAAGACATATCAGATTGGACCAAAAATGGTGTAGGATATTGCATTTGGTGTAATTTTGAAGTTTGACCAAGGAAATGTAGTACTGCATGCCTAGTTTCATCCAGTCATGTATCTGGGTAACATAATGCTCTTATTTATATAGTAATCTTTAATACAAAATGCTTATTTCTGAACTGTTGTCTTTAGGTTTGGTTTTCTCCAAAATTGCCTCAACCCACATCCATTCCTATTTTTCTGGTTTCTGCTTCTTCTTTGTGTTGGTAGCTCCATTTAGCTGTGACAGTATTGCTATGTTGTCATTTAAATCCATATATCATTCATGATAAGTTATTTTTGCATGCAGTTTTTACCTTCTCTTCCCTTGGTTAAAATCAGTTTCATGTGCTGATGAATGTTGTGGCCCTATTTTAATTTGGTTGATGAAAGCAATTTCTTCATTTATGTTGGGCTGTTGGTGAGCAGGGTGAAAAAGGGTTGACAGCATCTGGCTAAAATAGCGGTGTTTGTGGAAAAGACCTGGAGATTTTAAAAATGTTGTGGAGCTCATTAACATTGCTGCATCTTTTTATGTTCACCAGAATTTGATCTATGTTGAACTCAAGGTCCTTAGAACCTCAAGTCCATTAAATAGTATAGTAGCTCACATTATCTTGATTGGCAGTGGTTATCAGTACTAACTGTGGTAATATTGATCACATGATTTTTAATATGATACTAAGGACGTCTTTGATGAGGATGTTTGTGTTAAATATGGAAACAGTTATTGACACCAAAATTAGAATGAAATGGTTAGGTTAAAATGTAAATGTTTTTGAAAGTCTTTAATTCTGAATTACTTTAGTGTGCTGTTCAGATAGTTCTGCTGTTTTAGGATGTTATGGGCTTGTGTTGCAGTAAGCAGATGTTTAATTTTGGTGGTCAGTGAAAGATTTTTAAAGAATTTACAAGCAGAACAAAAATCAAATTTGGTTGTGCCCAGTATGCAAGAGAAAGTGGTTCGTCATTTTGTGCATCCTCATACTCTGTAATCAGAATCTTCTCAATATGATGTTTAATTCCCTGACTTTGTAACTGTGCTGTATCTCCTTCATTGATACCAGGGTTGGAAAGTGTATTTCTTGTGCAGACATGTGGAGTAACACCAAGAAGCTGTCAACCAAAACGAGGTTGCACATTCAAGGTCCATATCATGCCTTCTTCAGAATCCATTTTGTAGTATATATGTATATATATATGCCTATGTATGTATATGTCTGTATGTATGCTTACATGCATATATGTACATATAGGGATGGACATTGACTCAGACAGTCACTAGGTTTCCAAGACTTCAGACTAGTTGCAAGTCTTAAATGTTCATCAAGTAAGAAGCAACTATGATGTCTTCACTGACTTACACCTCTGCTTTTGGTTTAATCCTTTACAAAATGCAGTACTTCAAAAGAAAAATTGCACTTGGACAGCAAGAACAAAAGTAATATTCCCAAGTCAGTTGATCACTTCCTGCTGTCTTCTTCTGTCTTTGTTTTGTACTTAAAATGGAACATGTTACCTAGATCTGTGCCCAGTCTGTGCCTTGATTTGTGGTGTGTTTAAATAAAGTGGACAATGTGTTTCAGTGCCAGTATCACGTGGCATCGCCCTCATGCGATACTCGGCCAGGGAGAAGGGCATGATCAGCCTCAAGCCCAATGACAAAGTCACCATATACAGCCATCCAGCTGGTGACAACCCTAGCCTCCTTGGAGTTGAGGTGTGAGAACATGCCATTGTAGTACAAGGTTTTGTTCTGATACAGATATTCCTAGTTGGCCCGGTTTTTTGGATGCTTGAAAAAGTTGCATATTTAATAAAGATGGAAGTGTTTGACATAGTCTCATTGTGTGTTGAGATGTCAGCATAGGTTGATCTGTGATATACATTCGTTTTGGGGAAACATGTATGGGTTTGAGCTACTGAAATTTCATCTGGTTATAGTGTTGACAAGTTAGCGTTATTCATGCAGTGTTGCACACTCTAATCTTGTGTTCTCATTATTCGGCAGGTGAACGGTGTTCGCGGCTATGTACCAAAAAATTTCATACGAGAACAGCGAATAGAAAACCGGGCCGTTGAGCTGGTGGAGGTGGAGGAATCGCGTCGTCGCCCCTCCGTGGTCGTGCCTGCGCCGGCCGGACCGCCCCCGCCGCAGCCTCCCTACAGTCCCGAGTGGCGGGACCACAAGGTGAAGCTGCTGACGCGCGCCCCCGACTGGCACCACAAGTACCTGCGCACCTTGCGGGAGCGGCAGCGACAGCAGCAGCAGCAGCAGCAGCAGCAGCAGCAGCAGCAGCAGCAGCAGCAGCAGCAGCAGCCACTTCCGGGGGGCCAGTCAGCAGGCCAGCAGCAGCGAGATGGCGGACAGCAGCAGCCTGGCTCGCAGCAGCAGGAGCAGCCATTCCCGGGGGTCCAGTCTGCAGGCCAGCAGCAGCCGGATGGCGGACAGCAGCAGCCTAGCTCGCAGCAGCAGGCGGGCGCTCCTCCGGACGCCCAGCAGCACCCAAAGGACCAGCTGGACTCTCAGCAGCCGCCAGGCGGCCAGGTCAGCTCACAGCAGCGGCAGCCGGACGGCCATCTCGACCCGCAGCAGCCGCCGGTGCCGGCCGGGTTTCGGCCGGCCGACCAGCTGCTGCACGAGCACCCGCACCTGGAGCTGAGCGGCGTCCGGCCGCCGGCGCTGGACGCCAGCGGCGGCCACCGGGCGCTGTTCGGCGCCGTGCCGCTGGCCGCCGCGCAGCCGGCGCCGGCGCAGCCGCAGCCGGGCGGTCCGGAGCCGGCCACGGCCGCACTGCCGCCGTCGGAGGCCGGCAAAGGGCAGGAGGCTGCGCACAGTGTCCCTGCCGCTGCGTCCGAGGTCGAGGAACAGGCGGAGGCCGCGGCTCCAGCTCCGGCCGCCACCTCGACGGAGGGCGGGCAGGCGGCCGAGGCGACGACTACACCGCTGGGTGTGACCTCGGCGGAGGCGGAGAAGCCGCCCGAGGCTACGAACCCGACACCTGCCGTCGCCTGGTCGGAGGGGGAAGGGAAGCAGGCTGGAGAAGCGGTCCCTCGTCAGGAGCAGGTCCTCCCGCCGCCGGAGGAGGTGAAGACGTCAGAGTCCGCCTCACCTGCCCCCACGGCTGATGTTCAGCAGGCGCCGCCTATGAATACGGCCGACCCGCCTTCGTTTTTAACGCTGAATGTTCCGGTCGGATCTAGTGCGTCTGTAGAACAGGACCCCTCTTCGACAGACGAAAAGCCGGCTGACCACAAGGGCCAGGCCGTCGAGAACAAAGAAAACGCGAAGTTCGCCGAAGAGCGGGAGGATGGCGGAGAAATGGATCCAGCCGAGGCTGCCGCTAATGTCAGTGCAGTTCCGTCGGTGGAAGACAGGGTGGCGGAGTTGACGTCTGACCTGGGCCAGGCAGGAGGTTCAGAGGCAGCTCAAGATAAGCTCCCGTCCGTCCAGGAGGTGAACCCGGCCTCTTCTGTCGGTGAGCAGGACTCGAGTGCCGGGGGTCGAACGGGCCCGGCCGAGCCGCCGGCGGAGTCCGCGGGATCGCCGGACCAGTCCGGAGCGTCTCCGGCGTCCGGCCAGGAGCCCGAGCCGGGCCCAGACCCCGCCGCGCCGTCCGAGGCCGGCGCTGAGGCGGTGCCGGGCGTGGCCCAGCCGGCGGAACAGGGGGCCGAGGCCGCGCCGCCGCCTCCGCCGCCGCCGCCGGCGTGGGCGGCGCAGACCGGCCACGAGACGACGCCCGAGGTGGCGCCGGAGCCCGCCCCGGCCGCCGCCGCCGGGTCCGCCGAGCCAGCGACCGGTGAGTACGGCAGCTGCCCGCCGTCCGGCGTCTTCCTGTGCCGTGGAGCGCCGGGTCTGGCTGGATGGGGTCGAGGTGGGGTCTACCGGTGGTGGACTGTCTGGAGTTGGCGGTGGTGGATTGGTATTTGGGTGAAGCGGTTGTCGTCGAATGTTTTCTCTGTGTGTTATTCGGCACCCAAAACTGAACCGGTGCCGCGTTGTTTTGGGAAACCTCCCGTTGTGGGTCGATTGCAGTGTGTGGGTTGTTCAGACGATATTACGTTGCGCCGGGTATATCTAAGGACTCGCAGGGCGTTTAGAACGACGCTAGATTAGGCTGCTCGGAATTCGTTGATGGTGCTGTTAACTCTAATGCGTATTCACTGGAGTAAAAGGTACCCGTAGACTAGCTCTGCTGGCATCCCTGGGGCGTGCTGTTCACTGGTCGCCGTTGGGCGCGCCGGGTAGAAGGTGCCCCGCTCTGGGCGCCGGCCGCCGCCTCTAACCGCGGCATTCGTCCGCGCAGGTGCGCTGGCCGCCGCTCGGGTCGGCATGACGGGGCCGGCGCCGCTGGCGGCGCTCGTGGCCGGCCCGGGGAGCGCCGCCGCCGACGCGCCGACGCTGGCGGTGCGGCCGGCGCCGTTGGCGGCTGGCGGCGGCCGGCCGGGCGCGGCGGCCGCGGGCGCCGGCAGGAACGGCTCGCTGGCTGCCGCGCCGCCGCCGCTGCCGCCGCCGCCGCCCGGGCCGGGGAACGGTGCTGGCGCCGAGGCCGGAGAACGGTCGCCCTCGCCGGCGAACGCGGAACTCGTGCCGGCGGCGCCCAAACACAGGCTGCTTCCGGACGTGTCTAGCTCCGGCCAGGAAGAAGCCCTGTCAGACAGCGCCAGGAGGGCAACCGATGGGAACTCTCCTGGCGAGGGGCTTGCGCCACCGCTGGCGGACGGTGTTGCGAGCGAAGACAAGCCGGTTGCAGACGCCCGTCTGGACAGCGTGGAAAATCATGCTCTGAACCGGGAACAGACTGTCAGTACTCTGGATGATGCAGAGGATGTGGCTGATACGGGTGACTTTGAGCTGGAAAAGAGAAGCGCAACGGCCACGTCCGAAAACGGTCAGTCGCAGTCGAACGACAGCGAGGCGGAGCCGCCGTCAGATGCGGACTCTCGTCCCGCGGCGGAACAGCCGGGCGGAACAGCCAGGCGTGCGGAAGAAATTCAGCCTGCGGACGAGACCGTCGAACGGTCGGGGAGAGTGGGAGCGACCCAGCCCACGGATAGCAGTGCAGCGCAGTCGGGATCCGTGGAACTGAGGTCTGTGCCGTCAGGTCCTGTAGACAAAGAGAAAACGCTTTCCGAGTCTTCAGGGTTGGGGACCGCGTCTTCACTCTTGTCGGAACTGGGAACAACGCTTTCGGAGTCCTTGAAACTTGCGATAGGTCCGTCGGAGTCCGAAGAACTGGGCACAGAAGTGGGGGAGATGTTAGAGCAAACGGCGACAACCTCGGACTCCGGAGACCTAGGGATAGAACAACCGGAGGCCGTAGAACAAATGACAGCCGCTTCAGAGGCAGCAGTACGGGAGGAGGAATCGCCTCAGGGTGTAAAGATGGACCCAGAGGAGAGACACCTCTCGAAAGGCCCCCTGGAGGCACAACAAGAAAAGGCGCCTTCAGAAGCAGATGACTTGTGGTTGGAACCGCCTGAGGATGTTGAACAGATCAGTGCGTCCCCAGAGGTTGCGGAATTTGCAACAGAACCGGCAGACACAGAGCGGGCCGCAGAGCCATCAGTCACAGAACTTTCATACGCTGAAGAACAAACAGAAGGACAGACAGAGGCTACGGAACAGGCCGCAGCGCCTCCAGAACCAACAGGCCAGGTGTCGGAACCTCAAGCGGCCGCGGAACGGGTGGCTGCCCGCTCAGAGGCTGCCGGGCCAGTGACGTTCCAGTCCGAGCCCTTGGAACAATCAGCGTCACCCCCGGAGCGGACAGAGCCGGGGGCGCCGCCTGCGGACCCGGCCAGGCGGCGGACGCCGCGGCCGGACGGCGCCGAGGCGGCGCGCGGCCGGCCTGGCGAGCGCCGCCGCCTGGTGCAGCAGCTGAAGGAGAGCCGGCGAGGACCGGCCGACCGGCCAGGGGGTGAGGGCCGGACGCACCGCGTGAGGCGCACGGGGACACTAACACGCACCGCCGGCGGGCCGTGTGACAGGCGGCCGTGCGAACGCTGCTGCTACAGACGACCATGTCACAGTTGAACACTGTTGCCGGGTGGAGTAGATCGACACGGCCGCCGGGCGAGGTAGACGCTGCGCATGGTGGGCAGAACTGCCACGGGTTCGCTGCACTCTGCAGTTTAGTGGGCATGCTTGTGCGGGGTGCTTGCGCGCCGTGGAGTTTAGATAGATGGGTTTCCTCTTGTGTGCTTGCCGTTTCAGACTGGGGTGACATGCATCTTGGGTGTGGCCTGACCTTCCTGCCGCGCGATCCTGCGGCCTTGATTGATCCTTGGCGATAACTGTAGGAGCGTGATCGATTTGATGCATTTGCACGGACTTATTATTCAGAGCAGTATTTTTCATTTGAGCTCGTAGTTGATGAAGCCGGTATACGTGACGCGAAAGGAGATATTATCGCACGGTGGCGTATCGGAAGGTTGATGTGCTGTGTAAAATAACTTGCGCCGTGCGGACCGTTGCTCTACCAGATACTGTCCTATGTCGCGGCGCGCTCCGACCCTGCAGGATCGCCCTGCTCGGCGTGCCGGCCGGCGCGGCGCTCCGCCGCTCGGACTGTCCTCGCGTCAGGTCGCGTCTGCCGTCCGTTTCAGGCGAGCCGCAGCCGGGCGCGCCCCTGCCGAACTACGACCCGCTCTCGGGCCAGTACCGGCCGCCCTCCTACGACGCGCCGCCGGAGTCGGCCGACAGCGCCCACTCGGCCCCGTCCAGCGCCTACGCCGAGAGCGCCTACGGAGAGAGCGCCTACGGGGAGAGCGCCTACGGACAGAGCGCGTACGGGGCGCACTCGGACGAGGAGCCCGGACTCGTGGAGGAGGTGGCCGCCGGGCTGGTGAGTCGGTGCCGGACCCTCGGCCGGCGATCCCGGGACCGGTTTGGGGCCGCCCTGGGCCGGTCCGGTTTGAGGCCGGCGTTGTTTATTATCTTTTTGTGTCGGTCAGGGTCGCGTGCGTCATCGTTATTATTGGCAGCCTCGCGACTTGGCAGATCGCCACGGCGTTTTTTTTTACGGGTCGCGCTCAGTGCCCGGGCTTCCTTCTACACGAGTGGTCGACATGGTTTGGACTGCCTCTGCCAAGTTTGGCTTCGCCTTTGTTTCTTTGGCATCGGTGACCATGTGCTCGTATGTGAAGTGCTGCGTTGCTGTTGGTGTGCCGATTAATATCTTCACCGTCGCGCATTCCGTGTGTTTCCTGTGGCTGGCTCCCTTTCACGTCGCGTGTTTGACGCCGCCCCTCGCCGACGCCAGCTGCCGGCCAGCCTATGGGGCCTGGTGGACGGATACGGGTCAGCCGGCTCGGATGGCGGCGGCGCGCGCGTCTCGGTGCTCCTCTCCGCCGTGGGACTCACGCTGTCCGTGCTCTTCATCGGACTCCGGGTGGTCTCGGTCAGTGAAGCGTAATCTCTGGGTTCTTGTAGGTCGAGGTGGCGTAACGCCCCTTGAGATGTATTTTATGTCAGGCGATTTTAAGTTTGCCGGTCAAGTTGAGGCCAGTCACATCCTTTGTGGTAAAAGTGGGATCGTAGTGTTATTCCCAGCAGGACACTTCGTGAGAAATTGTTGTAGATGATCGTTTCAGTTTGGGACTTGTAGTCTAAGGATGTGGCCTCACAGAACGCCAGACATTTGTGGCATGATAACGTGTGTCACCTTCGTCATCATTGTGGCTCGATGGACCCTTCCACGCCAGCACGGTCAGCAGTCTCACGGCCGCCCGCCCGTTGCAGCAGTGTCGCAGCGAGTCGTCCCTGAAGCGCGCCATCAGCAAGCTGCACCAGCGCCTGGCCGTCTACAAGGAGGAGACGGACTCGCTGAAGGCGAAGCTGGACCAGGCCAACAAGCAGGTGCTGCGCCAGGCGCGATGACCAGCCCTGTGTTGGCCAGCTCCGGACGCCCGCCGCCGCTCCCGCCGCCGGCTGGTCGGCTGGGGCTCCGGGGTGTTTGATGACGGGTTGTCGGGCCGGTGGGGCACCGCGCGCGGCGGCGTCTGGGCATCAGTGGGCGGTGGACTGCTCAGTGACGCGGCCACTGCGCTCGTCCCTCCTGCGGATGGGTGGTGGCCCTGCGCCGCTCTGGAGCTGCCGCCATGGTGGTGGGGGCTATACGTGACCAGAGCCGTGGCGGCGGCCACCGCGGCAGGACGCCGTGTAGCCGTTTTCGTCCTGTTGCCAATCTGACGGCACTCATCACCAAACGCGGGGGAGGGGGGTTGGGATATGCGTCCGCTCATTTGAAATGTTAGCATTACATGTGTGCATTTGATCATATGATCTGATCATTTAACATGACGTGTACGTCATTGATCGACTCGAAGTCTCTTGTGCTCGCACCCGCCGGTCGCCCTCCCGCCCCGTATGTGACGTCGACCGCCTTCCTGTCGGCCAGCTGCTGGAGGGCGGCTCGGCGGCGACCCAGGCGGCGCTGCAGGCGGCCGCCGCCGACCAGCAGGCGGCCGAGGACGAGCTGGAGGACGCCCGCCACCAGATTTCGGAGCTGAACCGCCAGGTGGCCGCGCTCGAGCAGGAGCTGCAGGAGGCGCAGCAGGTGCTCGAGGAGCAGACGGCCGTGCTCAGCTCGCAGCAGGTGCGCCCCCGCCGCCGGCGGCCCGATCAGGGCACGCGGGTTATCTCCCGGTCGGGAGGGCGTCAGCAGGCGTTAACATCAGATCACTGTCCGCACCGCGTGTTACCGTAACCAGTGATGGTTGTGGTATGATCTGTCAATTGTCGTATGGGATGTGGTCGTAGTGTGAGGTGTGCCGAGCAGCTTGATGTAGAGACTGCCGTGAGCGATTTTTTTAGCGTGTTCCTGCGGAAATTTTCATTGCTTAGTCATGCAGATCTGGCGATACGTCAGCGTGTGGTGAAGGTGAGATAGCGTATGCTTGCCGTGAAATAAGCATATGTCTTCCTTTATCCCTTCTGCTTGTAACCTAGGCAAACACTGATCCGTGTTTCAACCCACAGACGAACAACCCCCAGCTGGACTCTATGATCGTCGAAACTGTGGGTAAGCTGGAGACGGAGCTGAAACAGCAGCGCAAAAAGCTAATGGGTGACATCGACAAGCTGAAGAAGGAGAAGAAACATCTTGGTGAAGAACTTTCTAAAAACAAGGGAAAGATGAAAAAGTTAGAGGTGCAACTGGCAGAGGTATGTGATGTGGTTTTGTTAGTTCAAGGGAAAGACCAACTTTTATCCCATTTCTTTGGGGGCAATTTATGTGTTAGTCGCACAGAGTGTATCGTGATATGTATTTGAAGCTTGTTTCATTATGTACATTCCTTGTACAGCAGTAAAGCATTTTTTTTCATTTCTTTCTGTTCCGCAAACAGTTTTGACTGCAGCTGCTTGCTGCTGTCGCACGTATCAAAAAGTCACGTTTGGATTCAAGCCTATGATGTAACCGTGAGGTAACCGTGAATGGCCGCCACCTGCGTTGACAGCTTACCACCAGCAGTAAACTCAGTGCAGAGGAGGAACAGCTGTACAGTAAACGCGTGGAGGAGCTGACGAAGCGGGAGACAGAGCTGGAGGAGGAGTGTGCCGCGCTGACCGGGGAGCGCGACGCCTCAGTCCAGAAGGTACCGATCGTAACCCGTGGCCGAGAAGCAGCTGGGTCCGGACTTTTTCTGGCGCTCGAAATTGACTAGTCAGCTTGGTGTGGCCTGTGAAACGTGCGATATTGATGGTGCGTGGTCTGCTTTCCCATGCATGTTTAGTGCTGTGATATTCTGGACAGGCTGTGGTCGAATTCTTCACCCTTAGCGTGAAGCCCGCCTGGTCCAGTTGTTGCTCGTGAACTCTTAACCGAAACAACTTGAAAGCTGCAGCCGTCGGCTGCTGAGGTCACGGAGTGGCGGCCGACGGTCGCCACAGCTCAGTTGATCAGACGTCCGTAGCGGGCGCGGGCTGGCGCGTCGCGGCCGCCGGCGGCGCTCGGACGGGCCGGCTCCGGGGCGCCGTTGACCGCCGCCGGCCGCCGACAGGTGTCGGAGCTGGAGGCGCGGCTGTCGGAGCTGGAGCGCCAGCACGAGGCGGCGCAGGACCGGTCTGAGGCCCTCTCCAGCGAGGTGGAGGCCCTGCGCACCACGCTGAAGGGCCTACAGGAGGGCCCCGATAATGGATGTGAGTGGCGCCGGGTGGCGTGTCGGCACATCGAGCGGACAGTGAGCTCTGCTAAAGAGAGAATCGTTGTGCATAATTTTAATCCGTTGTTTATGGAACTGTCTGCCTGTTGTGACGGATTACGATGTAGTCTGTTATTGACATTCATGTGCATATTTGCGTTGGAGAATTTGAGTCATTAGTGTATTTGTTTTACGAATGTCATGGTGTGCTGTGATGCAGCTCGTTCGTAAATGTCAGGGCTGTAGATCATTTTTGCAAGCCATGATCATTGGCTTAATGCTTTCAGCGGAAGAAAAGATCCTAGCTCTTTTAGAAGGCTCCAAACTTAAAGCCCAAGTAGAAAAGCTCACCAAAGAGAGGGCAAAGCTGAAGGAGAAATGGAGACAGGAGAGAGAGATTCTGAAAAAGGCACAGGGTAAGGACGTGCGTGATGTGTGAGGGACGCCGTTCCTGGCGCCGATCCTGGGACGTTTGCACTCAGCTGCCAGTGCATATTGGACTCTGCAACAGCCGTCCCTTTTACTCCAGCGTCTTCATTTCCCCCGGCACTGAAGTGCGTAAGCCAGAGAGTGCCGAAACCATGTGCGGCGTGTTGTGTTGATCCTGCGTGTCGGTCGAAACGTGTCCCAACAGTTGCGGGGCCGTCTCGCTCTCGATGTGTGTGGCGAGCGGGAGATTGACTGCTCCCCGTCTGGAGGCTGTGTTCAGGCCGTCCGCCACGCCAGGCCGTCAGTGAAGACCGGGAGCGCGCCGTCTGCGTCAGGGGCTAACCGCCGCCGACTCTGGACACCACTGGCGCTCCGTCCGCGCCGGCCGGTGGATTGGCCTGCCCCCGTGTACAGGCGACGAACCCCCGTCCTCCCGCCGCCCGTGCTCGTGCTGACGGGGGGGGGGTCGTGCCCCGCTGACGCCCGGCGGGCCGCTGTCGCGCAGAGGCGGAGAAAACTCTGGCGGCCGAGCTGGCGCAGCTGAACGAACGCTGCGAGAAGGCCGAGGTGGACAAGTTCGAGGCCGAGTCCAAGCTGGACCACCTGGAGAAGTACTTCCAGAAGAAGGAGATATCGTTCCAGGAGTGAGTGGCCGGCGAGCTGCGACCGCCGTGGCCCGGCCGGTGGTGCCGGCTCCGGGCACTTGTGTCAACTCTGCTGGGAGACAAAGTGGGGACATGTTTAGCCTATTGGTACGTGTCAAAGCTGAGGGAGTAGTGTCGTTATTGGCTGAGGAGGAATTGTCCGTGGTCGGGCCATGTTCTTTAAAGCAAAATAATGCTTGTGAACTATTCACATTTCTCGGACATAAAACGTGAAGTTCCCGCATGGGACTTGCGCTGTGTTCTCGTTCGTACGATTTATGTCAGAATATGATGTCGGATGAGAATGTTGAACACGGAGACAGATTTCGAATTTTCGTCACCTGCCTACTGTAACTCGGACCTGCTCCCCCCCCCCCCGCAGGGAGATGGGCGTGCTGAAGTCGCGGCTGAACCACACGGAGGGCGACGCCTCCACCAACCAGGGCCTGCTGGCCCAGTACAGCGAGCAGATCGAACAGGACAAGGTGCTGATCGAGTCGCTGAAGCAGGAGATCCAGGTAAGGCGAGACGAGGCGCGTCGTCCTGCCGACTTTTCAGTCAGGCGGCGGCCGGTTATGCCGACAGTGGGGGGGGGTATCACGGTGGTGTCCGCCGCCCACGTCCCCCGGCCGGCGGTGTTCGGTGGCACGGTTTTGGCGGCTCGCCGTGCGACGGTGGCGCGCCCTGGGCCGAGTCGAGTCGGCCGGACAGAGCCGGGCCGGCGTGTGACGCGTGTCCGCCCGCCGGCAGGACCAGGAGCGCTCGCTGCGCGCCCAGATCCAGGCGCTGGAGAAGCGCGCCCACGAGAGCTGGGTCACGTGCCGCCAGGCCGAGCGGCGCCTGGAGGAGGCCAACAGGGAGGCGGCGCAGTACCGCGCCCTGTGAGTGCCGCGCGCCGCCGCCGCAGGCCTGCCAGTCAGGCGGACGCAGTGGTCGGATGGATGGATGAATCCCGTTTTTGTTAGGCGTTTGATGCATAGCATTGCGGTCCAGAGGTCGTAAAGTGCCGTAAGAACTGGTCTCGTTTGTTCTTGGTGGTTGCTGGCCTGCATGCCGTACAGGGTTGGAAATTCAGCTTTTTTGGTGTATGAGTATAACCTTTGTTTTGAAGTACATATTTTGCAGAGTAATACTGGTTCCGGCTGGTGCTGTTGGTGTGTCAATTGTGACATCATACGTGCTTTGTACTGAATGAACACAGGAACAGTTGCTTGCAGAGTTAGAAATTTGTCAGCTTGGTTGTAATGTAGTTTTTTTATAGAGGCAGAAGACCAAACTTATGGGGTGTGGAACGTGTTTCGAAGCACATGTTTCTTGGTGTTCGTCAACACCAGAAAACACCTTTTCCAACCCTGATGCTAAATGGCGTGTAGCTTCTTCAGTGCTGTTGGCACTGAAGAAGCACTGAAGAGAGACCATGGCCGAAACGCCTGCTTACTCCCCGGCTGAAGAAGCACTGAAGAGAGCCACGAGCCGTTCTACACGGCGTACAGGGCAACAACCACCAAGACCTCCAAGAGTGCCGTATGTGTTGTGAATCATGACTGTTGTGTGGTTGGCTTTTGGTGTTAGTGATGCATCTGTTTTACGGTGTCTGGTCATTTTTCAGCTTGACAAAAGCCGAAGAAGAAAAGAGCAGTCTAGTAAACGGGCAAGCAAACCTTCAGTGTAAGTACAAGTTTTGGCTCGTTCCTAGTTTGTGTCATCGATGACAAGTATGATAGCGTTAAGCCTTATGCTGATGTGTGAGTGGATTTAATGGACCCTGTTTTAACGATGAATTGTAAGCTGTAAGGCTTTCTTGTGTCCAAAAGAAAGGAACCGACATAACGCCAGTACTGCTGAATGTTTTTGGTCCTTAGAAAACACAGCCTTCATTGTCTTCTTTTCTGAAGCCTTTGCAATGGCGCTGTGAAGTGTGTCTCAGACTGGGACCGTGAAGTTTAGTCGTGCGTTCGAATTTTTCCCGTTGCTCCAATGACTGTGGACCGTTGTTGCCGGGGAGCCCGGAGACTGAGCGGCCAGGGTTCCACAGCTTTCAGCGCCAACGGCACGGGCGCGGCGTCGCCGGCCCTGGACGTGGACCCCATCACGGACCCGCTCCTTTCAGCCGCGTTCCTGCCCCCGCCGCCTCCCCTGGACCCGTTCCTGGCGGCGCCGCTGCCCGGCGGCGACCCGGCCTTCCTGCCGCCGCCGCTGCCGCCGCTGTACGCGCCGCTGCCGCCGCCCGACGGCCGCTATGACGACTACAGCCCGCGCTACGGGCGCGACTCGCCGCTGTCGGAGCGCTCGCACCGCTCGGAGCGCGGCTACGCGTCGCCGCCGCCGGCCGGCCGGCGCGCCGCAGGTAGAGACTGGTCGCCGCCGGCGCGTCGGCTCTCCCGCTCGTCGTACAGCCCGGACCGGCTGAGCGACGGGCGCGGCCTGTCGCCGGAGCGGCGCCGGCCGCCGCTGCCGCGCTACGTGGGCGGCCACGACGAGTACCGAGGTAGGCACGGCGCCGCAGCACCCCACACCGACACTCGGACAGGCGCGCGGGGAGGGGGGGCGGTTCGGGCCGGCGTTGATCGCGGACGGACTCCGCGGCCGCCGGAGCAGGGGTGACCGGCGCCGGGCATGGGAATGACGCGGCCGCACCGTATCGTGCGGTGCCCACTAACTGCTAACGAGCGCGACGCAGCGCGCGCCGCCTGTCGCTGCTCTCTCTCCGCTGTCTGTCTGTCTCGGGCGGCGCAGCGCGGCCGCCGCGACGATCCGACCGTCGGGAGCACACCACCGTACGGGGCCGCACGGCGGCGGGCGCGCACGCCGCGCGGTGAGGGCGTGCGCGGCGGAACGGCGCCGGAGGCGAGGGCCGGCCCGGCGCGGCCCGCCCGGCGGCGCGGCCGGCCGGGCGGGCCGACGGCGCCGGCCAGGTAAGCTCAGCCCGCTTGCAGTGGCCCGCATGAGCGTGCGGCGGCGCCGTCTCGGCGTCGGCCGGAGCCGACCGACGCGGCTGCCCGCTGCGGTGTGCGCGGTTCCGGCTGCTGTGGCCTGATTGCCGGCTGGAGTGGCGTGGTGTTCTGCGAGGTCGGCTCGGCTGCCGGAGGAGCCCCGTTGCCTGGAGGGGTTTGCCTGTTGCTGTGCGCGTTGGGTCCATCGGTTTGCTTTGCCGGCTTATGCTGGTGGTGATGGTTTAGTCCGGTTCTCAGGGAGCCTCGTCTCTGTGGGTTTCCTGCATCCAGATTGGTTCGGCCTGGGATGACGTTTGGTTCCACTCACCAGTACTAACGTTTTTGTTGGAATGCTTCCCGTTTTTAGATGGTGTTTATTTTTCGCCGCTTTCGTACACCTCCACACAGCGGACGCGACCGCACATGGACACTTGACCCGGCGAACTACGCAGGATTGTTCCCCGCGCCTTGGTTTTTGTTTTGCGGTGGCTCTTGGCGGAATGCCCTCCCGCGCTATCGTTTTCCTGATATTGTGAACATACGCTTTCCACGTCGTCAGCTGTGCCTTCACGATTACTAGTTGACGTTTTACGTTCTGTTCCATGTTATTCATCGAAGCCGTAAGCTCTGTTGTCGTTTGTGGAACTTACGTTTGATTCCGCCTAATTCATCTCTACCTTTGCTGATGCAGAGTAACGTGACCTAGTGAACCTCACTGGAGCGTGAAAACAGTAACGTCGAAATGTCGCTCACCGCAGCGATGAAGTAACTCCGGTGTGATCGCTGACACAATGCGGCCGGCATCTGCCCGGCAGGCCCCAAGACGTCCTCGCCTCTGGTGCAGGACGACTACCCCCGCGGCCACGACAAGAGAAAGCCGCACTACGACCGAATCTAGCCGCCGGGTGGGCCGGCGTCCTGCCTCTCCCCACGCCGCCGCCCGGCGGGAGCGGCCCTCCGACGCGCCGGCCGTGCCGGCGGCCCGCCAGCCTCGCGCCAGCCCGCCGTCGCAGTTCCGTGAGCCTGTACATAGACTTTATTTAAACACATTCCCGGCGGCGATGCGGGTCGAGTTGGGGCTGGGCGCCCGGTTCGGCCGCGGGCGCCGGGATGGCGCCCGCGGCCGCCCAGTCACGTGATATACTGTACAGACGCCGTATCCGTAGGTCGGTGGCGCCCGGCGCCGCGGCCGTGAAAATACTTTGCGAGAAATACAAGGTTTGGGACGACGGACGGCGGGTGTGCGGCGGCGCGCGGCCCGCCGCCCGGCGGACGATTCCGCCAACGTGGACGGCGCTGCGGTGCCGCGTTCTTTGCATCGGCGTCCAGTCCCCGGAGCGTATGGACCGATTTCACGAAAACTTCAGTCAGTGCCCGAGGAATAGCACTGTTCCCCAGCTCGTGCCTTGGGTCATCTCAGTCGCCCTAAATTCGACCTAACATTTTGCTAGCAATGCACCAATGCCAGATCATAACGACTTGACCGATTCTCTTGGAACCTTCACCAATCCACTTCTAGTATACGATTTATCCACTGCTCCCTATTTGGTGACTTCGGGTCATGGCTATGGTCTTGAAAATGGCCGAGGCTCACTTAAGCACGGGATCAACGGCCAATAATCTTGCAACGTCCAGTTGTACTCGAATAAGTTCGTCAGAATTTACGTTCAAACCAACTTCGTTCGCTGATAGCGGCCAGGATAGCAAATCGGCGCCCTTTGGACAACCCCTGGCACGAGGGACGCATTCTCCAGCTTGGTCCAGCAAACCACGGCACAATGGGCCGGCGAGGAACAGACATGGGTCACACATTCCCCGAGACAAACAACCGTCACAAATTCTCAGCAGCTGGGGACGAAGGCGTGGTTCGAAACCACCCCTCTTGTAGCCCAACCTAGTCCCAAAGACATCTTGTTGGATCCTCAGGTGATAATGAATGACGAAAAAGGTTGCAAAGGGCAAGGTGGATGCGCTATCTTCCCATCAAACGAAAAAACATTTGCATTAACCAAAAGCTGGGAACACGTCTTTCGTTAACCACATAAGCCCGGTATATTTGAATAAATTGGGGTACCACTGACCCCGATAAAGTGATGACTGACATGAAAACGGGTGCGGAATGTAACATTCCATAGATGTCGCAGGTGTCAAACGCTGACGAATGCCAGTCCACGTGATTTATTCAAATACTTCAAGATTATTTTTTCATAATTGCCGATTTCACAGGACACCCATAAAATTGTCGAATAATTACCAGCGCAACAGTTGTAAAACAGGAACGTCATGAACATCTCGCCCACAACGGATGAGGCTAACCCGGAAACCGACGTTAAGCATTGCCAGACCCTATTTAACACGAACGAATTAAAACTGCCCGTTGCGTCCATCCTTACGGTTAACACGCACTGCATACACTTACTCTAATAATACATAACGCCATTATTCCAAAATATTCGTGATTAGAAATTAGACATATTGCGCGAAAACTTCCATCCGCAGGAAAGCACTACAGGCAGAGCACACAAGATAGCAATGCACTTGTAGTTCTTTTCTCTGCTGCCTCTTCTAAGAGCGAATCTTTCGTGGGAAACATAAAATAGTTTTCCAAGAGACGAGATGGTGTTTGGTCCTAAAGCTTCTGCTTTTAACGATAAACCCTGTAGGCACAATGTCAAACGAATACTTGGGGTTGTGCATGTGCATGCCCTTTATTCAGACCGCCCCCCCCCCCAAAAAAAAAAGATGTTCCGTCGTGCTGCCAATCGTCGAGTTCCTGAGAACGATCCAATCTAGAAACAACCCAACTGCGTCAACTATTACAAAACCAGGTACTAAAAAGCGTTTCTGTATCCTTACTGGCATTTCTACCTTATTTCTTCTACACCTCGTCCCTATACGCCTGTATATGCAGGGGCAGATACCGCTCAGATACAGACCACTACTTCGCTACTTACTCTTTCGCCGCGGTACAAATCTGCGGAGGGAGAGAGCTACCACACCCAGTTTTCATCTCCATCCCTGAGGCACTATCACTGCTTCCCCCAGACGTACATTGCACCCGTCAAATGTCTCCTTCAAAAACAGTCATCCAAGAGCGTCAATACGGCAGCACCAAACCGAGGCAGACTGCCGCCCGGCCAATGAGTAACAAGAGGTGACGGCATGACGACACCCGACAGGCCGTCGGCCCGCTGGCACGGTCGCGGAGTGTCGCGCGCCGCTTCACGCCTCGGTCGCGTACACCACGTCGCCGACTCGGATGACGCCCGGCCGGCGCAGGCCCAGGTTGATGCCGAAGAGGGGCGCGCTGCCGAGCACGCCGCTCAGGGCCGGGTCGGCGTTCAGCCGGTACTGCTTGAGCGTCTTCAGCGGCTGGCCGTCCTCGTCGGGCGTGCCCGTCTCTGGGTCGATCGTGGTGAACACGCAGCGCGTGCACGGCTTGACGTTCTCGAAGAGGGCGTCGCCGACGGCCAGGTACCGCCAGCGGTCCTCGGCGAACGCGGCCGCGCCCGCCACCACCACGTTCGGCCGGAACGCGTCCACGCTGACGGGCCGGGCCAGCCGGCCGTTGAGTTCCTCCACCGAGGCGGCGTTCATCAGCATGTAGCCGGTCAGGTCCGCGAACGCCGAGCCGTCGCCGGCGCGCACGCGGAACGGCGGCACGCGCGGCCGGCGCGCCGACTTGCCGCCGGCGAACCAGCGCAGCCGGACGCCGGCGGGCAGCGACGGCACGGCGGCCGCCAGCCACGCGGCCGCCTCGTCGCCGCAGTCCAGCGCCGGCACGTGGTCCCGCCAGACACGCACCTGGCAGCGGCGATCCTGCGAGGCCACCTGGGCGCCGCGCACGACCAGCGGCGGCACGCCGGGCGCCGTCAGCCGCACGCCGTCCGGCTGCACCTCGGCGGCCACCAGCAGCAGCTGCGGGTGCCGGCGCGCCGACAGGAAGCCGCCCGCCTCGTCAGTGACGACGAAGCTGCGGTCGACGGTGCCGTTCAGGCAGGGCCCGATCGGCTTGCAGACGAGCGCGTCCGCCTCGACGCGGCGACCCGACTTCAGTGGGTACAGGCACAGCTTGGACACAGTGCCCACAGGCTTCATCTCGGCTTGTGTCGGGAGACTGTCACCGAATAGATGGAAGTAGACTGTGTTGAAGACCTCTCGCAGGAGCCATGAGACGATCAACCACATGATGCGTAGGCTGCCGAATGACGATTCTGTGTTTCAAAGGAGTACTTCAATATTTGTGATGTACCTTGCGAGCATACATCATGATGAGAGACCTCATCATTCTGATAGTTAACATGACTCATAGCAAATGCTGCGTTATATCTTTTGCTTCTGCTACAAACCGACCATGATGCTAACCGGTGTCCCACAAAATATCACCTCTTAGCAGCTCTCATTCGATAACGAACGAAGACACCGACACGGAATTAGACAAGCACAGACTTTGGGACCTGCTCTTTCTAGTGCAGCCTTCTACCTAGGCTTCGACTCCACCGCCGCCCACGGCACGGAAATCATTCTGCATGCACTGAAATGTCTCGAGAGCACAATATTTCTATCAACCTCCTCGCGTCTCCCGCCGACCCTGTTGCCCGCCGGCTGCTTGGTGCTATCTAGTTTCCCTTTTCACTCTTCCCCCATATCCACCACTTTCAAGATTTCGAAAACTGCTCTTTATATTACGTCGCCACAAATCGATTGCCGTTCGTTGCGATGAAATCAGATGTGTAGTTCTCGAGATCTCAAGGGGCCGAATCCGCCCCCCCCCCCGCCGACGCGAATCGGCTATATTGTTTAGCCCTCCGAGAAAAGGGTTAAACCAAAAAACTTTGTGGGTGCCCGCCGAATATCAGTGATGTAACGTATCCAACAAAACACGGATACACACACCTATGGTCTTTGACAACTTGGCTTCATCCTTCAAATGTTACTGTCTTAGATACTGTCTTAGATATTAGATAGAGATACTAAAGAATATTGTGTAGGGGTCTTCCACCTCAAATCGCACTAGAACTGACCGACGCCTTTCGATTTTGGTGAAATTTGGTACACTTGTAGCACTTACCGAAAAATGACCAGCCGCAAATTTTTACCCTTGGGTGACCTCTCAGGTCAAACTTACAGGTCATGAAAGGATAGCGATTTTTGCAGACGCTGCATGATTCAAATGCCCACAACTCGGTGGCAGACTGTCACAGAAAGGTGCTATTAACACCATTTGTGAGATGAATGCTCCAACTTTCATAAATAGCTCCGTTTTTTTAGTGACCTTCGCACGACCTTTGACCTGACTAGAGCACATGTAATATTTTCGTTTGAAACCGAAACGTGTTTGCCCACCGTGATCTTCGCGAAAATGTAGCACAATTTGTCCCCAGATATCTACAATAACTGTGGTAAAAAACATTTCCAGGAAAACTGACACTTTTTTCAGACATCTTGAATTTAATAATGTCAAATGGCGCTTGAGAAATATGCCCTGAGGCTATTCGACGAAAACTGGTTGGTTTGGTGCTTTTCAATTGTCCAACTGTTGTACACTTTGGTGTGCACGATGTCCTGCATGTCTACTACACATGAGCTTAATTTTAAAATTACTTGGCCAAAAAACTCCAAGGCCATAATGACTCATGATACCCCACCACCAATCGACTTCTGCCATCCAGATCTGAAGTACCCCTTCTTTACATTTCCACGTGAGTGAATCTTTCAAGTGTTCGTAGTCCTTTAAGCCAGCTCAGACAATCTTAATCGTACATCGAGGCCTTTTAAAGGTCAGTCGAGGTCAATGACCTCGACTGACTGAATAACCTGCTGGCCTTGGACCATTCGTAGGTTTTTTTGCGGCACTAATTCTGAATTCCACGTATACTTTTGACATATCGCAGTTCGCACGTATCGAAGGATTCACTTTAGCTTAAGGGTGTTTATCTGTTGTCATGAAATCCTTCCCTGAATGTTGGAATAACTACTAATGGAATGACAATTTTGTGTAGCAGCAGACAGACGTCATGAATGGGATACGAGCCCCCCAAAAAAAACAGAAAATTAACTTTTATTCTGGACATGAGGCGGACATCAATGACTCGATGCTTGCAGCATGAATGCGAGATTTGAAATCAGCACCCAAAAACCTACAAATGATCCAAAGTCAAAATACGCAATCCAGAGTCAACCGATGTCAGTGACCTCATTTGATTTTCAAAAGGCACCTATGCATGACTAGGATTATCTCAAATGGTTTCAGGGCCTAAAAACACCCGACAGACTCGCATTCGTATAAGTAAGAAGAACAGACAAGTCAGATTTTGATGACAGGGGTCAACTGGTGATGGTGTGTCATCACCTTTGACCTTTCTGGTCAAGCAATCGAAAACTAAGCTGATGTGTAATATGCATGCAGGGCATCCTGCACACAAAATCATAGCACAATCTGGCAAACAAAAAGCACAAAATTACTATTTATCAAATGGTCTCAGGGTATATTCCTCAAGCACCAATAGATAGCACTTGAGTTAAGATATCTGAAAAAGTTTGACTGCCCAGAAATGTTTTTTGCCACACTTATTACAGATACTTGGAGACCAGGGGCAGAGCTGGGATTTTCTAAGGGGGAGGACACAGCTCAGTGTGAACTGAAATCATATGAAACTGTCTGCCAGGAAGACAAGATGCAATGGTTTTTGCCAAAATGCAGCCTCAGGGGACCCAGGCCCCCCCTGGCAGCACCTGTTTGCAGGCATTCTGTTACATTTTCACTAAGATCACAGTAGGCAAAGTGACTTAAACTGAAAATGTTCCATGTGACCTAGTTGGGTCAAAGGTCATCCCAAGGTCACTAAAAAATAAACCTTCTTATGAAAGTTGGAACACTCATCCTTTGCATGAGGTTAAGCACATCCTTCTGTGACAAAATCTCACTCAACATTAGACATCTGAGTCATGCAATGTCTGCAAAAACCAGTGCAATTTCATGATCTTGGACTGTAACTATGACCTCAGATGTCACCCAGGGCTAAAAATCTGTCACTGGCCATTTTTCAAAAGCACTATGAACCCACCAAATTTCATCTGAAATGAAAGGGGTTGGGTCAATTTTAATGTGATCTGACACCCAGAGGTAACTTGTGGGCAAATACAAACTGAGAGATCATTTCATGCATGGCTGCAATACCCTATTTTCACAGCACTTGTAAAAATACTGTAAAGCTTGGTGATCACTGGTATGATAGCAGCAACAACTTTATTCCTCCAAATATACTGCAAAATTACATTCATAGAATCATAGAAGCCATCTCTGAAGCTGAGTCACAAAATGATGCAAAATAATGCATACAATGCTGAATGATATACTAATAACAAAAAGTACATCTTACACAAAATAATGCAGGTTTCCCTCAATATACATGCTAGTCACTGTGAATCAGTATTTAATTCATTCTATGTTCATGCAAGGGGAAAGTGTAATTTCTTAAGATCCAATAATTTCCCATTTCCTGGCAGTCACAGTTCCGACCTAGGATCCCTAAAATTCTACTTTGTTTCACAGATACACGCACGAACGTGAGAAACGGCCTATTTCACAAGCCAAAGAAAAAACGTTGCTGCTTTTGAGTTCGGACACCCAGCCTCTCTGGCCCAACTCTTGTTTTAATTCTTGTTTCTCGTCGGGCAGCGGCCAGTCGTTTGCGAAAAAAAAACATGAAAGCAAAAGGCTGTACTTGCCAGCTCCGCCGTGACGCCGCAAGCCCGGGCGCAAAGCACGTGTACGGACACCTGACACATACAAACATTTGGGAGCGACATCGGGCCGGTGCGGGCGGTTGGAATCGAAACGATGTTACGCAAAACTGCCGCAAGATCGCAGCACGTCCTAGAACGCTTGAGACCCGGACTGGTGCGATGATGTGGTTTGAAGGTGAACTTTGGTAACTATCGATGCTGGAGCGGAAATTAAATTCTAAAAGCAGTATTTCTTGGGACTAGAGTTAGCCAATTTAATGTTCAGAAATAGCACACGATTTTCTTTTCCTCTTTTTCGGGAGGATCCCAGAGCCAACCCCCGTCCATTCGTATATCTAACGCAGACTTTGGTTCCGCCTGGACCGTGTGATTTCTAACACATATACAAAGATCTCAGATGGCTGACGTCAGCAGCTATTCAAACGGGCAGTCATCACAGGCGGCGGACGACCTTGAAGCTGACGTGCAGCTGGCCAAGGTCGCCAGCGAGCTGGAATCGGTCGTCAGGCAGATCGCCGAGCTGCAGGAGTGGCGCCACCTGCTGGTGAACAAGCAGGAGCTCCTGCTGGGGCGGCTGGAGAGGTCGCAAACGAACCGTCTAGCCAGTCGTGACTGGTGTGGCAGGTGTACCTCAGGTATCCACGGACCCCCTTGTCACACGCTGGCCAGGCGCGTTACAAGGCGAAGGGTCTTAATCAACAGACGCCACCTCCGGGTGTAGCAACATTTACTCTTTAACCGCCTGCCACACGGTAGTTACTAGCAGCCGGGGTAGGGAATGAATGCTCGTTCACCGTAGGACAGCCTCGGCACCCCGCACGGAGGAGAGAAGACAACTGATCTCATGAATCCCATATATTCACAAATTTCAAGTTATAATTAAAGAAGTGCACAATCAACGCAAACATTCAAGACGATACGTTTGATACTAATACACTCACAATCAACATTTACGCAAGGGAAATCCCAACCCCAAAATCCTGAGACCCTCTTTAGCCCGACACCCATATGACCTACCCCAAAGAAGCCACGGTGCGGAGTGCCCCGATGGCCGGGATTCTACCGCGGATACCGCCTGGCGGCCGCATTGCCGGGACACCGTCGTTGCCGCCCCCTGGTGGCCACACTGGCCGAGACTTTCACCCTCGAGCAGCGGTAGCGGCGGCGTTCCAGCGCTCCCGGCCGTACGAAGCCGCTCACGGAACCGTGGCCGGATCAACTTTACAACTGGGAGACGGGCCACTTCGCGTGGTCAGAGCAGCTGGCGCTGGGTTGGAATATTTTTGTGTTCCTCTGCACTTTATCTTGTCCTAACAGCACTGCCGAATCCCATTCTGGCTTGGCCAGAATGCAAAAACTTGGTCTCTGTAGGAACTTACGTTAATCTGTGTACGTAACTCTGTAAGACATAGTTGGAGCGACGTTCATTTTCGGGGGCTTACATAGCCCCGTCAGACGTAATTATACATGTTTCCGACGAGGGATCCGCCCCTCTCGCAGGGGCGTCCGAGTCTCACCAAATGAATCCTCCCTACAGGCGGACGGATGATTTCATATTGCTTTCGCAGTTCCGTGTTTACGCGTTCTCCGTTCCAGGCACCTACTGTAAATGGTGGAAATGCACCGCTACGCACGACGGTCGGCTGGTCGACATCGGGCGCGGCGACTGAGTGCACAGCTCAGTCCGCAGCACCGCGCTCGGAACGTAGTTATCGTCAAATACAGCAGTCGAAATTTACATGTTGCATTGAACTCAAAAGACCTAGCTACTAGCTACTAGCTAGTAGCTTGATCTATGATCTTGATCTATGATACTAGCTAGTAGCTACTAGCTAGTATCAAGCTACCAGCTGATCAGCGCGTTGCCACTCGAGTTGCCCAGCGAGCAACGGTTCGTTTTCACCGGTCGTGATGCTGTGCTGTGGCCTGGGCGCTTTGGTTGCATTTGCTCCGGTTCCATTTCACCGCCAGCACGGTTGTATCTGGTCGGCCGATTGCAGGCCTGGTTTTGAAGCTGCTGTCGTGTCTTCGCGGCTGTGCTACTGGCCGCTGTGCTGCCGTGCTGCGGAGCCGTCTGGCGATGAGTCGTCTTGTGTTTTCTCTTCTTGCCAGATGCTTGGTGAATGTCCTTGTCCTGCGGCCCGTGGATTGAGCTCGGGTGCTTGTCAGTCGGCGGCTCCGTAGTGCCGCGGCGCCGCACACTGTGCACGGTGTGGCGTGCCGGGCACGATGATGCAGGACTGGCCGGACCTCGCACTGCCTGCGCTCTGACAGGTCGTGATCTCAGGTGCTCTGGGAGGGATGCTGATCCGAGCGCGCCTGCGAGCGTCGTCTTGCAGTGAAGCATATCAGCCTTCCTAGTTGTAACACGCCGGCCTGACGCTAGCGGCCAGGACGAGGGTTTCGCGCCCTCATTTACGGCGCCGCAGGACCAGAGATCATCGGCCCACTGAGATGGCATCGGTCTGCCCTGGATCAGCGGTCTTCGGCCCGCTGGGAGGGCCTGCCCGCAGACATTGCCCGCTCTCGACTGGGAAAATCCCATGAAATCGACGGTCGTTGGGCTCTCTCGCTCTGCCTGCCGACTGGTGGACCGCCAGCGTCGAGGAGAGAATCTGTTCCACATTCGCTTGGTCGGAGCGGCTGGCGACGCTGCTACGCGTTCCGTTCGGCATCGCCTCTGGCTTCCGGCCACCGCAGCGGTACGCCATCAACGCCTCCACGACGTGCTGCTGGTCATGCCGACCGGCGGCGGCAAGAGTCTGTGCTTCCAGCTGCCGGCGCAGACGGCTGACGGCGCTACGCTGGTGCTGACAGCCTGGCCGTCGAGTTCATTAACGCCGGCTGTCCGCCGGACAGCCGGCGTTACTGTTACTGTTAGCACCACTGCCATTTCCTGCCCAACTGTTGTTCTATCTTCACATCTTTTTACTCACAAAACAAAGACCATCCAGTGGTTGTCATGCACAATGCACCTGATTTCAAATCACCAGTAGTCATTGGGCATTCATTTCCAGTCATTTATGGTTGTGGAAATGAAGAACTGGTTGTGAAATGCATGTTGTGAACATACCGTCCTACAACGCGTAATCTTCACCCCCCGTGGACATCCTTTCATTGCATAAAGAAACGGCAGGGTTGCGGTATGAAACTGTTGATATGTATGGTCCCGATATCTAAATACGTTGAAACATATCAACTGCAAATCTGATTACCGTAAAGCGCCAGGTGGTTGTGTTACAAAAGAAAACAACATTCTGTGTTCTATATTCAGATTCTATATTCAGATCCTGGACGACATGGTCAGGCTCCGTACCTGTTCGCCACAAGAAATCAGAAATTCATCCTGTGCACCTGGCAACAAAGCACGCCAGTCATTATTCGCCAAGTTCGCAAGGTGGCGTCACGCCGGACTGACGAGCGTCAAGAGAACGCTGGCTGATGTAACGACCCGAGATCACGGCCATCGCGTTCCCAGATTACTGAATGCACGTGCGCTCAGCGCTGCGGCTGGCGTTTCTGGGCGCAGAAAATAAAAGCATGCGACGCCCGAGAAGGGACGCGTTACGCAGCACGTACCCACGGTGACCACTGTCGTGACAGTGATATGCAGGCCGGCGTGTGGGGAAGACGACCAAACACTCGCCGCCGGGCGGATTCGAACCCGAACCCGGTCCGGCGGTGGCCCCTCGTCTGGCCGTCTGAGGCCAACCAGGCGGCATCAGACGGCCCACGGCCGGGCCTACCGGACTCCGGAGCCGTTCTACCGAACTCCGAGGCCGGTTCCACTGAACTCAAGCGTGCAAAAGGTGATGAACTTTCCTGCGAGGTTGGTGACCGGGGCGCAACGCGGGGACCACATTACCCCGGCTCTGGAAGCTTTGAGGTGGTCAGGTGGAGGACCTGGTCAGAACGCGCGGCCTGGTTTGCACTGCTTTACGCCTCCCCCGTGTGTCAGTCCGCCATACGTGCTGTTCCCCACGTGTGCCCAGGTCTGCTGCCGCCGCACCCGCGCGATTGCTGTTGGCACAGGTGCCATACATCTGCCTCGCGTGCCCAGCGACTCTTCTACCGAGCCGCAGTGGCTTGGAAGCGCCAGCCTTCGGCGGCCTCGATCGTTTCTAAAACATTTGGAACATCTGACACCGTGACTGCCGTTTGCGTTCAAATGAGTGCATTTTACTTCACCTGACAAGTATCTATATGTTGCCGTTTTTGTAATCTTGACGAGAGGGCAGATAGCCACTGCGTGGACGCCCTCAGTCCATACATGCATACACACAACTCGGGCGACGGGCGGCCGCGGCGGCCCCGTCCGGCGGCGCGGCAGCCGGCACCGCCGCGCCGCTCCGCCAGGCCCCAGAGGGGCGAACACAGGCCGACACCCGGCAGTCGGAGCGTGTATTTCACAGCCAACAGAAGCAGGTCGGACCGGCGCGCCGGGGGGCAGCCGGACGGCGCAGGCGTTCGAGTCGGTCGATCGAGACACACCCGTCCGCCGTCGCAGCTCCGTGGTCCCTGGAAAGGGTGCGGGTTCCGCCGGCGCCCCTTCCTCGTGCCAGAGGGCGCCCCTCCCCTGAACATCCCCCTCGTGCCAGAGGGCGCCCCTCCCCTGAACATCCACTGTACCGGCGTCTACTGGGCGGGCGCGGCCAAAGTAGGCACGCCAAAATACACAATTTCTTTCGGGAGCAGACAGACGCTGACGTCGGGATGTAGCATATACACGCACGAGAGAATAACCACGACTAACCACGGACTAGGTGGGAGAGCGGTCATCGATACAACAAAAGCATGCTGAGTTGCCCTCGGATGAGACTGATTACACGTCTTTGAAAATCATATCATTACTACACCTTCCTACGTCACACAAATGACTGGACTGCGACTGGCATAAAGCCGTGGTGATTTACATTCCCACCCACGCTACGTACAAGCACATAAAGCTGGCAAGGAATGTTCCTCTGTTGATCCGTGAGGCTGGGCCGAGGCGGAGACGAGGTAATACGCACGGTCCTCGCTACCAATCCGCTCGGTCTAATCTCCCGCAGCCCGAGGGTCGCGCCCACCCCTTCGGACCCACCAAAGACCCGGGCAGCGCACGCTTTCCTCTGGTCACGGGTCCGTTGAAAGCCGTGTCAGCCACACCGCTGCACTTCTTTGTGACGCCTCCCTGCGCGAGTCAACCCCACCCCTGCCACAACAAAACGCCGCTCGGCCCGAAGGCCCATCGTCGGCTGCCCACGGGACAGCAATAATATATCATATACCGAGCACTGCAGACAATGCCCGGGCGTACCACCCGAGCCGAAGACCAGGGCTAGGTCGGTGCGGGTGCGGTATAAGCCTCGTGTGAGAGCAACGGCGTCGGGCCGCTGCGACAGCGGGGACCGCGCGGGTCGGGTGAGTGGCGTAACTGGCACGCCGCCGCCGTCGGAGGCGCAGCGGCGGCCGGCGTCGGTGGCGACGCGGCGCCGGCGCTCAAAACACGGGGATCTTGTCGCGGCGCGTGAACACCAGGTCGTCGTCCAGCGTCAGCAGGATCTGCCGGGGCGGCGGCGACGGGTTACCGCGACACGGGGTCGACGACGGCTCACAGCAGCTGACGTTCTCGGCCGGCCCGCACGGCTGCGGTAAGTTCGGTGACCACAGCCGCAGGTCCCACCGCACGAGACGCGGGCACACGTCGCAGCTTGGTAGCCACAGCCGGCCGCAACGCACGGGACGCTTCAAGGTCCAGACAATGGCAGCATGTTGAGTTTTGACCCGAAAACTCACTGACAAACATACTCCCGCCAAGATGGAAACAACACGCCCCCCCCCCCCTTGTTATTCCAGTGCCATGGTAACGATCCGGCTTCACTTCCAACGACAGATGCGAAAGATTCGCGCTCGCCCTGTCCACGCCTCACCATAAAGCCGAAGAACATGCTGGAGGCGGAGAGGAAGTGCCAGATGTCGTGGTCGTCGTAGAAGTTCAGTATCTCGCACTCGCGGTTCTTCGTCCTGGACTGGGCCGGACTCAGCTGAAAGAATCCGCCCCGCTGACCTGTCAGTCGTCGGGCCTGAGCCGGAGGAGACTGACGGCAAGCGATGGGAACGAGAGGGATCACAGCCGGACCACCCTTCCCCACGACAAACAATGGGAGAGAGGTACATAGAGAACACCGGGGAGGGACGGGAAGAAAAACAAAGCTTCCTGAGCATCCCTCTACGGCCTTCAACACAGCAAACGCTCACACGCTGGGATAAGCATCGAAACACTCTATTCCCGTACAAAACTGGGAGCTCGAGCTCACGCTTCGAGCTCACACTGCATGCCACGGGCCGGTCTCCCACTGAGCGCCCTCCCGTCCAACGGCAGCCTGAGCAACGCACGACTGACGTCACCCTCGCGCGAGCACGCCGGCGCCCTCCTCCTGCCCCGCGCATTCAGGCGTCGCTGCCCGTCACACACCTGTCAGGCACATGCCAACACCCCCATACGGCCACCCACGCCCTTCTCGAGCACGCCAACCACCGCCGCACATCAGCGTCGTGCACGCTTGTGGACGGCTCGCCTAGCCGGAGACGCGTCGGCGGTCCCAGCGCGGCCAGAGGCGGCCGGGCGGGGTGCCGGCACACCCCGAACGCGACAACCGCCCGAACAGAACCCCCACCGGCCCCCGGCACCGCAGGCGCAGTAAAAACCCCCGACCGACCACCTGAAACAAGGTCAGAATGCCCGAAACGCGCGCGAGAACGCGCACGCCCGAAACGAAAGCCCGCACACGTGCCCTGGGCCGGCCGCCAGTTACCCAGTCGGGCGCCACGGCCACGCTGGGCCCCGTCTCCGGCTGCGGCCTCCACGCGCCGCTGGCGTCCGGCGTGTAGCCCACCAGACTCCGGGGCACCTGGCCGGCAGCGGGCACACGGCCACGCGTGAAGCGGGCGACACGCGCGCGCACGGCGCTCGTGCTGGGTCCCGCCAAGCGCGCACGGCTGGTGCGTTAGTCATGCGGCTCGTCGTCGATGTTCTCGGTCGTCGTGCTCGTTAGGCGTAGCAGCCTCCGGGCAGGATTTCGCGGGGAGGGCACGAAATTTCGCCACCAGGACTACGTTCTACTAGATTTCTCTCAGAAGCACGATGGTGTCGTGTTTGGCTGCGTGTTTTTAGCATGCCGACTACTACACCACATCGCAGCCGGTCACTCCGAGGCCCGCGACGGAGCGTACTGGTTCGCAGTGGGTGATGGCGTAAACACACTGACACCGGGAAACATGGCTACATCCGACGTTACATCCAACTGTTCAGTCAGGAAATGCAACGTTATGACAGGGTACAAGCGATATCTCTTTAAAATGCCAAACAACGAAGACATTCTAACCCAAACGGTCGAAACGTGACAGCGCAACCTTGCTTGTGCATAATGAACATTCGTGAATGCTCTAATCTTCCAATCCGTACAAAGATATAACAACTCCCCCGAGCGGCAAACGATACAAGGACAAAAAAGTTCTGCTGAGACACTATAAATCAGTACAGATCAAACATGCGTCAAAAACCTGGCTGCAAGCAATGAACGAAATCTCTTAATAAAAAAAAAGAAAAACAGTTCTGCGGTTCTTATGAAGTATGGGCACGATGATGAACCGATGATATTACTGGATAAACGATTTGTTCGTGTTTGCTGCTAATTATCATTTCCTGTAATGCCAATGGTATCCTAAGCCACATTCCACTATGAAACGCGGTTTCGGGCTTCATCGCGCGTCTCAACGCGGTGAAAACGAACGGCCGATGTACTGCACGAGGATAATTTGGTCTAAAGTAAGACCAGGGCCGTGCGTGTACGTGGATTGCAGGTAAGCCGGATGACAGGATTTTAACGGCAGCTATACGATGGAAAGAAGGTGCCTCAAATGGCCTTAGCCACAGCAACAAAAAACAAAACAAAACCAGCACAAAAACAGGTTTTTACATTTCCCGCCCATTCAGCAGTGCCGTCTGAGCTCATTTCGCCGCCTCCGGGCCATTCTACGGAGGTCAGCCGGTCCACGGCTAACGGATCATTCACGGAAGTTCGCGGATCATTCACGGATGTCGGCCAGTCCGCGGATTATCCATGGACATCCAATAGTCTGCGGATTATCCATGGACGTCCACCAGTCCGCAATTATCCAGGGACATCCATTAGTATGTGGACAATCAACGAACGCCCCATAAAGTTCGCGAAGAACAGATTACGCCACGGACGATTGCCGAGTTCGCTGAATGTTTGATGTCCGCCGGAATCAGCGTATTTCTCCGCGAGCGTCGGCCGGAGTCAGCAAATTACTCCGCAAGCGTCTGTCGGAGTCAGCTTATCATTCCTCAAGCGTAGGCCGGAGTCAGCGTATTATTCCGCGAGCGTCTGTCGGAGTCAGCGTATCACTCCGCAAGCGCACGCCGGAGTCAGCGTATTACTCCGGAAGCGTCGGCCGACGTCCGGGGATTGTCCAACACGCGTCCGCCGGCGCTCACCAACCATCTACAACCGTCCATTCCCGGCTCACCTGCCACGTGGTCGACTTCCTGAGGAAGAAGAACAGCGCTGCGCACCACGACAGGCTGGACAGCACGATGTACAGCAGCGGCTGCAGCAGGATGCGCTCCCGGTGACGCAGCTGCGGCGCGAGGAGGCGAGTTGGCGAAGCCACACCTCGTGTAGGACATCACGGTCACTATCGCTTGGTTGTCATGGGACGTACCGACCACCCTCGCTCGAGAAAGGCTATTACGCAGGCAGCCAAGTTAGGGACACCGCAGCAGCAATAACCTGAGGTTAACGACGTGCTCACGTCACGTGTGAATGTGTCTTTAGCTTCACAATTCATGCCGCTCAGGGTCAGAAGTATGCGTGGAGAAGTTCTGCCCGTCGAACTCCAAAAACAACGAAAAACTAGCCTACATCAGAACGCACAAAGCCTTCATCGCGGGATCTCCCCACACGACAACGCACGACGAACACCCCCACCTTCATGATGATGTAGAAGCCGGTGTAGAGCAGCAGGTTGGTGATGAAGATGGTGAGCAGGTAGGAGGCGAAGTCCTTGGGCACGGTGATGCCGCCGTACACGGCCAGGGCCAGGTTCACCAGGTTGCCGATCACCAGCAGCACCATGCGGTCCGGGTAGGCCGGCCGGAAACAGAGCGTCGGCGACGTGGCCAGGTCGTTGCGCACGTTCTGGTAGATGCGCTTGAACACGCCGCAGTCTGCGGCAGGGCGGAAATGCGGTCGGACCGGCGCACCGGGGAGCAGGTCTCACCGGGCGTCGCGTGGCGGCCCGACGGACAGGGTGGCGACGAGAGCGACCAAGCATTCCGGCCGAGTGACGTCGGGGGACGTTCACTGGGCGCACGTCGGACTGGGCCGTCTGTGGCCACTACGCGAGCCATTACTAGGAAGCTACGCGGCGTCATGTGGCCCATCTTCCCCGGCAGCGTGCGCTGATTACGTTACTAGGGCTTCAGACTGGGCCGTCGTCACAATGAAATGGCGTCAAGACGGCATCCTCTACGTACCAAACGGGACGCACTGGAATCGACAGACAACATCGTGCCAGCTGAGAGACAATCCACTGATTTCATGATCACCGGTCTCGCAAGGCCCTCGCCCAGCGTCGGCCAGCAGCGCTGGGCCGTGCGTCGGTCTGCGGCGGCCACACATGCCCAGCAGTCTCAGCGACAGGCCGCAGGTCGGCAGTGGCCGCGCCCTTAGCGGACACAGCCCCGGGCCGCCGGTGGACAACTCACTGAGCGACCAGCGTCCCATGTAGTAGATCTGCGCGCTGAGCACGACGCAGACGCACAGGTGCAGGCCGATGAAGCTGAACCAGAAGTAGATGCTGCCCTCCACCACGCCGATGACGCCGACGAACACGATGAACGACAGCGACATGAACGTGGCGTAGGCGCTGGCGTTGATGTCTGGGTGGCGGGTCTGGTAGATCTTCAGCATGCAGAGTACCGCGATCACGTACATGAAGGCGGTGTCTGCCGGAGAGGTGGTTTTCTTTCATGCAGTCACAGGCCCGCACCCCCGTTCCCTCTGCAGACCGGCGACTTCCCGCGAGCGGGGCCCGCCGCGGACGAAAACAATCACCAGTTTCAAATCCTGGCCTCCAGAACTTTACCGAAACATTCGGTCGGAAATGCCCTCGCGTTCCAAAGTGACGCAACCAGAAAGGTTCAGGAATGCAAGCAGACTGAACTGGCACACGCAGTACAGGTGAGGACGAGAAAAATACCATCCTCGGGTGAGCACGGTGTTCCACAAGCCCAGTGATCGCCGACGGCGTCCCAGGGAAGCTAAAGCGACGCGCCGCGACCGCAGGCGCGGGCCGCCTCCTCACCAAACTGGAAGTTGGAGTAGCTGGGACAGACGTGGTAGCAGGCGCTCAGAATGCCCTCCATCATGAGCGCCGCGCCCATCGCGTAGAACAGGCCGAAGTGGCGAGGAATGCCATAATGCTACGGGCAAAGGACTAACCGTTAAAAATCGCGTCCCGGTGGCAAATCTGGAAAAACGGCCTCCTCTTGTCAAGGTTGATAAAATCGCCCCCAGTCCCTTCACAATGACGCAATCGGCAGCAAATCCTCCCAGGCATCCGACAAATGGCACATTTGTACCGTGTTACTAGAAACCAAGCCAGAACAACGTATAATCTTTGGACGCTAGCTAATCGTTCACTGCGGTTGTCACCGGTTACATTCCTATAACGTAGACCTCCACGAGCGCCGACACCGTTCCCGCGCGGCTCATCGAAGACATGCACATCCGCGCTGTGGACCACCCGGAGCGCAGACGCAGGACGCGGGCAGCCGCCACCCACCCAGACCGCTCAGCGGACACAGGACTCATCAGACGAACCGTCCACTCTGAGACCTCTCAGCGGACCCGATCGGTCGCGCCCATCACAAGAACCAGCCGCCCATCCACCCCAGACCGCTCAGCGGACACAGGACTCATCAGACGAACCGTCCACTCTGAGACCTCTCAGCGGACCCGATCGGTCGCGCCCATCACAAGAACCAGCCGCCCATCCACCCCAGACCACTCAGCAGACAGGGTCGGCCGCACTCATCACAAGAACCAGCCGCCCATCCACCCCCAGACCACTCAGCAGACCCGGTCAGCTGGACTCGTCGCGAGAACCAGCCGCGGCCGCGTCGCACCTGCTCAAACCGGTCGTTGGCGTCGATGTTCTTCTGGTGCAGCAGGTCGCGCCGCTTGACCAGGCCGATGAAGAGCAGGCCCAGTAGGACGTAACCGATGTTGGAGTAGACGTGGTTGAAGTCGGAGAGCACGCCGAGCGGGTGCGCGCAGAGGAAGTTATAGTAGCAGATGTCCTGGTCGCCGGTCACGTTCAGCACCTGTCCCCGGACAACCAACGGAGAGGTCAGACGGAGGACGGCAGCAGCATACAGTACGGCACGCCGCCGGCAGTTCCTCTGCTGTTTGGGCGTCACTGTGTCCTCGCTGATGGCCGGACTGATAAGCAACATTCAATACATCTATATCTGTACAGAACAGTTGCTAAGTATTAAAACTGTAAAGAACTAATTACCCTGCCATTGCAAGGAACGCAAAAATCATGCGTCATAGCTGCAGTCGAGACGGTCTTGACATTTTTCCACAAGACTAAAACTGATACCCAAAGCGGTAGGCTCTGTCACGACGCATTTCCCAACATGGCCGTGAGTATTCGTCAATGTTGCAATGTTTCTACAAGTCCGTTCGGTTTCCTGTTTATGTGTCAAAGCGGTGCGATAAAATTCGGAGTCCTCAGACAAAGCAGAATGACAGTAAGTTGGTTATCAAAACGATTTAGTGCGCAATTGGGTGCGGCTAGCTGGTGACCTATTACATAAAGTAAAACTAAAGTTGCAACCCTGAAACTGACTCTTTCGCCCGACTATCGGCCAGCCCTACGGTTTTTCTTCCCACTGCCAAAACAATATCGAGGTGGGATGGCAGAATGTCCAGATTTCACCCCCACCTTCTGATAGGTGATAACCAGCTGCACGACGGGCACGGCGTAAAACACGGCGATGGTGATCAGGTTCCAGATGTACAGCTGCGTCTTCTTCGCCAGCACGCGTGGGTTCTTCCTCGCCAGGTCCGACACGTACAGGAACGTCTTGGTCCTGCCGACGTCAGGTCGGTGAGGGTCGGCTCAGGCTGATCGTGAACACCTCAGGGCACCGTGAAAAGGTCAGGCGGCGGAGGACGGAGCTGAGGTTTTTCAGTTTCCCCCGAGTTGGAGACCCACGTCGTTAATCGCAGGAGCTAAACTGACCAGCAGCTTCGATGGTCGCCGGTGGGGAAAAACGGAAAAGAATGTGGGAAGGTTCAACTTCCGACAAATCCAACCAAGACGACTCTGCTGCATACCGATTAATACAACATCGTTCACGAGAAGCTGTCAGTAGTTAAAGAGGCACGAAACCAGCTGTCATGCTGTCCCAAAAGCCGCACGTGGCGTGACATTTCCACCCTGAACAAACATGGCATACTCATGCGTCACCCGTTCGTTGTTTAAATAAACAGGCGCGATGGCCCCAACGCTCAACCGCATGAACGCGCATCCCTTCCACGCACCAACAATCGCAAAACGGCTCTCGCAAGGACCTGCCAGCGCTTGGTGTTCAACGCCATTTGCCACCGATTAGCACAGCGCAATGCAGTCGTCCCAGTAAACAGGAGGTGCAGAGAAACCGTAACTCGAGCATCACCGCACACCTCTGGGGCGGTCACCGGTCTCCTGGCCAGAGTTCTGGCCATCCCACACGCGAGTCAGGAGTCACACGCGCCAGTCGGAAGAGCGAAACACGCACAGGCGCCGACGGCCGCCGGCCGCTCCCGCCACACCGGCATTAACCGAGCACTGCCAGCCGCGCCAGCCGGCGGCAGCTGTCCACCGCCCGCAGAGCCCGAACAGGCCGGCGCCGCGCGCCAGTGCGCCCCGATCGCCGCCGGCGCGGCGGCGCAGCGTCGCCGGCCGACAGAGCATGCCTCCAGCGGTCCGGTCGCCGAGCGACGCCCGGCCGCCGGCCGCGGCACGTTACCGGAGACAGGCTTTACGGTACAGGGCGTCCAGCCGGACGGCGTCCGCCTCGTCGGCCGACTCGGAGCTGCAGACCCGCTCGTAGCGGGCCGGCGGGCTGAAACGCGGCATCGGGCGGCCCTAGCGCCGGCGACGTCCGAGGCCGGGCGTGGGCGCGCCCCACCGGGCTCCAGCGCCACCTCAAGGAGCAGGCCGTTCAGGGTATCGGGCTTCACTTTCCGCGACGCTTCGCGAACAAGGGTAGAGCTTTCAATTCAAGGAAAACGCGGCTCCCAGCCATGAAAAAAATTCAAATGAAGACCAGTGATCGGTCAACTTGGGCAACGGACGGCACCCGCTCTGAGCAGCTTGAGGGTTTGCATCCGATTCCTCGCTGCATCCACTCCGGATGGTAGCGTCAGCGCACGACCGCTCTCACCAGTCCCCGCCACCCTCCCGGCCAACCTCCCGGCCCATCCCTACCGCGACCGGCTTACCGGAACAAGTTCTTGTCGTACATGGTCTCGTGCAGCATGTCGATGTCGGTCTCGTCCAGGGACGAGTCGGAGTCGGCGCGCTGAAGGCTTCCCGTCCGGCCGCTGCTGGGGGTGCGGGCCGCCGCCGCCGCCGCCGCCGCCGCGCCGTAGCCGCTCTCGGCCGACGAGCCGTCGCCGGGGGTGGCGCCCTCTGGAGAGGTGACGGGACGCGGTCAGACGGCCGCCGCAGGCCGGCACGGATCACGCAGGAGCGCGCACGACGGACGGTGGAGGACTGACGTCGGCCCGCAGAAGCTGGCCGACACAGCTCTGCCCCAGATGACTTCCGGCCAATGACTTCACAGGACCCATGCCTCACTGTTCAACATTCAGAGCAGCTACACTCGCTATGGACGTTCGGAGTTTACCATCCTGCTGCCCCACGCTCATACAATAAACACACATACGACTAATGAAGCTAATAAAAACCCAGAGACGTAATGTAAGCACCACCCAGCAGACGGCCGGCTGAAGTAGACAGACCGGAGCTGCCGGCCGAGATGGTGCCGTAGTTGGCCACGGGCGGCGGCGACTCCTCAGGCAGCTCCTGCCGCTGGCGCCGCTGCCTGGAGCACCAGAACCACCGCGGTCAGCCGCAGCCCAGAGCCCGTGCTGACGGAGCGTTGCAATGGCTGACAGTATGGCCGACCGCGGAATAAAATAACAGAAACGTCTGGCCGGAGTAGCTGCCGGCAAACGCAGCCGCAAGGATCCCTTGGAGTTACTGACGGCAACCTGATACGCTCAAACTTTCATGCAATGTATCAGTTTCTCCAAAAGCATAGCATCAGAAACGATTAATGAACAGCACACCTAACAAAGATGAGTCTCATACAAGATGTTGCGGCTCATATTAGATCAGTGAAAAACTACTTTAGAATGATGCAACAGCGACGCGACCCGACGCGCAAAGCACTAAAGGCAAGGATGGACGCAAACGCTAAAACCACAAACACAAACCATTCAGTCCGCAAAAAGGTGGTCTGGAATTGCAACCAGACTATCCGCCTGAACCTTAGGCTGTGCCAAGGCTTTCGAACACGAAATACATTCCTTTCTGTCTCTGAACAGGCTATAGCTACGCCTCACTAGGCGCCAGTAATGGTGGACACAAGCAACGCAGCATCGCATCACCGCCAACGTCGAGAACAGCGCAGAAGCCTGCCGGCCCGTCGCCATGGTAACGGCACGTCCGGCTGCCGCCGGTCGGCGGCAATGGCGTCCCGTCTAATAAAAACAGCTCGCGGACAAAAGCTACCACGCAGCCGTGATCATCGGTCCCGCACGCGGCACGGGCCGGCGGCGGCCACTCTACATCCTGCGGGGAGGGGAGGAAGAGTGACGCAGCCCGCGGTCCACGCCAAGATCGCCGCCCAGCGAAGGAAAGCCAGGCCAGCGGCGGCACTCACCACACGTAGTGGGCCACGCTCAGCACGATCGAGAGCAGGTAGAAGAGCCCGCAGAAGCCGAGCGCGCCCAGCGTGGCCGTCAGGTACTCCACCGGCGATATCGTCCCCTGGGGAGCGCCAGGTGTGGCGTTAATGAATGACCAATGCGGTGGAGATGAGCAGCTGGGATATCGGTACCTGAGCCGCCATGGGAGTCAATGTACAGACGCGGCACCGCACAGGAGAAAGGTGCTGATGTTGCTGTCCTTTCTGAGCAGCGAAACGCGCGCGATGTGTTACAACGCAATCAACTGCGGAAAGATGACACTGCTATGGCTGATTCGGGAAATGATGACAAAAAATTCCTTTGCACTTTGTACGCTAAAAAAAGAAAAAACACGAAAATGGGCAAAGCTGACGCAATATCTGCCAACGTAAGGCATGAAAAACATGCCCTCAAGCCTGGCCCTACTGCTCGTCACGCTGCAGACTGCGTGAGCTTTCCCACGCCCAAAAACGAGACGAAGCGGACAGCTGTCAGTTTCGAGCCCGCCCTGTGGCCTCCACCGCCGCCCCAGCCCGCCACGATCGGGCCGCCCCGCTCCGGCCGTGCCGGCACTGACCTGCACCACCACCTCGATCTGTTTCTCGCGCGTGGCGCCGATGTTCTCGAACGTCCGGCTGCACTGCGAGTCGTCGGCGTGCACCACGAACACGATGAACATGCCGCTCGGGAAGTGCTCCCGCTGCGACACGGGGCGACGGTCGCATCAGCGCCGCGCAGCAGCCGACTTACAGCCGACCATTTAACTAGCATGTCCAATGTCTTTCAACAAACACAACCTGCACAGGCAAGACATAATGATGGCAGTACAATACAGCAAAAGGAAACAACAATAGCACATGGAATTTACTGAACATACCATTTTTCTAAGTAACTCTAAGAACAGAGAATGAAAACTTCGCAAATACATAAGCCTTATGGCACATTACACCACCACGAGCTTTATCGTCGAAATCGTCAAACTAGTTAAAATCTGAACACTCGACGGTCCGGTGAGCGCGGCCGCTGAGCCTCCGCCGGGGGGAGGGGGCCGGTGGCCCAGCCGCTCACCCGGACCGTGATGCCCGCCTTCATGGTCATCGTCTGGTACTGATTGCCGTAGGCCACGTCCTGCTGCGTGTCGAATATCGGGCACTGCGGCACACACGGAGCGACCCAGAATCAGGCGGCTGGCGTCACAGCATACGGTGCGCTGCTCAGCCGCCCTGGTTATGCGGTTTGAACACGGTTAACGGACTTCAGTGATTGCGAAAACACTACAGAGGCAACATTACGGCTGCTGTGTCCTGCCATGAAAGGAGAAATAATCACAAAAGTCGGAAATTAGACACTTCACGCCCAAGAATCACAAAACGAAGGCGCTGGTTAACTAAGAGAAAACCAAGGTTTCCCAATGGAATGCCGTGGGCACCAGCAATGACTGTCGCCGCTGGACCGCCGCCGGCGCTCCGGGACTCACCGAGACGTTCTGAATGCTGACGGTAGCGCAGAGGTCGTCCGGGGAGTTCACCTTCACCAGGGCCGTGCGCACGTCGTCAGGAAAGTCGAACCGCACGAACTGGGGCGACGACGGCGACGCCTGAATCTGCCGCTTCGTCCCTAGCCTGCGGGGGAGTGACGTCAGTCACGCGCCGGCGGCCACAGCTTCGGAACGTCCCGCGAGATCACGCCGAACGTGGTCACCTGACGATCTTCGCGTCAGAGGAAACGTTCGTTAATGTTGCGTCGCTTTTCTCACGCAGTCATAAAAACAACTCATCACGAAGTTCCCTCGCCGGTTTCCATACGAGGGCGGCGAATGCTGCGATCTCACGAGAATCCATAAAAAAGACTGCCGAAAACAGCTGTGCTCCATACGAGATGCCCGCATGCTAGACAACCGCATCGCGTAATGCCCACCACCTTCACGAGATACAAACGACACTCGGTAACGTTTCGTGGACCCACAGGCTTGCACTGTCGCAACAACAAACACGCACTTCAGGGTGCTGCAGGCCTCCGACCCGACAAAACAGCCTGCAGCATCAGCCCTGTCAGCAACCGCTGCGTCGCCGCCTTCCAACAACGAACCAACACGCTTTGGGCCAGAAGCACCTGACCGCGGGCAGAGGCAGTGAGGGGAGGGCCGGCGGCGGCCGAGGCCGTACCCGATGGCGATCCGCTCGCGGCGCAGCACGACGCTGAAGCCGACGCTGAGCGCGCTGGCCGAGGAGACCTCCAGGAACAGGTCCTGCTTGGGCCGCGCCGCCCGCCGCGAGTGGATGTAGTTTTGCACGGGGCAGATTGTCTTGCTCACCTCGGTGTACAGGTACCTGGCGGTGGGGGTCGGCGTCCGAAACGAGGCGAAACCGGGCTTGGTTCAACGGGCCGAATGGCAGCCGTCAGGCCGAAAATCGCTTACAATGGGGACATCGATTTTTACGAAATCGCTGCAGCCGGAGCCCATTCCGCTTAGTCAAGGCTACGTGCAACAAGAACTCGTTTCCAGCTTCTTAAAAGCCTTTCGCATAACAGCGTAAACAGAACCAGACATTTCACGGCGATCCTCCACATCACGCGCAGGGCAAAAAAAGCGGGCAGCGACCACTTCCGACGCCGCCGAGTTCGTCGACGAGAAGCGCTGTCGGGTCGCCGCGTCCTCACCGGTCACCGGTCCTCCAACCGACACAACGCGTGATCATAGGAGCAGACGGGGACGGATGCGGCTCTCACCTGGTGTCGGCCCTGCGCAGTGCCAGCGGTACCGGCCACGAGATGATGCCGCGCTGCTGGCGCACGGCGAACAGTAGCGGCAGGTTCAGCGTAGCGTTCTCCGAACTGACAGTGACGCGCAGCGCCGAGTCCTGGCAGTCAGGTCAAGTCAGGTCAGTTCAGTTCAGTTCAGTTCAGTTCAGTTCAGTTCAGTTCAGTTCAGGTCAAGTCAAGTCAAGTCAGGTCAGATCAGGTTGTGTTGGTATTGGTGAAGTCAGAAGCTGTCAACTCAGGCAAATGCAGTAATGTGGAATAAATGTGAAAATGTGATGATTCAATGCCACATGACCAGCTCCAGTCACCTCAGGTAAAACCAGGTTAGGAAAGATCAACTCATACTACTATGACTTACAACTCACACTATCATTTTACTTAGACCAGTTCATGCTGGGTTATGCCATGTCAGGTATTGCCAGAACAGGCTAAATCCAACCAAGTCATGCACCCAGTCAGTTAGATTGGCTTTGTTCACATCATGCCAGGTAATGTCAGCCCAAATGATGTCAAATCAGCTGGGGCTGCCAGCCTGCACAGGTTGTCATCTGTCCTGTTAACAGTGTCACATAATGTTAAACACCAGGTGTGTGGCTGGACAACCCCTTTCCATCCATCCAGCCTGATGAAGATTTAAGCAGCCTCCTTAGCCATCTGGCAAAGGGACACATGGTACTCAAAATTCTCATCAAAAATGGAACAGACCCTGGTTCCAACATAGGTATTTTCCACAGAATGCTAGCAATAACATGCTTCATTGGCTGTGATGAAAAATGCTTGGAAATGTCAACATTTCATCTCCACAAGCATACAAAATGACTACCTTCCAATTTATGGCATGTGAAGCAAAACATATCTTTACAACCTATGGCCAAGACCACCAAGCTAATAAATTAAACAACACACAAAAACAATAACTCACTGCAGATAGGTTGCTGATTGTGTAGACAAAGATGAATTCAGTAGACACATTGACCACATTGGAGTAGTTTGTGTTGAGGGAAGCCACCACAACCTCTGGCTTCATGGCAGCATTTAGCACTGGCTGTTCAGCTCTCTGCCAAAACAATGTGCCAACTGTACTGAGAGATTCAAGGGGTCACCTGCTTAAAGTTCATATTGATCTACAAGATCACTTGTTTAAAGTTAACAAATCTTGCCTGCAAATGCCAGTAAAATGCACAATGCAATTTGGCAGTTTTGTGCTAGCCTTAGTACATGGCAAATGAAAATACCAGCTGCTCAACTCTATCATGAATAACAATGTAACACAGCATGGAAAATATTTACCAAAGAATAAGCAGCAGGATTGGACATGACTGCAGCAGTTGATGATGTTATGAGCAGCAGCATCGCACAGCTTGTCCATCCTGGGACTGTCTTCTGGCAAGGCATGGTAACTGAAGTGGCCTAGACAAAGTCCTAGTACTTCCAGCCCTGAATCCTCTGGCCACAAGTCAACAGTCCTAAAAGAGGATGATCAGAGGTTAGAATGAATAAATGATGATTTGGAATGACAGATGTTGGCACTTCATATCAACATATCACAGCAGGTGTCAAAAATGTTTATATTTGTTGGATATTTAAACAGTCTGTCACCTAAAAAATCATATCAAGAGCTTTTAAAATACAAGGCCACAAAAAACGCAGCAACAACGGGCTGAAAACATCATCTAGACAGCAAGCTCCCCATATCATCAAACTTTAGCATTTCCATTCTACTTCATGGAATCTGACTACATGACCCAGTACACACACCTCCTGAATGGATTACAACACACACAAGGATGGTGCAAGAAGTTATCATTTTTAGCCAACTATCAGGAATCAAGGCATTTCACAGGCATTATCAAGATACGTGGGTAGCAGCAAGCAATGAAATGAGGGTGATAAAGCTTATCTTATCAGGCCCCATAGCAGCCTGTGACCTGCAAAGTGTGCTCAATTCATGTTTCATGGTTTGGATTCTATCCACAATCATAACAATATTCTTCCTCTCCTCAGCTTCCATACTGCCATCCATTCATGCATCAGTGCATGCCAAAGTTCCACAGAGAAACAAACATGTTGATGACAACTACTTCTAATGTTTAATATGCAATTTTCGCCATTTTCCTGATTAATGATTGCCATTTAAGTGTTCTTAAATGATATGAAATGATGGCAGTGTTTAGCAGCACAATCTTTTACAAACATGCATTTCACTACCTTTCAGGGTTTTATCACATAAGAACCGTTTAACCATCACTGCCATTCACACAACCTGCAGGCATCAGTGGAGAGATGCGTCATTACCTAGCAGAGACTCTAACCCCATAGCTGTCTATCCCCCCATATTCCGAACCAGTGACACAAAAGGCGAATAAACAATGGACTATTTACAGATTTCAGTTTCGTCTTCTCACCTCCGCCCATACCTTGTCACAGATTTCAGTTTCGTCTTCACGACACACGCCTATACCTTGTCACCTAACATATTTTATGACCCCTTTGTCTGACTCCCGCTTCCCAGCAAACCCCCTTGGACACCTCCGCACCCTCCTGCGCCCGCGCTGTGACCCAATCTGTGTTCGAAGACAGACGCACAAAGAACCCCCGCACTGAAATTTCTAAGAACGCCGTGTCCGAAGGGAGTGATTATTTTTGTCCAACTTGTGTCAAAATTGAACCTTTGAGTGAATACAATCAGCATTTCGTACGTTTCTCATCAAGCAACAAATGACGTCATTGGCCTTTAAAGTTTCAGCATTTAAGTTACTCCTATTTTGTACGATATCAACAATGGAAATTTGGATTAATAGGCAACAAAACATAAAAACATAATTGGAAAAAGTAGTAGAGGATCGATGTTGGGTGTATGCTGGATGAGAGCCTCGAGCTGAGCATCTGACGTTTATATAGCCATCAGACCATATTGGCGGCTGCGCCCCTGCCCACTCGACTATTGTCTGTAATGCTTGGAATGACACGGCTCACGGTGGCTCACGCACAACGCTCCAGAAAAGACCGCCCTTTTGCTTCGGCGACCTCGAAGACACTTTGGTGGCCAACGCATCACCGTATAACTCAGGGACGGCGGATTGCATTTTCGGCTAGTGGGGAGGGGCAAGCTCTGTCGGGTCATCGGCCGACCTCATTTCGGTTACCTTCTCCCCCAAAAAATAGAATTACTGAATTTTTTAAATTGTTTTTTTACCCAGTTTTTCGTTAGATAAATGAACTTTTTTCTCAGGTTTTGGCGCTAGTGTACACTTGTGTTCTCTAAAATGCAGGGATTTTTTCATTCAATTCTGTACCCACTGCCATTTTTCAGGTCTTTGCCTTTCTGTATCCATCTACATAATGGCAAATGATGCAAATTTCAGTCTCTTATGTTGTTTGCGTTTATAACACGAATTCGAAATTATTAGACCGTAGGGGAAGCTGCCCAATTTGCATCAACTCTTCGAAAAACGGCACTATAACTATCGTATGGTAAACATCGTCTTATTTATTTGTCATGGGCTTTTTTTAGCCATCATAAAGTCCCATGTTTTAAAGCTTCTGTGTCTTTTATTCGTTATCTAATATCTAGCAAGACAATGCAAAACACGCAGTTAGGGCAACCCTGCCATATTTGCGCCACATAATGTGCCTAATTGCGCCACCATAGAAATGACCCGTAGTTCCACGTATTTTACGGCGGCAAAGGTACAGTAAACCACTGTCTGGTATACTGTCAATAGTTTTATTTTTATTCCTTTTTCCCATACTTGTGTAAAGCTGATCCGGCCACGGTGCCGTGAGCGGCTTCGTACGGCTGGGAGCGCTGGAACGCCGCCGCTACCGCCGCTAGAGGGTGAAAGTCTCGGCCAGTGTGGCCACCAGGGGGCGGCAACGGCGGTGTCCCGGCAATGCGGCCGCCAGGCGGTGTCCGCGGAAGAATCCCGGCCATCGGGGCACTCCGCACCGTGGCTTCTTTGGGGTAGGTCATGCGGGTGTCGGGCTAAAGAGGGTCTCAGGATTTTGGGGTTGGGATTTCCCTTGCGTGAATGTTGATTGTGAGTGTATTAGTATCAAACGAATCGTCTTGAATGTTTAGCTTGATTGTGCACTTCTTTAATTGTGACTAGAAATTTGTGAATATATATGGGATTCATGAGATCAGTTGTCTTCTCTCCTTCGTGCGGGGTGCCGAGGCTGTCCTACGGTGAACGAGCATTCATTCCCTACCCCGGCTGCTAGTAACTACCGTGTGGCAGGCGGTTAAAGAGTAAATGTTGCTACACCCGGAGGTGGCGTCTGTTGATTAAGACCCTTCGCCTTGTAACGCGCCTGGCCAGCGTGTGACAAGGGGGTCCGTGGATACCTGAGGTACACCTGCCACATATTTGGTGCATCGGCCGGGAAACAGTTTCCCCTAAGTCCGAATCGAATACTCATATCTTGTTTACCTTGCGTTTGGCCATTCAATCTCTTAGGAATTTAGCGCTCCGGTCAGTTAATGATGCGTTCACACGCGTAGGACAGTCTCCATAATGGGGGTGGAGGAATTTTGCAGCCACGCATCTATCGTGGGATACAGCTTCAGGGACGCCGCGCAGGAGGTACCGGACTTGCTGCTCGAGGACAAGGTCGGTCACGGACGAGAGCTCGGAACGATGCCGGCTTGGTGAGTACCGAAGGAGTGATTGAGGCGGCTAATGCAGTGCGTGAAATCGTGCTCCGACTGAAGTGAACTGGTGAAGGTCCGAGTGAAGTGAACGAGTGAATGTCCGAGTGAAAAGAAGTGAAGGAAACAATGCAGGGTCGTGCATTAGAGTGGTGCGTGGACATTGATGTGTCGAGACTTGTGAGTGTGATTGTGTGTCGTCCTCCATTTGCCTGCTTGTAACGACATTTTGGCACAACCAAGTTAACAGGTTCTAAAGGGAGCGTATTTAACGGAGAAAATGCCGCCATCGCCTATGGCGGTACGTTTTGAGGAGCATTCCACCCTAGAGGGGGAAGGTGATGCCAGTACTGATACATACCAGACTAGGGCACAATATACGCGCGTGACAGCGCCGCATAAGAATTTGGGGTCTTTGCGCGAGATCCCATGTTTCGACCCGGGGAAAGAAGGAGGCATAACAGTAACAGATTTTTTGGAATCGGTGGAAAACGCAGCGATGTTAGGGAACCTAGATCACGGAGATTTGATGCGAGTAATGTCCATGCGTCTCTAGGGTCAGGCCAAAGGGTTTTGTTCGAACGTACATGGCGTGCAAGCAAGGTTAGCTCTCCGATGCTAGAGAGCAGCTGGGTTGAATTCAAACGGGCTGTCAGGGACCTCAAGTTCCCGCGCAAGAACGACCCCACTCCATCAGATTCGGTAGCAGTGAGGGTTCCTCGCCAGAGCCGGCGAGCTCATCCAGCTATTCCGAGTCAGAGAGCGGGTCAAGTTCAGAGGATAATGGCGTCGAACCGCCACGGACGCCTAGCCAATATCCTACGCGCGAGCGGCGACCACCGCAGCGATACTCCCCGTGAAGCGGCCTCGTGGAGCCGGAGCTATCGCTTTTCCCCAGCATGTCAGGCCTCAGGGAGGAAACCGTCGTTCCAGAGCGGGACGCGGTAACAATGGCTTCTGAAAGCCACACATCCAGGCGGCAATTAACTTCGGCCGAGATCTAAGGTCCGAGGGACTTTCACCTGGAGCATAATTCATCTTTCCGTAGAACTGGAAATGGACACCGACCGTGGGGTCCCTTGACCTGGCACACGTGCCTTCTCCATGAAATGGTCGGGGCTGCCGACCGCGCCGTACGTTCACCCGAGTGAGCAGACGCTATATAAAGTACAAGGACGCTCCGATGCAGCCAGTCTTGCGGTGCATCATTACGGCCGTCAGCTTTACATCCTGCCACTGGAGCAAACATGCCTGTGAATTACCGGGTGATAACTGTCGTGGTTTGGCTGGGAGTGTTAGGAGTGTCAGGTATCATCGATGTAGAGCACCGGCCAGGGGCAGTGATCCTGCGACAAGGAACGGTGAGCATGACCGGCATTACTTACACTCTGCTTATACAACTCCCAACGTACTCCTATGAAAAGGAATTGGGAGGGATTGCTGCATATGTTCAAACGGCGGAAGAAATACTCAACAGGGGGAGACAAGCGAAAATTGGAATGGGAAGACGGGGTGCAATTTTGGAATCAGCTTTGGAGGAATTTGAACAAGAAATCATTCGAACCAAAGGGATTTACAGCATTTTGCAGTAAAAGAACACTATGCTCAGCACTTTATACCCACACAATTCACAGCATCAAATCTGGAGAACAGCACAGATCTGGGAAGGACAGAAAGACAGGAAAATCTGGGCAATGTGTTTGGACTGGCGAGCTATGGTCACCTTCTTAGTCTGCAGGAATGGGTCCAGTCTCTGGAAAGGTCAGATCAGAAAATCATTCATGCGGCTGAACAACAGCTCACGTTTCTCAACAAGACAGTTAACAGGGTGAACGCCCAACAAGTCCGCATTGACGAGCTTGCGCAAATCGCCAAAGAATTTCAGAGCCACATAGATAACATTGTTCAGCAAACTTCTGGAGAATCGGTGTTGATGCGCATCTTGCTTTCCATGATGAGAAATCTTATTGCAGTCCTACATCACTCAACTGAGTTGCGTCTGGCAATGGACGAAGATTTGTCCCAAATCAGCGAAATTATGTCAGGCTCCGTGCCTACAACCCTATTAACGCCACAGGACCTCAAAACGGTTATGAACGAGGCTGCAGCGATTTTGCCTCCGTCATACACGTTTTCTGTAAGGCCACGCGAAATGAATAGTCTTCTCTCCTCGATGGAAATATCAACTTTTCAGCGAAACGCGGACTCCCCTTTCTGCGCCGTAATGACATTTCCTCTTCGCCATGAAAATGACTTGTTCGATTTAATCCGCATCCATCCGCTGCCCGTAGTGGGCACTCTACACCAAATGGTTGCGGGTATGTACCAACTATCGGAAGATGTGCTAGCCGTGTCCGGGCATCGTTATTTTACAGTCGCGTCAAAAAGTTTGCGGCACTGCCTGCACGGATCGCCATCACAGTTTGGGGGAGGAGCTCGCAATTTTTGTGTTCCCGTGAATAGCGTAGCAGTTTACCAAAAAGACGAGATGCCCACGTCGTGCGCTGCAGCCATTTATTTCAACAGTCCCTTCATACCATCTCTGTGTTCTCAACACGTAACCGCGGCCTTACAGACGAGTTTTGAATACTTGGGAGAAAACTTATGGGTGTATAGTTATCTGGGCACATCAGGTCTGCTCCGAACAATATGTCCAGCGAAGGGCGTGGAAACTCATCCAGCTATAGAGCTGGACCCTGCGGGAGGCCTGCTGCAGTTACCTGAAGGTTGCCAGGGTATGTTCAACTCATTCACATTGCCAGTAGTGTATCAAATTAGGTCCTCATTTCAAGTCTCTACTCCCGTGCACGACCCGTTCCCTGACGAGACTCCTCTTCATTGGGAACCCCTGACGATTAATTTAACAGGTAGTGCGGAATTGATGGAGCACATTCAAGCCTCATTAAATCGCTCGACCCGACTGACGTTGCCATTGCAAAAATACAAGGAAACATTAGAAAATATACGGGTGGAGTTAGGTCGCAGCAGAGTTCACAAAATGTTCCTTTCGAAATATTTCTCCGCAGTGCTCAGCATCACGATGATTCTGGTGGCGCTTGTCCTCATCCTGTTTTGCGTCATATTTAGACAGATACGCAGAAGGTGTCGTCGTCCTTTAAAGAGTCCAGGAATACAAGCCATGCCAATGTCTGCAATTGCTTCCAGAGCCGAAGTAGATTCAGTGACCCCGGTTGTACGAGCTCTCCCAGCCTTGCCAGCCCCGGCGCCTGACATGAGCGATGACGCTGATGAGATACAACCATTACGATCCGTGCGTCGGGCGAGGCCGTCTCGGCACAGAGGACGTGTCATGTAGCCTCCATTCCACTGACCAACATCCGCGGCGGAAAAACAACTTTCACCGTTGGCCCAGCTTTCCCCTCGTCCTCTCCGTGCGCGCTGTACCAGCATATTACGCGCCGCGCCAATTTCTCATGGGCGCGTCAATAGTTTAACGCACCAAGCTCCTTTGAGTCCGGTGGATTCATATGAACAATTTAACGGGAGGTGTAATAAATGGGGTCATTTGGGCCCTTGGATGAATCGGAGTTCTCGTTGGGGGCTCACAAGGCCGGAGGTCACCAGTGCAGCGGACAGGGCTGATTCTCGCGTTAGGGTATGACGTAAACGAAAAGGGATAATGCATTGAACGGGTGGTGACAAAATGAACACGATTCAGTAAACCCGAGTCGAAAAGCAGGCCAATGATTTGAGGCGGCAGGAGTGAGAGTATGTGCGATGTGGAGACGATAATGCGTGGAAGGACAGAGGGGCGACAGGGAGAGAGAGAGAGGAAGAGAGAGAGAGAGAGAGAGAGAGAGAGAGAGAGAGAGAGAGAGAGAGAGGAAGAGGAGGGGGGGGGGGGTGAGGGAGGGAGGAGTGAGTGAGTGAGTGAGTGAGTGAGTGAGTGAGTGAGTGAGTGAGTGAGTGAGTGAGTGAGTGAGTGAGTGAGTGAGTGAGTGAGTGAGTGAGTGAGAGAGAGAGAGAGAGAGAGAGAGAGAGAGAGAGAGAGAGAGAGAGAGAGAGAGAGAGAGAGAGAGAGAGAGAGAGAGAGAGAGAGAGAGAGAGAGAGAGAGAGAGAGAGAGAGAGAGAGAGAGAGAGAGAGAGAGAGAGAGAGAGAGAGAGAGAGAGAGAGAGAGAGAGAGAGAGAGAGAGAGAGAGAGAGAGAGAGGCTATGGAAAAGGAAGATCTGTCCCGGTAGTTTGAAGTCCGAAGGTAATAATACGACGGCAGGAGGTGGTAAAGGTAAAGTAACCGTTCATGGTCGCGCGCCATGGGGCCGAGGAGAGCTCCGTGGGAAAGGGAACCGAAGGTGAGGAATCAAGAGGAAGACGTAGTTTATAGTCGTGAAGAGAAGGAAAGTGAGAAGGGAGGAACAGAGTAACATAGGCACAAAGGAACGCGGCGAAGGAACAGGGGCCCGTAGAATAGGAAGTTGAGAGAGAAGAGCAGCAGAGGCACGTTAAGGGGCTAGGAGGCCCGTAGCTTAGATACGTGAAGGGAAAAGAGGACCAGAGGGAAGCAAACGTAAACGTGAGGGAAAGGGGCCCGTAGAATGGGAAGTTGAGAGAGAAGAGCAGCAGAGGGACGATAAGGGGCTAGGAGGCCCGTAGCTTAGATATGTGAAGGGAAAAGAGGACCAGAGGGAAGCGAACGTAAACGTGAGGGAAAGGGGCCCGTAGTACAGGAAGTTAAGAGAGAAGAGCAGCAGAGGGACGATAAGGGGCTAGGAGGCCCGTAGCTTAGATATGTGAAGGGAAAAGAGGAACAGAGGGAAGTGAACGTAAGCGTGAGGGAAAGAGGCCCGTAGAATAGAGGAAATGAGGCCTGTTGTTAAGTGACGGTGATAAAGCGCTGGACGCTGGTAACGATTGACGAAATGACAAAGACTGACACAGACAGGACGTGGAAAGACATGGTAAGAGATTGAGGAGAAGGCGAAGACGCCTTGTGCATGCTGTGGCGGCGATGGTGGAGGGAAGTTAATTTCGAGGTACAAGGGCAAAAAAAAGATTTAACCGCGAGACCGCCAGTAAGGTTATGCACACATGCAGTAAGGTTATGCAGTAAGATTATGCATGCACAGGAGGTGGGCTGTTATTATTTGTGGGGAAGAAATGCAGTTGCCGGTGAAGGCGTCAGATGTTGATTTGCATGCGAAGGTGAGGCAGCTATTTGTCTATGTAGTAGGGTAAAGTGCGTACGTGTCTATGTAGTAGGATAAAGTGTGTACGTGGGATAATAGGGTGAAGCGGGGAGTAGCTAGTGTGGCTATGATGGCAAATGCATGGTAGAAGAATTCGGTGGCATGGGACAACAAGTATTACATTTGGGGCAACAGGAGTAGAAACCATAGTTTGATGCAAGTAATAAAGCACTGGTCAGGCATGGCGGGGTGGAGGTGAACCTTTCCCCGGTTCTTGACCTACTTCCGGGCGGCCGGCCCGTAGAACTTTGGCGATTGACGTGTCTAAATGTGTATGTTATGTTGACAGTAAATCACGGTGCCGCTGCGCGATCTTTCGGACCAGGAAGCAGGGACGCCCGTGGCTGCGGCTGAGGACTTCAGCAGCTCGGGATTCCCTCCAAATTACGGCACCAGATGGGCACGGTGTAAGGACAGGCCGGCTGAGCAGCTACTGCACGACAACGATTCTTCGCCTGTCCTGTTCGCCGTAGAAGCCAGATGGCTGAAGGTTTCAAGATGCGGCTGTGTGGCTCGACCGTCCGGCGTAGGGGAGCAAGGCTACGGCGGGGCCAGATCCTGCGTTTGGACATCGACCCCGGTCGCATCAAGAAATCGCCCTGGTGCCGTCGCCGCGCGGAACAGTGCCGATTCACGGAACAGTGCCGCTGCGCGATTTAGGAGAGCGACGCCCGTGGCTGCAGCTGCAAACGGAGGGCAGCAGCACGGGACAGTCGCCTTAGATGCAGTGCTGGGGCTCGCGGATAGATGGTTGAAGCCACATGCCCGTCTCGTCCGCGGCGCAGACCATCAGGCTGCCGCGCCTGACGCAGTACCTGTACTCGGGATGTGAAATCGTGGGGGAGCTATTGGCTGAAGGCGGCCAGCCGGATCCCACGATAGATCGCCAGAGTTCAGGACTGCATAGGGCTGCTCCTAACACTGCCGCTGCGCGCTGATTTGGACCTTTAAAAAGTGAGCAAAGTGAATATCGCGAACCTTGTATGCGAATTTTTATCACCCGAAACTGCGTGTTTTGATTTGTATTGTGTGTAACCTGAACTAGTTGCCACCCCACCAGAGAAAGGGGATTTCAGCCGGCCGCCCAAGTAGGGGTATTTATGTATGTAAAGCTGATCCGGCCACGGTGCCGTGAGCGGCTTCGTACGGCTGGGAGCGCTGGAACGCCGCCGCTACCGCCGCTAGAGGGTGAAAGTCTCGGCCAGTGTGGCCACCAGGGGGCGGCAACGGCGGTGTCCCGGCAATGCGGCCGCCAGGCGGTGTCCGCGGAAGAATCCCGGCCATCGGGGCACTCCGCACCGTGGCTTCTTTGGGGTAGGTCATGCGGGTGTCGGGCTAAAGAGGGTCTCAGGATTTTGGGGTTGGGATTTCCCTTGCGTGAATGTTGATTGTGAGTGTATTAGTATCAAACGAATCGTCTTGAATGTTTAGCTTGATTGTGCACTTCTTTAATTGTGACTAGAAATTTGTGAATATATATGGGATTCATGAGATCAGTTGTCTTCTCTCCTTCGTGCGGGGTGCCGAGGCTGTCCTACGGTGAACGAGCATTCATTCCCTACCCCGGCTGCTAGTAACTACCGTGTGGCAGGCGGTTAAAGAGTAAATGTTGCTACACCCGGAGGTGGCGTCTGTTGATTAAGACCCTTCGCCTTGTAACGCGCCTGGCCAGCGTGTGACAAGGGGGTCCGTGGATACCTGAGGTACACCTTCCACACTTGCAAACAGGTCGGGAGAGGTGTTCAGATCCCGACAAGATGTTGGGCAGCCCCGTGGAGGTGGCTACATAGGCGAAGCCAATGGGTTTGGGGTCCATGCCCGTCTTGTGATCCGAAAATGTTTCCCTCCTGAACCCGAAAATACTTAAGTCCTGCATTTCCCCAATGTCGAAGTAAGGCCACCGAAATCAAAAGAGTTTTGAGGTATGTGAAGAGTGCATTCCCCCCTTCAGAGGTCATTTTAGCATATCAGTTAGGGAACAAATTACTGCAGTGGCAGATAAATCCCCCTCATAGAGAAGGGAGCAGCGAGGTCAGCTGGCTTCTAAGGGCACAGTGAATGCGGTCAGCGGCGAGCTACCCCCTGTGAATGAATTGGCTAAAATCTGAAACACATTTACCCACAAGATTCATAGAAGGTCTTCGTCCCTGGGGTGTCGTCAGGATTCTTGGTCTCGGGGCTGCGTACGAGACTTTGGGCGCCGTTCACATGGTGAATGTGGTGAAATGGTGAAAAAATTATGTTTTACGTAAGTTTCCGCGCCCAGTGGACGACAGGGCTGAACGAGCTCTGCGAGGGGGGAGGGCTAAGGGCTGCCTGCCTGCCAGGAAGGCTCTGGCTACATCTCTGCCTCACTCTCGAGGTGTCCCCGCTGCAGCCCAAATACCCCCTCCCAGTGATTATCGCCTTAAATGGGTTCCAGAAACGTATAAAACACTAGAGAAACCATCAGTACACCGTTAACTAGTCCTGCCCAGTGGCGTAGCCGAGGGGGAGCCAAAGGGGCCATGCCCCCCCCCCCCCCCCGGAGGCCAAGCGAGGCCCTCTGGCGGCCGAGCGGGCCCCCCTGGGGCCGAAAGCCCCAGTTCTTGGAATGGCGTGAGGCCCCCGCAGAACGTTTTACACTATCCGAAACAAATTATTAAAGCAAAATAAGAAAATTTTAAGCATTAAAGAAGGCTTACAAACCTAAAGAAAACGTACCCCGAGTATACAAGAAGACTTTGTGTGCTTTGAAGAGAGGTCGAGATCTCAATGAGCGTTTAGGGACCCCTACTGGCTTGTAGGGGAGTTCACTACTTGTCTGGGGGGGCCCCCTGTCGACCCACAAAAGGACCCCTGCCAGCCTCTGAAGGGACCTCCTTTCGGTCTGGAAGAAGGTCACTGTGCCTGCCTCCAGAGGTCGACAGGGGCCCTTTACAGGTGGATAGGGTGCCCTCTACAGACAGACAGTGGTCCCCCTGGCCAACAGGGCCCCTAAACGATCATTCAGGGACCCCTGCTTTCCTGTAACGATTCCCTGCAGACCTGTAGGAGGTATCCGCCAGGTCGGCAGGAACGTCTTTACAGGCGGGTATGGCCCCCTTCGCACTTAAGCGAGACCCCTTTACAAACCGACAGTAATTTTAACCACATGGGGCCCCATCGATTACGACAGCCGAGTGCGAATCCAAACGGGGAATAATTGGGGCGATCGCCCCCTCTCCCCCACTGAGAGCTAACAAGGGCCCCTGTCAGACTGAAAAGGAGTCCCGAAAAGGCCCCGTATGAGCTTCACGGGGTTTCGATCAGAACCTGACGGGCTATTGATGCAGTCCGGGAGGCCTCCTGGAGGGTTAGATGATCTCTGAGACGCATATGATATTTGATGATGATGATGATCTCTGAGACGTCCCTCTGAGACAGAGGGTCCACTGAGACTGCTAGAGAGGAACCTTTGGGATTGCTAACTAGAAGTCTCTAGTTAGTCTCAACAGCGGTCCTTGTGACGACCAGAGGGGACCCTGAAACTATTAGACCTTGAGACGTCCAGACTGCTCCTGAAACGGCCAAGGGACCTAGAGGATTGCCAGAGGCGCCTCTATCACAGCAGAGAGAGACTTATGGAGGGCCTTTTATAGCGCCTGAGGGGCTCATTAGACGGCAAAGACGTCCCAGGGACGACAGGAGAAAACCCGAGATGGCTCAAGCGTCTCTGAAACTGCCAAATGGGTTCCTGAGACTGTCCGAAGTGCCCCTGCAACTGCCAAAGGAGCGCCTGAGACGTCCCTCGGGACACGTGAAACTGTAAGAGGAACCTGAGACCACTAGAGGGTCCTGGTAGTCGGCCCGAGACCACCAAAAGTGTCCCTTTAACTGCAAGAGGGAACCTAAACTAAGCTGAAAAAAATCCCCGGAAGTTGCGGGATGGGGGAGGGGACAGACGGACCCCTGGACCAGATACAGACACGACATTTGAAGTGGAGGGAGGGACGGAACCGCCTAAATTCTCGTCGTTTTTGTCATATTTCAGCCACTTTGCTCAGGAACAAAACGCAGAATTTTCTCTAATAAGGTGACACCTTTGGATTTTTCGGTTATTTTATGTGGTGAAAAAGCAAAATTATATCGTTTTTCGTATCTTAAGGGAAAAAATGGTGGCCCCGCGCTGACCATTCGCCTCCACCCCTCTCCCGTCTCGGCAAAATCCTGGATCGGGCCTTGGCGAGGGCCCCCATTGATTACGAGGGCCCCTTTGATCCGATAGGGCCCCCGGGCGGAATCCTGGCTACGCCTTTGGTCCTCCCCCGATTGTGGCGCGGCTAAAAAACGCGCGAACATATCATCTCTATTCTGGTCAAATGGGAAGGGTAATTGCACAACGGATGCACTGTATAGGAACACCTTTCCTTCACGGTATTAACCCGTCCCCGACTGAGGGGGCAGTTGACTTCCCCCCCTGAGGTTTTTCTGGGATTGCGAGAGAACGAACAAACAAAGAGTTGCGAAACTTTGTGCACCTTTTGCTTCATCATTTTTACATCTCGTGTCGAAATTTTGACCTCAGGTCAGGTCAGATGCCTGACCTAGGTCAGGTCAAACAGAAACTATGTCAGGAAAAGTTTAGCGCCCTCTAACTTTTTCGCAAAACAAGATATCTCAATAATACTTTCAGGGATTAGTGATCCCGATAGATGCAACAAATCTGGTATCTCAGATTTTTCGGAATTTTTCGGGTCATTGGCCTAAGGCCAAGCCCATTTTTAACACATGTCGTCGTTTTTTTGGAAATTGACGGAATATTTCATAACATTTTTAGTGTGGCGTGAAGCAGACATCTAGTTACCGTCATTGGGCAAAGTATCAGTGACTTCCATCCATTGACCTGAAGTCAGGTCACGAATAACTGTAGTGAGCCAAAATGTACCACCGTCAAAATCGGCGATGAATTACTCAGAATGGGTAGAAAATGTCAGAACTAGCTCGCGCAGACGTAAGTAATACCAGCAACCTTAAAAAGTTTGAAAAAGTAGCATATTTTGCAAATAAACAGGCGTTCGCGAATAAAGCTCCGCCAATTGTGTAGATTGCTAACTAATGAATTTTTCCCAAATTTAAGCATGAAAAACCATCACAAGAACCACTAAGATCAATAAGATTTATATAGATCGTCTTTTTTCGTGAAAATAAAGGAACGCTAAAATTAGTTCCCGTCAATTTATTACCGCATACGGCAGCAGCGCACGCCTACAGCTGGCGCGAGAATTGCCGTGTCTTTAACTCAACGTTTCGGCGTATATATTGAACAAATCTGAGAAATTAGACGTGTATCGGCATCCGGGGACCTTTATTTGTGCGCTGGTGCCTTTACCTATGCGTTATTAGCCACAGCCCTTGAGATTCAGGCCATTGCTCGGTCTCATGCAGTGGGCTATGAGAAAACATATATAGGGCGTAAATTGCTTACATATTATCTAAAACTAAAAATGAGACCAGTTTCGAGCTCTACTTGTCACAAGCCTTCGAGCAGTATGCTTATTTTTATCGTGCGACCAACCGTTCGTGAGTTAGAGGGGGACGGCCAACTGCCCCCCCCCTAGTCGCGCATGTTCGAAACCGACCGACGGTCGTGCGCGGGTTAAGAGCACAGTTATACACGAGTAACACAAGCCAGAAAATTATTTCATACTTCCACTGAAACTCTACGAACCCACCACACGTCTGTACCGCTGACAGAAAGGAAAAGAAAGAGGTCAAATCCGCAGTCATGCTGTCTCAGAAAATATCCTTCATCTGCCAATTATCTATCTCAATTAGGAGATAACGGGGTGTGGGGCAACTAGGCAGGGTGGCGCCCATGGGGCAGGGCCTATTTTAACATGTTAACTGGGGGGGCAAATGCCCCCCCAGTCGGACACTTTGCCCCCCCAGTCAAGATCCTTTGCCCATGCAAAGAAAAAACAGCCAGGTGTACTAGCGTACCCAGGAAGGTATTCCACAAAGCGCTGCGCTCGCAAAGCAGCATCTTATCAACGAAGGATGTGTTGAATCACTGAGTAATGTGAGAGCACACTTAGAAGCATCACTTTATAATACGTGACCGCTGGCGAACGTGTTTCGTAATTGGTACGCCGGCACCCGATGCCGCGATTGTCTGGTGAGCGGCCAAGACGTTTCATTGCTTCGTAAGCACGTTAAAAATGATGATAACCATCTTTGATGTGTTCAAGCGCAAGAAAACTGAAGGGCGAGCTGGTGCGCAGGGCGGTTTCGCTATGGTGAGATAAGGTGTATATGAATGCGGTAACAGTCCAGCAGTGCTGTAGTTATCACCAATCATCCTGATCTGAAAACCCTACTAAAATCCCAGTACCTGATTGGTAGAACTTCATTGAACTACGCGGTTAAACCCGAGTTTTACGCGAGGAAAACGGAAAATTAATCAGTCATTATTAAAACCGTCAATCTTGCCGCTCCTAGTGCATGGGTTTGAGCATCCCATGAGCATGCTTCATCTGCTTAACGAACATGGCATGGCCCAGACTGCAGATAATGACAAATGTTGATGATATCTCACTGAGGCGGGCCTAAGGCGAATGTTTCAATCTGAGGTGACTTTTTTTATTTTGGGGCCGATAACCTGGAAATGGAGAAGTTTGTTCTGCCTGTGTTGGGACAGCTTTTACACTTCTGCGCAGTGTTGAAAAACATATGACCAAAATTCGGTGAGAAAATGTATTTTGGGGATAGATTAGATCAACAGAAACTATCCCGCAGGCAACCTACTGTCTCATTTAGTGAAGAATCGAAGCTGCCGCAACATCTCGCCAATATTCTGGCCATCGTTTGCAGACTGTGACTTATATATTTGAAGTACCACGCCTTGCCATGCCACGGTAACCCACGGTGCCGGTCTGGCAATTTCCCGCGCGTTCTTAGACGTCAGGATGTTTAAGGACCACCTGCGTCAATGCAAAAAGTGCCTTTTATAACGGAAGTCTGTGCCACTATGGCTGCACCACGAGAAAAAACCGAATTTTGGTTGACCGGTGCTCAGACCTGCCTTCGCGGGGAGAAGTGCAGCAGCAATATTTTCAGTCCCACCGTGTGGATAGGCTTACCCAGAGGTAGGTCAAAACACAGATCGTCCGCGAAATGATGAAGGTGTGAAACAAAGCCGGTATTCTCACTGCACTGGCGCGGAACGTGATAAAGAAGCTCAACAGGAAGCTTGACCAGTACCAAAGGCAAATTCTGGAGGTTCACCCCGGAAATTGACAAGCAGAATGGATTTAGGGACAACCTTAAAAATATTTTTGACCTTGCCCTTGTCGGCACCATTAAGACCATCAAAGCCAAGAGGATAAAGACATTCTCTAGGCCCAAGGGGAGCCAGGTCGCCGAGGCGTCATGGTGGTATTCGATAAGTTCCCTTCTGAGAAGGAGGAGCGAGCTCTTCAACGACAACAGTAGGCCGAAACTTTAAAGGGACCGCCATTAGATTAAACAGCAGACCGAGCATGAGGCAACTGCCCAGCTGGAATACTCGCCTACCGACAACACACAACTGACAGATCAGGATGATCCGCAGCCCATGGCCATGCCTTCGAAGCGGCCCTGCAGGAGAGCCAAGAACATCGCCACTCTTGGTCAGGCAGCAGCCCTCGATCGGACCAAGCTCAATGATCGCTCTGCAATTCACTTCCTATCGGCGACGGCTTCGGTCCTCGGCCACGACTCCTCTGAACTGGCGATCACAGAAGCTCGGGCAGGCGCGCACGTAGATCGCAGAGGAAAGCCATTGCGGACGAAATCTAGCATTCTTTCTCCGCGTCACCCAACCTGGTGGTCCACTGGGACGGCAAACTGTTACTGACGATGGAAAGGAAAAGGTGGATCGACTCTGTCATTGTAACCGGTCCAAGAAGTGCCGCCAAGCTCTTCGGTGTTTGGAAATTGCAAGTAGAGTCGGAGCAACGCCAGCCAACGTTGTCGCGCTTTGTCTGGAAGACTGAGAGGTTTCGGACAACGTCGTCGGCATGAGCTTCGACACCACCTCCAGCTGGTTGGTTGGTTGGTTATTGGGACTTAGGGGCGCACCGACTGCAGGGTCATTCGGCGCCCAACCACCTCCAGCAATACTGGACAAGTTGTGGGAGCAAACACGCTTCTTCAGCAGAAGCTTGAGTGACGGCCTATTCACTTTGCTTGTCGTCATCATATCGTCGAACTGGTGGCAGAGGCGGCTTTCTCCACGCGCTTCGGTCCGTCTTCGGGACCGCGATCTCCTTGTTCAAGAGCTTCGAGAAGAGATGGAGGCTCATTGATTGGAACAAGTTTGAACCTATGGTGTATGAAGACCTGGAGCCAGCAGTGGCCGAGACGTTTTTCTCTTCCAATGATCGTTTCGTCGCCTTCTGCCGTGAGAAGCTCGTCGAAATCCAGCCTAGCGATGATTATCGTTGGTTCTTTGAGGTATCGATTATCCCCTTTGGTCAACAGCTTCCACGGGGAATCAAGTTCCCCAGCCAGGTGCTCTCCAACGTGCCAGATAGATGGTTCCATCGCGCCAGATGGATGGGGCGCATAATCTGCGGGATCAAGATCTTCTTGCTTTGCCATCAGTTCTCCGTGACTCTCAGTGAATTGGGAGCACTGAAACGGTTCGTCTCTTTCATGGTTGTTTTGTACGTCAGTGCAGGGTTCTGCTCTTCATTGGCGGTCAGCGCTACCGTGCACGACCTGACCGTTCTGCAAAGCCTGATGTGAATGCTGAAATTCCGAAGGGGATCTCCAAGGAGTTTGCCGATCACCTATTATCTATTATGACATTATAGTCGACATATGATTTATCATAACAATCACCTATTACGGTGCCCCAGCGAAGAACTGGCTGGTGTGTCGTTCTTCGACGAAGGCGTGCCGTGTGAGATGAAGACGAGGATGATCGCGGCACTCCAGGAACAGGGATCGGAGAGTCCTCCCAGCGAGCGCAGGTGGATCTCGCAGAAAAGAAGGTTCTCGTCCCAGGAAGATCATCGTCGACTTCATTACCGCAAAGTCGGTGGGCAACCTGAAAGCCTACGGCATCAACATGGACTTCTTTGCCGCCGATCCCGCTGATTGGGAGACAGCACCTGGCTTCACGAACGCTAAGGAAGTCCTGTGCGCGATCGCGGTAGTTAGCGACTTCGCCGAACGAGCTGCGGCTCTTATCCAAGTATACAACAAGGTACTACCGAAGGATGAAGGGCAAAAGCAGTACCTGCTGCAAGTCGTCGAACAGCATCGTCGCCAGAACCCCGAGACCACTAAGAGGACTGAAGTATCATTCCCACCTAAGCCACACTGCTGCCGACAGGGCCAGTGACCTATGACCTGAGACAGAATGCGAAGTGTCTTTCGATCCAGTGTGTCAAAAGGAGTACTATGATGTGCATTTTATCCATATCGTGCGCTTGGTTTAAAAAACTGAAGCACAAAACACGTTTGGGGGCATTTCAGACACATCTCTCCCTGAGCGAATCTCCCAGGGATCACAAGTCCATGGAGAATGAGTTCTTACTGGGGATAAATGAAATGGTGTTCTTTGAATTTAATGGGCTCGGAATGCACAAAAGCCGGCGCGAATTTCATTGAAATAAAATAAAATCCAGCACAAACGACATACAGTCTTCGTGTGAAAGTGCTTAAGAGTGCTAGACCAAGGCCATATTTTGCACACATGATTTCCTCCAAAAGACATATCAGTTAATGACAGAGCGCGGTGGAAGTGTTCATCGTAATTCGCCCTTATATATATATATATATATATATATATATATATATATATATATATATATATATATATAAGCCTTCCTTAGGAAAACATTTATATATATATATGTCCTTTCCTCAAGAATATATATATATATATATATATATATATATATATATGAAGTGGACAGAATTCATTAGGAACACAAATGCCCGGGGGGGTGGTCTCAGCCAATGCGTCTCGTTCGCAGAATTGCCCCCGCAGTCATTTTTCCTTAAAATAGGCCCTGCCATGGGGCAGCTTCCCCTATATTTGTAAAAAGCTGAAAGACAGTTTCCTGGCACATCAAAGCATAACTCGAAGCTTAGTAACAAAGTTCTTACAGACCGTCACACGAGAACGCAATTATTATCTCAGCCATTTGTCAAAGCAGCTTTGGCTGCCCCCCACACACTTATGATAGCAGCACCAAACCTCTGACATAATGGACGGAACCATCTTGCCAGAGTGCCCAATGGATTAACAATCAGCACCATGACCAACACTACTATGCATGGTACACAAAAAAGAATCTCAACATACATCAAGCTAAAAACACATAGAGCTAACATAAAATAAATATAATATAATTTTCCCATACGGACAATGTTAACTTCCCAAAAATGGGGGTCATGGCCCCGTCCTCCCCCTTCCCCATGCTCCTAAGCCCATGTATTAATATCCGCAAAAACGGTTATATTTCTCTATATTGACGTCACGTTTGGTACAAAAGGCCACCGCGTACACTTGTGCTGATTACTCCTGAAATCATCGCCAGAATCGTCGCGTCTTGTAATGAGCACCGAGTGCCATGAAATTTAATGACTACCAAAAAACCTTCGGATTTGTGCTGGATTTCGCGCAGTTATTGTCTGTCGCAGCTGCTCCCACAATTTTTTTTTTTAAACAGCGTAAGGTTGATTTTTTTCGATTTTGCTTAGCGCCGTGACCGAAATTTCCGGGAGACAAAAACATAGTTTTGCCCCCCGAGCCTCACGGTTGGGGGGCGACCGCCCCTCCTGCATCCCCTTTTCCGCCGTCGGTGGTAGGACTGCACAAGTCCGGCGCTGCCGCAAGTTCATTACTCTAGCGCATGCGATATAGTGGTGCGTACATTGTCGACGCCGAAGATGCGCTTGATGCACCAAGCGCGTCTTCGACTTTGACGCCATCATTTAGTCTCTTAGCACAGCTGCAGACGACTGACTGACGCCTGATGAGATACAAGACTTGACCCAAGACTATGGGCACCTGAGCCCAAGAGGCTGTGTGTCCCAACTCACAAACATAACATAAACATACAAACAAATTAGCACAACCGCCTCGGGCTGGCATCGACTCGCTCCCAGGACAGCGTGGTAACCGCGCCCGTTCGCCGTCCTCTGCCGTGGCACCGCCGGCGTGGTCTGCAGCCACGGAAAAACTCCTGGAGAGCATGCAAACGACTTCCATTGACCTCGCCCAGATTGTATTTGTCCACCCTGGTCCTCTCTGTCAGCGTGCTAGTTGACGCAACTGACACTGGCAGTGGTAACGAGCGATGGCGACGCTTGCGAGACGACCATCAAGCACTCAGGCTCGTCATATCGCCCCTCGGTCCTGCAGACAGACGTAACGCGTGCGCTGCGGTACTTTTTAACAAGCGTCCGCTTCGGGACGCAGTCTCGCCATCTTTGAGAACAAGAGCCCCACGTGCACAGTCCGCCAGTTTGGAGCCGCAGGAGCGGCACTCAAAACAGCTCTGCACGATTTTAACGTGAGCCGAATAGTGCTCCGTCGAACGAAATCATCTCGAGATGGCCTCTCTGCCGCCACCCATCACGGCGATCGGCGACCTGAACTTCGCGACGTGATTAAGTCTGTACCCAGCGCTCGAGACACCGTGACCGCTGCTCTCTGGGGCCAGTCGCGAACCCAGCCGCTGCGGCCGCCGCTCGACGACTTCGGCGTCCTGCATGAGGGAAGACCCCTGCTGAAGCTGTGGACTCACACTCGCCTCACCGCTGCCGCCGTCCACACAAGCGAATGTTTTTTTCGGTTTGTCCCTCTGCGCTTGAACTCCTTCCTTGCCCGTCCACTCACGTGCTGGGGCCTCCAAGTCCTAGTCGGACTGTCAGAGTGAAGCATTTGACGCACAGAGTAATCGTGTATTTAGGGTACCGTGGCTGTTGAATTAAAAGGTAGTGTGGCAGCGAATTCGGTACTTAAAACACACACACAGATATTAGACCAATGCCATAAGGACAAACACATCAGCCGAATCCGTTTTACATGGCTGTGTTCAAAGAACAGATTGATTGCAAGGGGACAGTCTCTTTCCGCCCTGGCCAGTGTCAGGACTGAAATGCTGTAAGTGCTCCCACATGGTCGAGTTGACACTGCAGGTTCACACCGAACCATACGAAAACCTGTCGCTAAATCAGAAGAAAGAGTCTTAAAACAGTGTCAAGACCAAGTCAAGACAAAGTACAGAGAAATAGCAATGCTGTCAGGAGACTGACAGCCACATTCCGTCCTGGGCTAATCCAGGATGGAATGCTACCAACGTATCCCTACATGATTCAGCAGACGGGCAGTGATGCCTCTTGAGGACGCCACCGCAGCGAAGAAACACGTGGGACAGCGCCACGTGAAAAGGACTGAGAGACGACTGAGAGAGAGACTGATTGAGTGAGTGTCCTTCGGCCTGTTGGGGAGGTTTCATACCATTGCCGCGGAATCGAACTGGTATAGTCCAGGTGGCTACTCATTCAGCGCCTCGGGCACCTACTACGTGTGGCTGAAAGTACCTCTACGCCTGACGGCCTGCTGGTCGACGGCGGGGCGCGGCGACTGAGTTTGTCCAGACCAGCCCGAGGAACCGCGCTCGGGAACGCACCGTCATCGCGGCTTACGGTAGTCAAATTTACATGCTAAACCAAAAAGCTTAATGGTCATGTTTCTAGTTGAACGGTCGCGTTGCTAGTCATTGATTGTGTTGTTGCCTGAGACCCGAGTTGCACGGGCAACGGATGGTGTTGCACAACGGTCGTGCTGCTGTGGCTCGGGTGCTCCAGTTGCACCTGCATCGGTTCGATTGCACAGCCAACGCGGTTGTAGCTGATCGGCCCGATTCTACGCCCGGTTTTGTAGCTGCTGTTGTGGCACGGCGGCTGTGCTGCTGAGCTGCCGTGCTGCTGATCTGTCTTCTGGAGCCGGTGCAGCGTTGCGTGATTTCGCCTCTCCTATTCGATGATGACACCTAATCCCGACTTCTGAGATTCAAGTGACTGTCGAGGACACGTCGGTCGGCGGCTCGGGGACGCCGCGAGTGCCGCGCACTGTGCACGGTGCAGCACGCTGTGCACGATGGTGCATGACTCGCCGGACCTCTCACTGCCGGCGCTGCGGCAGGAGGTCATGGCCACAGGCGATCCGGAGGTGACCCTGGTGAAGGACTTGACTCTGGAGACGGCGCACCGCTGGTACCCGTACCCGCGCGGCGAGCTAGACATCGGCGGCCTGGATGAAAGCGGCGGTGCGTACGTCGTTACGCCGCGAGACGCACCACCTGTTGCCGACCCGTGTCCGCGTGTCCGACTTGCCGGGAACGCGTGTCGAGCGGGCCCGACCGGTGGACTGCCTCCGTGAAACGCGCAGCGGATCGCTGTGCGCTCTCGCTCTGCGTGTCGGCTGGTGGGCCGCCGCCGTCGAGAGGCTAAATCTGTTCCACACGGACTACTGAGCCCCGGCTCCCATTGACCCGCGACCTCGCCCTCGCCGTCGCTTAGCAACGGGCCCGCCGCTACGCCCAACGCTCCGGAGTTCTGGCTTTTCCTGCAGTGGCCCTCGGCACGTTACAGGGGCCGGAGTATTCAGACGCACTATCATCGTCGGCTGACGTCTCGTCGGCTCCTGCCACCCAGCCTAAAGGGCTAAGATTTGTGTGCAGCAGAGGCATTTATACACGCGCATTTCCAGTTCAGCTGAACCCTTCAAAAATGTCCCAATAAAACTTGAAACAAATGGAATAATGTCGCATTATTGCTGATATTCCTGAGCGCAAAGCACTTTTAGACAGTATCCTCTGTGCAATGGGGCCCTCATTACGAAGGACCTTACGCACTTTCCGACCACAGATTCATGGTTGTCATACCCTGTGGGTAGTTTCAGATCGCAAAGGCGTGGCCCGAGGAAGTGGATGGACCATGGCCATTTGTTCTCCCCATACCTAACCTAGACATGCAGACAAAGGCAGGGGTCGAACAAAGGCGGACAACAGGGGAGTCGGGGGCCGTGGTCCCCACTTTTGGGGAATTTTAACATTAACCCTATGGGGGAAATGTCTCGCCCCCCTCCCCTCCTGGATGCGTCCACGCTCCTTCACGCGGATCTCGTTTTGGAGCTTCGAACCTTCGGCAGCTTGCTCGACCGATTGTCATGTCCATATAGAAGTAACAGCGTCGACAATTTCTGTTGTTTTACGTCAGCATCCAAAGTTTTGTCGCTTTACCAAGATGGATTTCCCATTGTTGTTCACTTAATATTGCGTCTCGTTCGGTCTAAGAGAAAACAGTCATTTTAATTTGTTGAGTGCTCCACAAACTGCGTCAGCACCACGCCTCTCTCACCGCTGGGGGCCTGCAGGTCATCCGCAATAAACGCACGCCTGACAGAGTACATCTGCCGGCAACGCCTGCCGCCGGGCGTCCACTTGTCCGTCAAAGCCGACACGCGCCGCGACAGCCGGCGCCTTCGCTCAGCACTTCTGGCCGTCTCGACGCTGCGGTCAGCACCGACTGGGAGACACAGCCGGGCTGGCTCAGCTTCTCAGCGCCCCCGCCCCGGCACAGCTGCCGCTTGCTCAGGCGCCGGGCTGACATTGACCCTGAGGCGGCGCAGCTGCGGCGCCGGCGGCCTCGCATAAAACGCGCCCGGCGGCGACGCCCGGCACCGGGCCCGCCGCGCCGCGCCGCCATGCAGCCGCTCCCAGCGTTGTTGATGTGCGCGGCCGCCGGCCTGGCCGCCGCCAGCCGCCACCAGTACCGCCCGCTGTACTCGGCCGGCGAGGTCGGCGCGCCGCCCGTGCCCATGCCGGCCGAGGTAGGCCGCCGGGGGGCCGCTGGAGGCGGCGGGAATCGTTCGTGTCCAGGGCAGTCCGACTGTCGTGTGGCTGGCGGCCCATAGGGCGAGTAGACGGCGACCCTACCGCAACCGGTGAAGATCCCCTCTCCGTCTTTCAGTCACGATACCACCTCTTTTTCGACCTCGCCATTTTCACCGCCCCTCGTTATTTATTTCTTTATTTATTTACTTATTTATTTGTTTATTTATTTCGTGTTTTGTATTCTCAGGACGAGACAGACTGACGACTACAGATCACATGGTACTCATTTCGGATGGTTTCAATACATTCCCGCCACGCTTCAGGTGGACACGGAGCAGCAGACGGTGCGCTACCACATGAACCGGACGCAGCACTTCGAGGACGCCGAGACGCTGGAGGACTTCGCCGCCGGGTTCGCCGCCACGCGGCTCGTGAACCAGGGCGCCTGCTACCTGCGCAGGACGGTCGGCACCATTGAGTCCGAGGAGGAGTACCTGATAAACCACAACGACACCGTTCAGCAGGTGAGCTTTGGAGTCGACGGACGGATAAGCTCGGGGGGAGGGAAGGGCGGCTGGTCAGGTCGGTCAGAGCCACCGCCTTAGTGATGTCAGGCCGATGTGGTCTTTGTGATGTCGTCAGTCTGTAATACACTCACAGCTTTGTTTCGGGAACAGAGAGGCGCAGTTCGCTCTCTGGTGTAGTCATCGACAGCACGGATTATTTTTACGACGCATATCGATTAACCGGCTGCATAAGATATCTCTCCTTGGATCGATATTGATCTCTTGAGAGCGCGACCTGACCGGTGCACAGTCACACCAAAAACCAGGGCGTGCTCCAGTCTTACCAGACGTGCGGTCAGTTAGAACCGCACCCACCTTCGCACGACGTGGCACGGTACCAATGTCAGCGTTGCCTCTCGGACCCTCCCGCTGTCCTTGCCGTGCAGATGTCGACAGCCTACGCTGCTGCGCTAATGCTGATCCTCCAGCATGATCCTCATGCTGCGCGCGGAGAGCGTCTCTCCGTCGCCAGAGCGGCCCCGCCGCCGGCGACTTGGCTCCCCGTCAGCGCCCGATCCCGACCGCCGCTGTCCGTCCCCAGATCGAGCTGGAGATCCAGCTGTTCGCCCAGCCGGTGGCGGACCTGCGCGCGCTCGCCGGCGACCGGATCGCCGACTTCTGCGGCGACCTGGACGTCTTCAAGCTGGTGCGGCCGGAGCTCGCCGACACGGCCGTCAGCAAGCGCCAGGTCTCCATCTCGTTCGTCTCCTGCTGGTTCTTCTTCTTCTTCCCCTACTGCGTCACCATCACCGTCACGGTGCCCACCAACATCAACCTCGTCTTCATCATATTCGGATGAAGAGGCTGCCGGCAGGAGGACCGATGGCGGACGGCAGCGGGATCGGTGTGGGTCTTCTTCCGGGTAGCCGGGTTTCTGTGCTGTGATGTGTTCCATTGTCGCAGAGCGCGGAATCGTTTGTTGTTCGTCAGGTAGTCCGTCTGGGCCGAACGCCCGGACACCGCCCACATTTGCATGAGCGTCAACAGGCTGTGATGTCGCTGATGTGTTTCGGCCTCGCCACCCGGTACCGCTGAATGGGAGTCCTCCGCGTCAGGTCGGATTCCCAAGAACCACTGAACGACGTTGCAACGCGATTTAGCCCAAGCCAGTTGCCAAGCGGTTCTCGATGCACAACAGCTTCGGATCTTCCACTCCAGGGAGGACACAAGCTGAAGCTTCGGGAAAGTCGCGGTCCTAACACGCCAAATACGTTATATGCCGCCCACCAAACGCCGGGAATAATGCCAGTTCACAAAGCCGTGCATAAAAAGGTGCCTGGTCGAGCTCCGATGAGATGACGACAAAATAGTTCCTTAGTTAAGTACCACTGCGGCAACGTTCAGGATATACTAGTTCAAAGAATAGAGCATGTTTACGCCTGCGCCCACAGCCATAACAGCGTGCGATAAAATGCGGGCGTGCAAGGCCGGCTCAACCAAAGAAACGCAGGTAAACGTCTAACAATAAAATGTATTCACAATAGTCACAAATATTTGAAAAACGCCCACACAAACATACCCCTCACAAGTGACACTAGCACACAACATCGGCAGATTAAGTTAAAGAGATAATTTAAAGGTGCGGGAGGTGTCACCGAAGCAGAATACTTGGAACATCGTCTCTAAACTTGCCCCTCGCGTCTGAGATCGGGTACTTCTTGGCCAATGACGACCGAAGACAGCGTGAAATGGTGGCGGTGCAGCCGCCGAAAAGACGCTCCTGGAGTCACCTGAATCTAAAAACATGGTGAACTAAAAGAAATGTCAGCCTGGGATGACTGCGTCACGACCACCTCCATGTCGCAGGACAAGTCGAGTGCGTCATGAGCCATCTTGGCAGAACCTTGGCCTCGTATATTTACAGGGGGAATATATGCAGAGGGACAGCATGACAACCAGTTGACGCAAAGACTGACATCATGCGCACAAAAAGTGAGGTTCAATCGATGAATGCGTCAACAAAAATGTCCGGAACAGTAGCTGTTTCGGGAGAATGGTTCACGTGGGATAAGTTGAAAGTCAACGTAGTTGTGCCGATGGTGCAGAGGAACGTAAAACAAAGGAGCAAATGAGCGTCACGAAACGCAAAACACAAGCCGAGCGAAAGCACGTCAAGCAGACGTTCGCCGGCATCGCTGGATTCCGTCGAGAAAACATCGCAACCGAATGACGGGAAGTAGTCAAGTCACTAGGCTACCGTTCAAGGTTACTGGCAAAAAGGGTCGAAACAGGGCCCATCTAGATTACGTTCTCTATTTCTGAAACACCATTCGAACGAAAACGATATTCCACTGTCACAGCAAATAACATCGGAATCGTTGCGCTGGTTACACTCTCTGGGCTCCACATGCACACAAAACATTTGCAAATCACGCGCACTGAGACGAGAGTCCTCGCGACTCGACAACTTGGCTAAAAACTGAAAACGAATGCAGGAACTACGCCGGACAAACGGGGTCCAGTCGCGTCCGCGACAAGGCCCAACTACCGACCAACGCTCCATCAAAGTCTACCTTTGAGCAGGCGAAACAGTTATCACAATGGCTGGCCCATCCAAGCTGGCCTTCTCCACGAAACGCATTGCTTCGTACTGCAGTGTGGGCAAAATTTTCTCGTCCCCGTCCGCGGAGACGGACCCATGTCGATAGGCTGCTCCCCATCCGCAGCGCACAGACGCCAGATCTTCTTCCGCTGCCGCCCGCGACGGGCCACAGGCTCAGAACTACTGCCATCTCGTGTCCGTGTTTCACACTATAATTTCCCGTATGACCCGTCGACTCCGCGTGTTGGGCGTCGAGTAGCCGCTCTCCAGCGACTCGTCGAAGGAGATCTGCGGCTTGTTCTCGGGCTCCTGGTCGGCGTACGGGTCTGGCATACCGGACACCCCTCGGTAGCCGCCATCTGCAGGTACGACAGCCATCGGTCAGTCGGTCAGCTACCGCATTCTTCCTCGCCGTGTGACACTTGTGATTTCAGCAGGTCTGAGACCAGGCAGTAGCCTCCGAAAAACACAACCCACCGAGCAAATCCCTGACAACTATCGAAAAGGGGATTTCGCCGCCACACGGCTACATGAAAAGACAAAACACGAGTGTGGTTGCCGTTTTAACTGGCTGTAAATATAGGACACTGTTTCTTGCCCTATGACTCGGAACCTCGTAGCAATCGCCATCGTGAGATTATCAAATCCATAAGCGCTATTAAACATCACCGCCTTTCACATCACGTAAACTGGTGAAAAACAAACAAACTCCAACTGAAACATGTCCTCACCAGCAGGGTGGGGCCGTCCTCTTGGCACCGCCGCTCCATACGATCCCACATCGTACGGCCGGCCGTACTCGTCGTGCTGGACGTAGCCGGCGGCGGCGGCCGGGTACGGTTCCGGCTGCGGGGCGTACTGGCCGTAGTCGCCGTAGCCGGCCAGGTCGGGCAGGTAGCCGGCCGGCGCCGGGTCGTAGGCGGCCGGCTCGAGCGGCGGCGCCGGCCGGCCGTCGGCCTTCACCTGCCACAGCGAGTCCTGCGAGTTCACCGAGCCGGCTGTGTTCGAGCCGGAGCCGCTGCGCTCCGTGTAGGCGGCGCCGGCGGCGACGGTGGCGCCGTGCGGCGGCGCGCCGGCGAACTCGCCGGCCGGCCGGCCGTAGAGCGGCCGGCTCGGGTCGGCGCTCAGCTGCGAGAGGTCGGCCGCGTCCGAGATGGACTTGTTTTGCACGCCGCCGCCGGGCGGGTAGTACGCAGGCAGCTTCTGGCGGCCGCTGCGGGCGAGCCGAGACGGGTCAGTCACCGAGACAGGCCACCGAGGCGAGTCAGTCACCGAGGCAGGCCGCCGAGGCGGGGCAGTCGCGGAAACGTGTCGCGATAGAGACGGGTGACCACCCACGGGCGGGAGGCTAACAGGCGCCGGATCGACAACGGACCGTGGCCGGTGGTGTGTTTTCGCGTGCTTGCAGTCCGACGACGGCCGGAAACAACGATGGGCGGCGGCAAAGAGGGGAGACGCTGTCGGCCTCAGCATGCCCGGCAGTGTGACAGCGGACGTGTGAAAGCACGCTGTCGGCTACGCTCTGACAAATCCGGGCTCCGTCAAATAATGACACCCATTAGCCCGAACTGACCCGATTCAAGTGAACATATTCAGGCCGAAGCGGTTACAGGCAATGAGGTAAAGCAGATAAGTGTTTACCATATTCAGCTTTCACAATAATAACGTTTCGGTTCAACGGCTGTTCCAACAAAAAATCCACCCGATTCATGGAGCATGAGAAACCATCAACGTGTCAATTTATGCTCGCTGACAGCTGCTAATCACTGAAGTCCCGTACTAACGACTGACGCAAATTGGTTATGTCTCGGACCGGGATCAGGCAATTTCCCTCAGTTTGTAAGCCGTTCGGGAAATTACACCTGCTTGCGGTCCCAACTAACGAGCAGAAGTCCTCTCAGCCGGACCAGTTAATAACCCAGCTAATAACCACCAACGATCCCACGTCCCTCCAAACAGACGACGCGCAGCTCCGTCCGAAACCACACCACACTCCTCTGCCGCACTGAACCTCCGTCTGCCGGGCACGCTCCTCCAACCTGCCAGCACTCACTAGGAGGCGTCCTGGTAGCCGGTCTTGGCCTTGGCGGCGCCGGCGCCGCGGCGGCAGCAGCAGATGAACAGCAGCACGAGCACGGCCACGGCCGCGATCGCCGCCACCACCACGACCACGATGGTGGTGATGGGCGTGCCAGCCGCGGCGGCGACCGTCGCGCCGGCCGCCACTGCGGCAACGGGCAGGCCACGGGTCGGTCACACGGCACCGGCACAAAATGCAGTCATGGAGTGTAAATACCAGCAGTAAAAAACACGTCATCTTCGTTATCGTTACGTTGTCTTATCGTTATCGTATATTATCGTATCTATATTATATATTACATATTATCTTATCGTGTATTATCGTTAAGTTTTCCATCGATGCCCTCAAATGAAACCGCCTCTGTGCCGATCATTTTTTCACATTTTTCCCACACATTTTTCACATTTTTCCCACAGTCAGTCCCGCAACAAGGGGGCAGAGAACAATTTGCATTTAAAAATCACAGAAACCCCAGGTAAAGCAAACGCTCATCACAAAACTTCACTCTACGCCCGGCAACAGCCATAGCCGACCAACCGCTCGCCAACGGCCGTCTGGGACGGTTCCCCTGACCGTACGCAGCTCTACTGACCGTGTTCGGCGAGCACGGGCTGCCAGACGGTCGGCTCCTCTT
>CP099845.1:4431067-4661067 GCA_030062745.1 Capitulum mitella
GTGGTTGATCAGTTTGACATCGTTCAGGTTGGCCACTATATTGCCATAATATAAATGATAGATGCAATTTTCGAACACTCAGTACACTCTCATATATGTCCTTTCATTAAAGACAGTCAAAAAGAAACTTGTTTTTATGCGCTGTGCTTCCACCGTTATTGCACCGTGACTAAATCCGCATCATGCAGCCAGCGTTAAGAATTTACCTGACCTGTGTCGCCATCACTGATTCCAAGGCCAACAAATGGCATAGGTGGGCATCGTTACTAAAAAATGTAACTTCGTTACTCGTTACTCCGTTACTCAAAAAAGCCAGTCCGTTACTCGTTACTCCGTTACTCTGCCTTAAAAAGTAACGGAAGTTACCGTTACTCCGTTATTCCGTTACTTTTTTAAATGCAGTGAAAACCAAGCGAACGCGGGTTTTAAGTCTTTTATGCTGCTTTGTGGTTGTAAAACGCATTCCATATGCAAAGGGAAGAAACAAAAAGCGCTTACCCAAAACACTCCGCTAGCTGCCCACTGCCCTCACCAGCCGTTGTAGAGTCGGCGCCGCCGGGACAACAGCCGCGGCGGGTATTCTACCACTGTGTTAGCCACGATGTTCAAACCAACGAATTTCTGTTCATTGCCCGCGGCGCCGACGGAGCGGGAACAACCGGCGCTGGAGCGGACGCATGCAAAATGCGACAAACAGCGGACATCTATCGACTGGGTTTGATCAACAATGCCTCTCGAAGTATCCGCCCGGAACATAATGGTCTCCGTTCAGAGCTCGTTTCGGTCTCGCCAACTTCTTGTTTTGTTTTGAAATTATGTGTGTGTATTAGTTTGTGTACGTGCGCGTGCGTGGAGGTAAGATTCTTGATACCTCTGACGTTTTTTTAATACCAAACGACGAAGGACTGAGAAAACATGACTGATATGGATTTTATTATTGTGAAATAAAAGACTAAAAAAAGGTGCTTTAGTTCCTCTTCAGCACCCTTGAAGACAAATTACCTATAAAAACATGGTCATAAGTGAGATGCAACGGAGGATGTTAGCCATTCACAAGTGGAACATTTTGGAACGATGACGTGACCTGACCTGACCCTTGTGAAAAGCCAAAATTGATATCAATGAACTCGCTATTGTCTTACGGTTCAGTATATGTCGCTTAAGTTCAGCTTTTCAGGGACAAGGTATTGTGTCTATTTACCTAATTCCAAGGACGTGTTTTGACCTTTCATGGCGTCTGGTGGCCTCAAAATTGACCTGAGGTAAAAACTCTTGAATGTTTTCGTCTCGGTTTGACAAAACCTTTCCACCGGTGTTTTCCTTTTTTCCGTGCGATATATGGGAGCCGAGATCCTGGGAGGTGCGGAAATCCGCCCCCCCCCCCTCCGGCCGGGCAAAGGGCATTCTGAGCCCGGCCGAAGACGGATTAAAAACACTTCATTTAACCCTATTCCCTGTGGGGGGACAGATTCTGCTACCCGTGTCTTTTTGCTTGTCGCTCCCACACTGTTTGCCGCAGCGCCACAAGATTTTCTGGCATTTCATGGAATTGATACACACGTGTTTTGTCAACATTTAAAAAAAAATCGGTCCCGAAGAGGCGGTTCCAAGCCCCCGTTTTCGGCGGTAATGTGCTGTACATGAAGCTGCAAAGTTGTGCGGTTCACTATCGTGACATTTTGAGTAGAAATAAAGATCACTGACTCATTTATATAGTCATGCACATCCTAAACAATGCGTATGCACACACATTTTCAGGCGAACGCACACCCAGGTACTGAAAAAATGGGGGAGCACACTATTGTGCTTATGGTGCCCTCCCAGTTTTGTTTACCTGGATCCACCTCTGCGCTACATATAAACTTAAACTGGCTTGCTAGTTGTACATCTGATGTTTATATCACCCAAAACAAACAAAAACAAAGGAAATTTCTTATTTCAAAAATCACCCTTCGTGCCCTCCCTGGAACTGCCTATGGTTTTCTATTTTAAATTTCAGCTTTCGGTATATAAAAGACTTGGACATTCCAACCTGAACCGTGTTATTCCCATGAATATTGGTTGGTAAACACGGCCGCAGTGACCTTTCAAAAATCCCCAAGTTTTGGAGTTTTTTTTACCCCACGCCCTATTTTCGCAATTTTTGAATTTTTGGGGTCCGGAATTCGAGATCTCGTTGAAACATATTAAATGGCATTCATCCCATCAACATTGGACGAATGAATCTCGAGATCTCTGGGAGGGCGGGGAGGGGAGGGGGCAGAATTGGTAATCTTCACCTTTCGGCCAATGCATATTTTTCGAAGGTGCAAAAGTGGCAACGGCTCATATCATGTTTGAGTTTGGGTCCTCACTTCTGCGTCTGCAAAAAATAATGTGTCAGCCGGAAGGTGTTTCGGCCAGTGATATTTTTTTCGGGAACGCAGAAGTGGTAACTCGAATCGCATGGACAATGTAGCCTGTCCTCCAAGTTAAAAATGATTTAACCTAACCTAACCTAAAACCTACTGTATGGTTGCAGGGATTGCCCTAGATGGGCATGTAAAACTAATTTTTTGTTAGGTTCAATTTGCCTGTTTTTTTGGTTTGGTTAGCTCGTATCGGCTGAAGGCAAACATGTGTCAACTGAATCAAAATTCAAGAGTTACCTAACCAAGTCAGTTTACACACCCAGTAGGGGCCAGTGCTTAGAAAAATACCTGAGTGGGCTAAATTATTCACACAACTTGTGTTGCCACTTCTGCGTCTCCAAAAATTACGCGTAAGCGTCGGCCGAAAGGTAGATTACCGCAGATCTGCCCCCGCCCCCCAGGGTAATGTGAATCTCACTGCCTGCAGAGAATATGGTTAAGGCAAATAGTCCAAGCAATAGTCGACAAGCTTCATAATTATGCTTCACTACGGACAACTCATTGTGCACATTCTGTTCTCACCTGGAAATACCGTAAATAATGCTTCCTCTTGATATGTGCCTTTAGTTTGAAAGGCTACTCTTGTGACCCTTGATTATAACCTCTTTCGGTCGGCACAGGACATAGGTACGTAAAAATGACGTTTTTCCCCTCCTCCTTAAACTCAAAGTACGTTTCTAGATGTGGCCATGGGTGACCCAGACCGGGCTCGTCCTCTGCCTCCGAAACTGAGGCACCGTTGGACTCGGAGTCAAAATTTTCGACCTCCAGTGGCGGCGTAAAGACGCCTTGATGGGACACTTTAATGTCAGGTAGTTAAAATTTCAGGCCAGTGAAGAATCAATCACCACTCCATCGCCCCATCGACATCACAGATCCAAGGCCATGGCGGCAGTAATCATGTGCTCAACAGCCTTGAGTGATCTTGGCGGGGAACCGTGTGGCGGTGGTAAGCAATCCGTGACTGACTTGAGACAACATTGAAAACTGCCGTCAGCTGGCTGTTCCAGTATAAATGACAATAACTTTGATATCTTTTAGCCTGAAAAATGACTGGTTAATTTATCGTTTTAAGTTATATCAAACTTACGCATAATTCAATACTTTTGTCCCAAAAGAGACCAAAGTCAGCTGGCCTTTATACTGAACCATTGCCGCCAGCTTGCCGTCAACGTTTATCAGCTGACGAATATTGTCAACAAGTCGACTCCGCGATTGTCAGCTGAGTGCGCGCCCAGCCGCGCTTGTATCGCCGCACGCTATTGGGTGTTGGCTATTCAAGTAGCCAATGGCGTGTGCCGATGCAAATAAAGCCGGGCGGTGTCTGAAGGAGTTTAAAAAGTAACGGAGTAACGGAGTAACGGAGTAACGGACCAAAAAGTAACGGAGTAACGGACCGCAAAAGTAACTTCCGTTACTCAGTCCGTTACAGTAAAATAAAAGTAACGGGTCCGTTACTCCGTTACTAAAAAAAGTAACTTCTTTAGTAACGGAGTAACGGAGTAACGGACCAGCGCCCACCTATGACAAATGGTATGTCTGCGGGGTATCATGGTAACGGACTACAGACTGTCTTAAAGCCGCCTAAATCCGTTGATTACTGCTCCATCTAGACTGGGGTCATGCCCCCGTTGCGTAACCGGTGAGTGGCAATATACTCCAGTCAAGAACGGGATGCAACTGTGGTTCTTTCTACAAGCCCATGAAACGAGCTGTTGAAAGTCGTGCAGTTAAATAAGAAGGGGATTTTACTAGTGCAAGTGGCCACGGATTCAGGACTCCAGAGAACGAGAGACGCATTTCTAACAGCCAGTCCTCCGACCCACGGCACAGCTGACCGTTCTGGCTCATTTCACAATGAACAAGTCCGAAAGGACACGCCCTCGGATGATCTGCGTCAGTATTAGGAGGTGTTCGACTGGTCTTCAGGCCAGCTTTTTCATTGTTTTGCAAACTCACCGGAAAAAGCTTTCATAAACCTTCTTAAAAATGGCTAAGTTATTTTATCTCAAAATAGGATGGATCAATTCCATCCTCCTTTGTTTTTACGGTGTAACATTTTTCCCTCCCCAAAAATTCTTTAGTTCTTAAGTAGCGTAAAGTAAAATTATAAAGAATTCCTATAAATATCTCTATCCCTAGAGTTGTCCCGTTGTTCAATCATCCAAGGTCGAGCGCAACGTCCAAGACGAAGACGTCTTTGACGCCCATGGTCATCTCAGAGCAATGGATGTTGTAAGCATTCTTTACTGGTGGTTTGGTTTGATACTTCCAGTGAAAAGTCCGTGTTTGGGAACACGAATGAGATGATATCCCTCTGTCGGAAGTATTCCGTCGGCTTAAAGATGAAAAGGAGGAGAATATGTCTCTTGTCGAAAAACAAACACGAAGTGGAAACCAAAACAAACTCGAACAAATGAAAAGACCTCACCCAGAACCAGATCCTGAGAACGAGACATCCCGTGCAAAATATTTGCCAGGTGTATCGAAACAAGTTCGTAAAGTAGCGAGAAGAAAGTTCGGACGAAGAATGTCCGCCGAATAAAATCACGCGTCAAGACTCGGGCACAGAAGTGTCAGATACTGATGAAGTTCGGACATTTGTTCTACCGAAAGCAGGTCGTAAAACCGATAGCTTAGGTAGACTTGCTTGAAGACATGCTCCCGGCACAAAATAACATCGTGAACAATGTCTTAACACACTGCTTGACCGGCAAAAAGGAGATGTTTTTTATTTAAATTTAGTTGTCTAATTTAGTTTGAATTTAGTCGACTAAATTTATTTAAATTTAGTCGTCACGACTCGAGGTGCCTACTTGCGGGTTTGCCGCTCAAACGGCCGCACCTGTCTAGCACCCGGCGAATGGTCACAACTGAAAACGTTTTATAGCGTTTCATGACGTCCGATGACGTTTTATGACTTGGTATTCACGCCAACCAGCGATCGATTTAGCAAGATCTGTTGTGGGACAAATTAACCACACCGAAGCATGCCACACTAGGCGGAACACAACATTTCAGTTGACCGTAATCGGATCGGATCAAATAACTTTGCTACTCAACATAAGTTGGCGGGCCATAGTTGTGACGAAGTACGACGTATGTAGAACGTAAGCAAACACCTTGCGACCTTTGTCGACTGTTGCAAGAAGTGGGCGCCCTGTCGATGTGACAGACAAAACAGCCGGTAGGGGAGATCGGCACTAGTTGTCACGTGGGCTAGTTGTCACAAAGCTTTTACCTCCACCACTAGACGTCAGAAAAATACAAAACATACCTCGAGCAGAAGCTTTTGTTTACGTCGGCCCGCCACGCTAGTAACCTACATGCGCGCGGCGGAGTTGATTAGAAAGGGAAATATTACATTGGTGTGTGCTTCATCGATACTTCATATGTGATGTCATCCCCCTGCTGCTTATGTTTGTTGCTGTTGTTATGACTTTGTCATTTTATCAGATGGAGTGAAGGATGCTTCTTACGTGGTGATCAAATCAAGTAGTACGACTCGTGACGTACGTGAACAGGAAGCACTCGGTCCGAAAGATGCCTTTGGGGTAGGTTGTGACGATTCGTGTTGGGACTTGTTGTCGGTGTGACAATTAGCCCCAACGGTAGTTTACGTAGTAGAGCCGCCAGTTCTGCGCCCTCGGATCCACAACGTGTGGGCCGAAAACGCCCGCCGGGCTATCTGTAGGCAATGATGGCCAGCAAGCAGAGTTCTAGGGTATTTTTGTGGGCTTCGCTGATTATACTCCACGGAAAATATGCAGAAGGTTACGGTGATGACCTCAGAGCTTGATGGAGGCTTTCGGAAGTCAAACGGAAGTATCTGCAACTGCGATTTTAGCTGTAAACTAAAGTAGGTTTTTATGCCGCGGGCATTTCTGTTTCTTCCGGATTTCCTTCCGGGACGGGTGCGGGCTTTCAAAAAAGGAGTGCGGGGCGGTCAGGCCGTGCTTTGGAAATCCATTGTCTTAGATATTCGCAGCACTCTTCAGCCCAGAGGAGTAAGGAGTGGTTATTAAGAAAAAATGGTCTGTTTTATTGCTGTCATAATAGGTACAACTTTGGGCAAAAACAGGTACAACATTTTCGCCAAGAAACAGCAAAAAAATGCGATTTATCGTACAATCCACTCCATTGGCAAACCTCCAGAAATGACTTCATAGGCACCTACCGCAGTTACATGGCTTAAATTGGGTCAGGTCTTTTTTAAGATGCGGAAAAGGTGTTTCATCAGCTATGCTAAGGTCTACGGCGCCGTCGTTTGCCATTTTTTGAAGTCCCCGAAAGTTATCAGGGAGATTGGAAGGGGGAGGAGAGGAAGAAGGGAGAGGGAAGAGAGGGTGGATTTTGACATAGCTGACGGAACATATTTTCCACATCTTTTCAAAAGATTGACCCTAGGTCACGTCAGATCACTAACGTATGAAGACATTTCTGGAGGCCTGCAGACAGAGCAGTTTGTAACACAAATGCTTTTTTGCTGTTCCTCCATAAGGAACCCATTCCCTGTATGGTAACGCTTAAAATTATTTTGTTTTTTGATGTCAAAATGGTCCGAACCCGGCCGAAGTCAACCAAGAGGAGGTCAACGTCTGCCAACGTTATTTTGAGATCGGTACGATACGTGAAGCTCAGTGGGAAAACCATCAGAAAAACGGCTGCCGACTTCAACATGAATTACCGAACGCTGACTAGGTACTGCCACAAAATGACAGCGACTGAAACAGCCGTGACGTCACAGCGGCCCTCGCAACTCGCAGCCAAGGAAGACCTCGGGCGAAGCGGAGCAGGGCTGGTTCAGAGCATAAAGGCCTCGTCAGACATATACCATGGCTTGTCTCCACGAGAGGTCCGGAATCTGGCCTTCCAAGTCACGCGTGCCAACAACATGGAAATGCCGGAGAGTTGATGTGAGAAGCCCCTGGCGGACGCGGACTGGTTTGATGGGTTCTGAATCGGCACCCGGCCCTCGCAATCCGCAGGCCTGAGGCCACGGGACTGGCGCGCATCAGCGCCTTCAGCAAGACTCAAGAAAACGCCTTTTTCAGAAATCTGGCAGAGGCCATGCACAGACGCAATCATGGCCCAGAAAGCATTTGGAATATGGATAAAACCGGCGTGACAACGGTACAAAAACCGGATCGTTTAGGAGGTGCAAACCAAGTGGAGTTCTTCACATCTGCAGAGCGCGGCACGCTCGTCACCGTGGTTCGATGTATTTCGGCGACGGGGAACGCAAGCTCAGGACTTTATCTCCTCTAGAGGGCACTTCAAGAAATACTTCCTGAGAGAGGCGCCGAGCGGATCTGCAGGTGGTACAAACCCATCGGGGTGGATGGAGTTCCCAAAACACTTCGTGCCACACAACAGCGGCAAGGAGCATCCAAGCCCGTTGCTGCTTGGCAATTATCGCTCACACCTGTCCATCGGAGGCATCGACTACGCGACGGAGAATGAGGTAACTGGGTTCAGCTCTCCCTTCGTATACGAGCCACAAATTTCAGCCGTTGGACCGCTGGGTACATGGGTCATTCAAACATTAGTAAATTAGTAAGTTTGGCGCATGGATATAGGCTATCCTGGGTCAACCATGACCATATATGTTGTGCCTGGAATCGTGTCCTTGGCCTGGCGGACGGCGGGAACAAGTGCAAACATACAGGCGAGGCTCAGAGCCATTGGAGTGTATCCATTTGACCCGAAGATCACGCACGGGACGGACCGGCCTGACTCGGCCCACTCCCCGGCGTGCCCGGACCGACCGAGCTGTTCGGGGCCCAGACGACCGAGCTGTTCGGGGGGCGCGGGCCCGGACTGACCGAGCTGTTCGGGGGGCGCGGGCCCGGACTGACCGAGCTGTTCGGGGGGCGCGGGCCCGGACTGACCGAGCTGTTCGGGGGGCGCGGGCCCGGACCGACCGAGCTGTTCGGGGGGCGCGGGCCCGGGTCTCAGCTGACGAGACGGGTGATCCCCAGGAGCTCAGGTTCACGTCGCGAGCGGTCCATCAGCAGAGAGAGCAGCGGGATTCAACGAGAGCTTCTGGGATCTGGCGCAGGACGCCAGAGGATCGTTTGAGGACTCCGAGGACTGCACGAACCCCCACAGGAAAATGCAGCTGGCAGAGAACTTGTCTCCAGAAAGGCAATCACTCGCCCCAGGCTGACCGTCAGCGGTCGGTCGTCTTCTGATGGAACAGGCCGGCTTCGAAAACGGGTTCATGAGGCACCAAAGCGTGGCGTTAGGTCGATTTTGGCCGTGAGTCCAGAGGACTCTCGACCTTTCCCAAAGGCCGGAACGCAGAAGCCTGCGAGCAAGAACCGAAGAAAGGGTCCATCAACCATACTGACGGATACGCCGGTTAAGAGGGCTCTGGAAGTGCGAAAGGCCGCCAAGCAGTCCAAAAGGGCAAAATGCTTTTTCAGAGATCGAAGGAAAAGAAAACAGGCAAACGTCGTAGGGGGATGGAAGCTCGGCAAGCATTCGGACTGGGCGATGAAAAAGTATTCTGCGTGGTTTGCGTGGAGCCTTTCTCCAGCTCGAGGGTCGGTGAGGCGTGGGTGCAGTGCGTAGGTGAGGCCTGTGGCATCGGTGCGCATAACGAGTACATCGAGGAAAACGCGACTTACGTCGATCAACATTGTGATTCTGAATGACGAGAACCGTACGGAGGTCAAACGAGCGCTGCCAAGCTTTGTCTTGCGATGAAAGTTCGTTCCAGTTCCAGCCGACCTCCGGAAAACTTTGTCTTTAATGATTGTTTCGGGTACAACCGAGTTTTGCTAAACGCTATCATTGATTCATGTCAATGATTTCGCTTCCAGCCGAAATATGTCCGAATTCGTCTTTCGGTGATAGTTCGTTTCGGTTGTTATCTGTTTTTTTTTGTATTTAGATAACGCTCTTCTCTTCTAAGGTTGGGCTTTTAGCGATCGCGTCATATATTCGTTCCAAAAGTGATTTTTGGGTGCAAATTCGGACATTAGAATATTACGTCAGTATCGCGTGGCCTCAATTATATTAGCATCAATATGGAATGAACAAATGAAATGGTCGGTTGGAGTCCCTCTTTCCTCTTTAACTTATGAAGGTTTTAAATACTTGTTTTTAACGATGGTCTTAGATATAGTGTCCAGTATTCAGTAGTACGTGACAACTAACCCCGGTATATGTGAAAACTTACCCATGCACAAGCACATCGTCACACAAAACTTTTCCCTCGTTATACATTGATATCATGATGGTCATTGAAGTCAGGCGCAATTTAATTTTTTCTCGAACGCACAAAGGTCATGCTACATAGCAGAAAACAAAACGGGTAAATATAATCGGTCGTAAGTGCGTGAAAATTCTGTGACCAAAAAGTGAAACAGGCAGACCCTGTCTCCCCTATAACCTGGTTTTAACAGATCTCCGCCTTCGTAGGATCCTGGGTACCAACCCACCTTTGGCGGCCCGTCAAATACTGCCAGATGGATTATTCGTAATGTACAGTAACCTACTTGGATTCGACAGTGGAACGGACAATACGGCAGTCACCAGCACGAAATGCGTGATAATCACGCATAGCACTTTATCCCAACATCTTTATCGCACTACTGACACCCGACCTGTGAGCTGAGGTATTTAACCCGCGCACGACCGTCGGTCCGTCTCGAACATGGGCGACTGGGGGGCGCAGTTGACTGCCCCCTCTAACTCACCAACGGTTGGTCGCACGATAAAAATAAGCATACCGTTGGAAAGCCTGTGACGAGTAGAGCTCGCAACTGGTCTCATTTTTAGTTTTAGGTAATATGTAAGCAAATTTACGCCCTATATATGTTTTCTCATAGCCGACTGCATGAGACCGAGAAATGGCCTGAATCTCAAGGGCTGTGACTAATAACGCATAGGTAAATGCACCAGTGCACAAGTAAAGGTCTGCGGATGCCGATGCACGTCTAATTTGCCCAGATTTCTTCAATATATACGCCGAAACGTTAAGTTAAACACACCGTAATTCTCCCGCCAGCTGTAAGTGTGCGCCGCTGCCGTATGCGGTATCAAATTGACGAGAACTAATTTTGGTGCCCCTTTATTTTCGCGAAAAAAGACGATCTATGTCAATTTTATTGATCTTTGTGGTTCTTGTGATGGTTTCTCATGCTTAAATTGTGAAAAAAATTGTTAGTTACCAGTCTGCAAAATTGGCGGAGCTTTATTCGCGAGAGCCTGTTTATTTCCAACATATGCGTTTTTTCAAACTTTTCGAGGTTCGTGGTATTAATTACGTCTGTGCAAGCTAGTTCTGCCATTTTCTACCCATTCTGAGTAATTCATCGTCGATTTTGACAGTGGTACATGTTGGCTGACAACAGTTATTCGTGACCTGACTTCAGGTCAATGGCTGGAGGTCACTGATACTTTGCCCAATGACGGTGAGTAGATGTCTGATTCACTCCACACTAAAAATGTTATGGAATATTCCGTCAATTTCCGAAAAATGGGGATATGTCTTAAAAATGGGCTTGACCTTAGGTCAGTGGCCCAGAAAATTCCAAAAAATCTGAAACAGCAGATTTGTTGGATCTATGACGATCACTAACCATTGAATGTATTATTGAGATATTTTGTTTTGCAAAAAGGTTAGAGGGCGCTAACCTTTTTTTGACATAGTTCTCTTTGACCTGACCTAGGTCATGCACCTGACGTGACATGAGGTCAAAATTTTGACACGAGATGTAAAATTTGTGTAGCAAAAGGTGCACAAAGTTTCGTGACTCTGTGTTTGTTGGTTCTCTCGCAATCCGAGAAAAACCTCGGGGGGGCAATCATCTGCCCCCCCAGTCGGGGACGGGTTAAGAGTTGTCCGATGTTCGGCCACTGTATGTGTGCAGTGACAAACATGTACTAATCATGGAATATTAATAATAGGGCAATTCTCTGTAAAATCGACACACCCTGGGCCAATCTGAACACCCTCAAGTGACGGATTTTGTTCAAAGTTGCCATACTAGGTTATCTGAGACGCAGAATCCGAATCTGACAATTTCAGCTTGACCAGATCACGGGGTCGAAAGTTATTGCCTGAGACAATTTGAATTTTACTCTTAGCAGGGGTTGTTTAAAGTGCTTTTTTCTCCACCATCAAAAGCCGCAAACTAATAAACCCATATTTTTTACTCCTTATGGAACGGGCAATCCGATTCAGGTACTTGTATAACCTTAGTCCACGATTCCATAAAATGACCCCGTGTCCTTTGGACATACGTCACAAGACGAACTTCGACGGGGGAGAAAGTAATTATTTTTATTTCGTAAATATAAAGCATCAGGTATATTCTCCACATCCCATTCATAAAAAGTTTTGGTACGAATCATCTTCAACCTGAAATTTTGTATGATAATAGGCCATGTTTGGGCTAAAATCGTCTTATTTCAAGGTTATTGAGTGTATACCGTTAACGAGATAAAAGGCGAACGGATAATAACGGGACGGACGCCTTGTATCGAATATATTGTGCAGTTCTCAATAAATACAGAGCCTAAAACGTGGGCTGAACACCCTCTGTGGTAAGGGAAAGTGGCTGTAACGTTTAATTCCTTCCGAAAACTGATACGTCTTGCCGAAATGCAGAATATCGTAAATTGCCCAATAACTCGTACAAAAATTATATGTGATCGTATTTGTGGTAAGATACGACATCCGCCTCGTCTGGCTGCGACTCGACAATCCTTCGCCCGCCAGGCTCGCACACGCGTCCCAACGTCTCCACGCTTTATTGCCGACTGCCCCCGATGCCGCCGCACATGTCTGTCTGAAATCCGATCTGCGCCCGGGGTCGGCTCCTCAGCGCCGACGTTAAAATAACACTGTGATGGCGGGAACGGCTCTGCCTGACTTCAGGGTCCGCACACGTTGCTACGGCAGGACGGCCCCGCTCACCAACAAAGACCGCAGTATTTATTGATCATATTTACCAATAATCATCACTGGTTATAATTTGTTACGAAATAATAATAATCATAGACTATTAATAACCATAATAATCGTAAAAATTTTTTCAGACGATCCAGGTTCAGACGGTCATCATACCCATCCTTTACTAAACGCGTTACGCGGTTGGTTTGAGTTCGAAATCGAAGCTCTGTATCGCACGCAGACTTGTGCTCCCGCTTAGTAACTTAATTTAAACAAACCTACCAAAGTAGGCATCACAAACTTTATGCAAACGAAGTATCCCAAGTCCAACAAGCTGCATGCTCACATGTATGGCATCTGGCCACTGATTGCCTAAATCTTGCTTGTCCTGAATGGCGTTTGTGACTTTGCAGCCCACCACAAAATCTCACGTCTCCAGCATGAAGGGTGCCCAAACCAAAGACCTCATTGGCAAAGACGTAAACCTCAGCACGTGCGTCCGACACTCATCAGGCTGAAGGTATTGACATGCACAATAGGCACATATATCGACTGCCACGCATCACGTCCTGCTGCCCGTTAATTTCTATCATTCCAACGGTAGTACTTCCACGGCAATGAAGAAGGGGTGTTATTTGTGGCTACCTCTTGCTTCACGTGCAAGTTGCACCCTCGTTTCGACCTGAATCCGATGAAATTGATCGCCAGCTGCCTGTGCACCTCTCGAAGCCATCTTCCTACTTGTCTGCGTCCATTTGCGTCCCGGCAATTGACCCATAAAAAGCCCCCGGGGTGTAAGAGGTGCGCGTGCTCTGCACGAGACCCGCTATACATTAATATCATGTGGGTAATCGTTGGATACACCTGGTGCTCTTCTATCTACCACCAAATTTCAGCCGCCTAGGTCATTTCTGGCGACACTCGGAGGCCCCGAGTCCAAATCGAAACACGTGGCTGTGCATCGTCACGTTGATCGTGAGTGGGTGCCGACAACAGGTGCGAATACCCGCAAATGGTGCCCATGTTGTCATAAGGTCTTGAGTCAACTGCACCTGTCGTTTGACTTGTATCCGTGATTAATTGAATTTTGCAGAGGCCCGGCTCTTCCCAAGTGGCACTCGCCACATGCCGGGGAATTCAGCCAAAGCGGGAGGGGCACGGGGACCATACCCCCTGAACCAGGCGGTCTTTACTTGATATTTAGTGATTTCGCAGCAATACAAAATAGTGATCATTTCTCTCACGCAAAATCAGGCATTACATGTTTTTCCTGTGAGTTAAATACGAGGTCAACTTCATAAAATTGCTGCCTTTTTCTACAAATTTTGTCATATGCCCTTGGCATATGACAAAATTTAACGTTTGTCTCCCCTTGAGAAACATCCTGGCTAGGTGCCTGCACATGCCACGAATCGCCTCGAAACCGGCACCTCAATTTGCCGCCGAGTCGGTGCACCCGATGGTGCCACTTCTGTCGCGATCGGCTGGCGCGTTCGGGCGCAAGAGGTCCCGAAGCTTGAACACAGTGACCGACCGACCGACCGACCGACCGACCAACACCTCGATCTGATGGCGAGGGTTCAGGATGTGTGAGGGGGTGTCTTATCTGTCCACCCTTCATCCGCTCATATTCACTCTTCACTCCGCAATAACACCGCCCATTTGTCCATCTCGATGGCTGAATTCGAAGAACCCCTTCGTTTTAGTTCCTTAACGCCTTAGTTTTTTACTGACGTTTTGCTGCTACGACGAAGTGCTCTTGAACTCCTCTAATACTCGCACAAATCTACCCAAGAGTGTTTTGGTTACATAGTATTTTGACGTGATAATATTGCCGCGTTGGAATCTCCTCAAGTCACTTTTGTTTGATGAGCTGCGTTCAACAGTTTCGTGCAGCACTACCAGAAAGCACACGATCATCAGTTGACAAGAGATTTTATTCCAACAAGTTACAAAAAGATAAAAAGAACCGATGGATGAAACACTTTTCACTCTTGTGGTAATCACGACTGAGCTGAGCGATAAACCCCTTTTCAACCGATGTGACGTGCACACAATGTTTGTTTTGTTTTAAACTGCCCCCGCAATTCCAATTTCAGACCTACACCGAAGATCCCTTCCCAAAATCGGACACACACAACGGTCATCTCCTTGGTCATGGGTGCCGGGTGGATTACGACCTCTCTTCAGAAAACGCTACACGAAGGTGACCCTGGCGTAGAAACCCTTCTGATGGGACGGGTAGGAACCGTGGAAGTACGAGTGCATTTCGACGGCCAGTCGCCGGCCCGTGGAGACGAACGTCCTGTTCTGCAGCTCGCTCCCGCAGGTATGCTCGTCCACAACGTTGTCGTCGTTCGTGTACAGGTTGATCCAGTCCCAGGGGCAGTTGCCGTCGGTGAAGCGGTAGAGCACCTGGGCAGTGCCGAACTGGATGCGGACCCGCTTACCGGTCGGCGCCTTGATGATCCAGAAGCAGTTCTTGGCGGGCGGGTAGATGTTCGGCCAGTTGAGCGAGCAGATGGTGCTCGGCTGGGTGATGGCCTGGTTGCCGCAGACGTCGTAGTAGGGATCGGTGACGGTCTGGCAGAGAGAGCCGCTGGTGCCCGGCGGACACCGGCACCGGCACGTCTTGTCGACGTAGCCGCCGTTCTGGCACGTCGGCGGGCTGGAGCAGCTGGCGGAGCATCCGTACATGGCGTTGGCCAACTGCTTGTCGCGGTGTGAGAGACCGACGCGGTTGCCGATCAGCCTGCTATACTGCAGTTCGTTCACTTCGATGGTCGGCCGCCCGTTCTTGCTGAAGTAGTGGCTGCCGTAGTGCATGACGGAAGTAAGATCGTACGGAACCGAGTAGTTGGTGGAGTCGAAGGCGATTTGGAAGTTGCCCTCTTTTCCATCCTGGATGTTTTCGGTCTTGATGGTGACGTACGTATTGCGGTCGGTACGCGATTGCTCGTGGTGGAATCCCAGCGCGTGCCCAATCTCGTGGGCGATCGTTCCCAGCCCGGTGCAGCCGTTGCCGATGCTGATGTCCTGGCCAGTTGGCCGGTTGATGCGGCCGACGTAAGACCAGCAGCCGGTTTGCTTGGTGAAACGTAGGTGCGGCTGGCCGGTGAAGGACGTCGGCACCTCCACGAGACGGACGCACGTGTGCTGCATCCAGTGGTCGATGGCCGCCTTGATGGCGGTCCGGTCCGACGTTGAAGAGCTCGTGATGACGTAGCGGACCAGGCCGTCCGGCCACAGGTTCGGAGCGGCCTTCCGGTCGGCCCGCTGCTCGGCCGTCAGCACCATGTCCGACTCGAACAGCGGCTCGCCGGCGTCGGTGACGCTCGGGTTGTAGTACTCGAAGAGGTAGTCCGGTCCCGGCGTGATGGGCTGTAAGGTGTCGTTCATGGGTGGCGGTATCGCCCACGCCGGGAACATCTCGTTCAGCGGCGGCGGGGGTGAAGGGGCAGCCGCAGCAAGCCCCAGTGTACTCACCAGCAATAGAAGGACCATGACTGAGTAGTGGAATGGACTGGTACTGGCGCCGAGCGTTTTTATATGCTGCCGTGTGGACTGTGCTGCAGCAGGTCACAAACCACCGGAACACACTGCGTGTCGACTCTGCCAAATTGATTGGGGACGTACATCCTAGAGTGTCAGAGCTTGGCCACTTGCGATGACTCATGTGTACAGACGTCTCCCGTCTAGTTACTGATTTGTTGCAGGGTGTTCCACAATCTTTGTATTCATTTGTGATGCATAAAGATATTCATGGGCGCTTTTCACGCTTAAATTAACCCGCGCACGACCGTCGGTCCGTCTCGAACATCGGCGAATGGGGGGGGGGCAGTTGACTGCCCCCCCTCTAACTCACAAACGGTTGGTCGCACGACAAAAATAAGCAAACCGTTGGAGAGCTTGTGACTAGTAGAGCTCGAAACTGGTCTTATTTTTTACTTTTAGGTAATATGTAAGCCAATTTACGCCCTATACATGTTTTCTCATAGCCGACTGCATGAGACCGAGAAATGGCCTGAATCTCAAGGGCTGTGACTAATAACGCATAGGTAAAGGCACCAGCGCACAAGTAAAGGTCTGCGGATGCCGATACACGTCTAATTTGCCCAGATTTGTTCAATATATACGCCGAAACGTTAAGTTACAGACACCGTAATTCTCCCGCCAGCTGTCACTGTGCGCCGCTGCCGCATGTGGTACCAAATTGACCGGAACTAATTTTGGCGTTCTTTATTTTCGCGAAAAAAGACGATCTATGTCAATTTTATTGATCTTTGTGGTTTTTGTGATGGTTTCTCATGCTTAAATTTTGGCAAAATTGATTAGGCACCAATATACAAAGTTGGCGGAGCTTTATTTGCGAGAGCCTGTTTATTTCCAACACATGCATTTTTTTCAAACTTTTTGAGGTTCCTGGTATTAATTACGTCTGTGTAAACTAGTTCAGCCATTTTCTACCCATTCTGAGTAATTCATCGTCGATTTTGACGGTGGTACATTTTGCCCCACTACAGTTATTTGTGACCTAACCTCAGGTCAATGGCTGGAAATCATTGATGCTTTGCCCAATGACGGTAACTAGATGTCTGCTTCACTTCACACCACAAATGTTATGAAATATTCCATCAATTTCCAAAAAAACGGCAATATGTCTTAAAAATGGGCTTGACCTTAGGTCAATGACCCGGAAAATTCCGAAAAATCTGAGATAGCAGATTTGTTGCATCTATCACGATCACTGATCTCTGAAAGTGTTATTGAGATATCTTGTTTTGCGAAAAAGTTAGAGGGCGCTAAACTTTTTTTGACATAGGTCTGTTTGACCTGACCTAGGTCAAGCACCTGACGTGACGTGAGGTCACAATTTTGACACGAGATGTAAAATTAATAAAGCAAATAGTACCTCAAGTTTCCTGACTCTGTGTTTGTTGGTTCTCTCGCAATCCCAGAAAAACCTCAGGGGGGGCAGTCAACTGCCCCCCAGTCGGGGACGGGTTAAAATGCATTGAAGGTCATTTAAAAACTGCAATATCGTGCTTACTTCAATCAAGTAAGCTCATTTTTCTTTTTGAGTGGAAAGAGGAGAGCAAGTTCAAGTTAATCCATCCAAGTCGGAGATATTTATTGCCTTTGTCTTAAAGCCTTCTTCGCCTTTAGGACGATTTGTGGGAATTTTATCCAGCGAGTTTGGAAAACAACGAAACAGTTGTCCTAAAAATCAGTCAAAGACTTCATAACACTAATGCGGATTATTCAAGGTGCGTCTTTGCGTCAACAAAGCCAGTCTTTCCAGGCCATTTTCTTTTTTCTTACGAAAGGAGCCAGAACGATGAGCTGTGCCGGGGGGTCGGGGTCTGGTCGTTAAAAATGTGCCTCCCGTTTTCTGCAACCCTGAATCTGTACTACCTCTTCTGGTATGATATCCTCCTTAATTCGTAGACGAAGTTTAACTGTTCAGTTCAGTTGGCTTGGAACAAAAAGCAGAATTACATCTCGATGTTGGCTGAGGTATCGTGCCGCTTACGAGTTACAGTACTGTGGCGTTACTCTTGTCTGGATGGAGAGCAAACGAAGGTACTTCGACGGCGTCAGAAGATAACATGTAGCCCATCACCGTCAATATCCCATAACCATATCATGGTTGGTCCTGGAGTCATGGTGACAACAGAGGTCCGGTAAATTTCTAACGCCGGTTGCGGTGTGCGGACTTAATTAAAATACAACGACGTTGGAAATACGGTGTGTGAAAGGAAGATTCTCTTAAAACATGTTCAATAAACGGACAGTAATGAGCATGCAATGAGCAGACATGTACCGGAGATGCCGAAGGAATAAGTTATCGTCGTTTTATCGTCGGATTCCAAGTTGACCAGGGTAAGTTTTACGTTACCCTGGCATCGCTTTGCTTCGGAGGACACCACCTTTTCGAGATGACGCAATGACCCACCCAGGTCAACAAGAGGTTGAATACAGCACGGGGACAGCCTGCATTCCATTGGATCCTGCACATGTCTGCCACTGAGTGCCCGAAGGTTGTATCTAGGATTTTGATTTTAAGACTACGGTGGCCGACCTGAACGATGACATCCTCACCAACCACCCTTCCGAAGAGCTGTAGAGCACATGTTGTTCGGGCGCGTTTTGAAATCCGAGTCTATCTGTGTTTGTCATGCAGAAGTCATGCCAGAAACACAGGAAGGACAACAGATGCTAACCACCTGTGGGGAAGGGTTCAGTGCAGGTACACAATACATTAACTACGCTTTTACTGGAAAACTTTGCATTCCTGCTTCGGTACTATTTGTAATCACAGCTCACAGTAGCTTCTTAATGCGGTTAGAAACATTGGCTGCAGTACCAAAAGTACCTATTTCTCGCCCACAGTCTTGTTTTGGTAATGAAATGAAACTATAAGTGCACCAATCTATTGCTTTAAATAATTATCAACATACTTTAATTAACTTAGCCGCGCAATGGCGGGCTTGTTACCTATCGCCCGCATAAGAGCTTCTTCATACCGTGAACATTGGGGCACGACCCCCATTTTCATTTGCTGTTTTTTTTTTCTTTTTTTTAGCAACCGGCCGAAACGATTTCCACACCGTGCGACCTAAAATGTGGCGGAAAAAGGGTGCTGAATGTGACGACATCTCGCCACTGGTGTTCTGTTGAAAGATCTCAGATAAACAAAGAACCTTTCAGGTTGGGTCAAAATATCAAAAACTGGCTGAAAATGGTACGTTTTTGAGTTAAAGCATAAATTAACGCCACAAAATGAGTGATAAAGACGCGAAATGAATATCATTTTGTTCGCCATTTATAAGTCCATCTTTACCCCACATGATAGTATTTCACGCACACAGACAGATCCAGGTCATGCTAGATTAATCTTTGTCCAGTGGGGTCATCGGCATAAAGGCATTGTTAGAGATTCATAAGTATTTGTTTGTAGATAGCAATGCATGCGTAAGTCAAATGACATCTCAATGACTCAACAATATTGTCGCTTGACATCTGAAAGTCATTTTGCATCATCGAAGGCTTTTTTGGTTATTGAAGTTTATGTTAAGTCAGCGATCTAGAATAACCTCAGATTATCTAAAAATGGTGTCGTGGCTGTGTTAAAGCGTTATTAGTAGATTCAAAGTCCCCCACAAATTCTAACTGCAGAAAAGAGGTCACTGTCACAAATGCGGTTAACACCGCAGAGTTCTGGATCAAAATTGGTAAAGGTGTTGTTTTCTTTGGCGCTGAAGAACAGCAGGAAATACGTGACCAAGAAACATTTCTTACTCCAAAACTTTACCTTGTCCCTCCTAAAAAGCTACTTTATAACCATGTTCACGAATCTCTATCTCTGCCGGCTAATGACTGTCCCTGTCTGGCAAATGACTGTCTTCAGTAAGAGTCTTGGCTGATACGACCCTCCCTTCCTCCTTCCGTAGGCGCAGGGGTGTAGGAGCGTAACGGAAAGTGGAGAGGGCCATTCGCCCAGGGACGCAAGCAGCGCCAAGTCTTTGAAGGGCGCTTCATCTGTACTGGGGACTGGGGGAGGGGTTTCGGGTTTAGATGGGGCGCCTGGTCTGTAGGACGCGTCGGGTCGGTGAGCGACAGTGATGGTGGAGACTAAGGGTTTAGGTCGCTCCGACTGCATAATCACAGCAGCGCCCACAGGGACGGCTGATCTGTAATGTGGACGCCGTTTAAGATATGTGTGGTTGGTAAGGGACGCCGAATCCCTGAGAAGCGACTGATCCGAACGGGGATGGGTCGACTGATGCATGATGAATGTGGTGCATGATGATGAAGCGGTGCCGTGTATGTGATGGGCACTTATTGGTGGTGATTCGAGCTTTGGGGGAACTCTGACTGCATGGTCATATGGCGTCCCTGGGTGCTCGTGATATGCACGGGGACACCTGGCCTGTATGGGTAGCGTTTCTTGCAAGATGTTGCTGTTCTTTATGAGGGGGGGGGGAGGCAAGTCCCGAACGGGTGCCTGATCTGTAGAGGGGGCGCCTAGTATATGATGAGTGCCCCATCTGCACGGGGTGCCTAGCCCACAAAAGGCTCCTGATCTGTACGGGGAACGCCTGGACTGTTACGGGCGCTTGCCTCGCAGACGTGTCTGGTCTGCGAAGGACGTCAGACTCTTTAGAAGCGTCCCATCCGTACAAGAAGAGGAGCGCCAGGCCTGCGTGGGGGGCCGAGCATGCGAGAGTTACCTGACCTGTATCGCCGGAGGACTACAGAATGTGCTATACATGAACTACGTTTCCTGAGGCCTGTTGGCATTTTTTGAGACCAAAAAATGGGTAACCAAATCACCATCAGTGACATTTTCCTAACCAGCCAAGCCTATTAGGGAGAAGTCGCATGAGGTGGAATATTACCTTTAAGCATGGCTGCAGAACTGGGACAAATTTTGGCATGTAAAAAATAAATGTATCGAACTCTAAGAAGGTCTTTTCGTATTATTTACCGTTGATCTTACCGCGCTATTGTGATGGGGATTCGGAGCTAGCGCAACAATCTCTGTTTAGCCAGGCAAGTAGCCAGGACTTTCTCAGGGGGGAATGTAGATTTTGTCATATGCCAATAGGATATGACGAAATGTGTAGGAAAGAGCAACAGTGTACGTCGTTTCCCTCATATTTAACGCACAGGAAAAACAAATAATGTTTGCTTTTGTAGTATATATACGGTTCACTATTCCGTATTTCTGAGAAATCCCTAAATAGCTAGTGCAGACCGCTCTGCTCAGCGGGAGGGGGGTGGGGGTGTGGGGTGGGGCTGTGGCCCCATACCCCTCTGGCTACGTGCTTGTGCTTGTTGTGGTTTGGCTTGGAATGTCTTCACTTGGATTGTCAGAGAATATGCTATATCCAGAATTATGAAAGCAGTAACCTTACTGAGAACAATACGTCCTATTATTCTATCCAAGACTATGGAAAGAGTAATTCCATCCGAGATGCTGAACGCTTTTACTCTGTCCAGGACTATGAAACGGGGCAAGTCGAATTATGGAGCAAAATACGCATTTAAGATTTTCAGCACCGGCTCACGAATTTTCTCAAGTAAAATGTGATTCTGAAACGAATTTTGCTATGAACTTTTTTATTTGAGCTTCCCTTCACCCCTCAAATCGCACTTTTTTCTCAGAGACACAGATTTTGGGGTTGAAATAGTGTTAGGGAAGCCCGAACGGCAACAATTTGCCCTGTTAGAAAGAAAACCAATTTGCTCCAGTATGGTTGCTCTTAGTGAGTCAATAATCCCGCAAAAGTCTCATTTTTAAGACTGCGAGGGATTGCAATCCGCTATTAACCCTATTTCCGGCAAGGGGGAGGGTTGAGTCCGTCCCCTCGGGTTTTTTGCTTGTCACGGAGGCAGCCGACTCGGTCCACTTGGAAGCCGTGTACGCGAGGCAGCCGTGTGTAATGGTAATAAATTCATCAAGCGTAATGGTCATGGTTACTCTGTGCTGGATGCCGGGAGGAGAATCTCAATGGTTGTTACCACATGCAGTGGCGTATTGTCGGCGCGTGGCAGTGCTCTTATGAATATCTGCGAACGACGTTTTCCTATCAAGATAAAGCTCTGCCCACAGACAGATTCCCACAGAAATAGTTTCCAACTATCCATGGTTTGGGTTGGACCGACGTCGCTTCATCTCACGGTATGGTCGGTGATGACAGGGTAGGTATTTAATTTTTTTTGCAGACTTACCGGAAAACGTTTCTAAAAGTCCTGACAAAGGCGATAAAGGTATTTTATCTCGAACTTGTATGAATTAATTTCTACTTCCTGCAGTGTTCCAGTTATTTGCGAATGGATAAAAGATACTGCAATGCGGAAGCACCCAGTTCTCGGTTTTAAATGGACTTTACAGGATTTGGCTGCAAGTGCGAAGAGCGTCCATGAGTACATATACATTGCAAAAGTAAATCAAGGAATGCTGAACATCCTGCAACAAATCATGGACGGGACGGGGAGGTCTGTATACAGACGTCATCGCATGTGTTCACATACGTCAACCAAGCTCTGATGTTCTAGGATCAAAAACGCCCTCATCAATTTGGCAGAGTCGACACACAGCTGTTCCGGTGCAATGTGATTCCGCTGCATCACGGTCCACACGGCAGCATATAAAAACGCTCGGCGCCAGCACCAGTCCATTCATCATGGACTGGTGCTGCATGGACATAATCATCCACACCAGTCCACCACCACTACTCAGTCATGTTCCCTCTGTTGCTAGTGAGTACACTGGGGCTGGCTGCGGCTGCCCCTTCACCCCCGCCGCCGCTGAACGAGATATTCCCAGCGTGGGCGATACCGCCACCCCTGAACGACACCTTATAACCCATCGCGCCGGGGCCGGACTACCTCTTCGGGTACCACAACTCTAGCGCCCTAACAGTACCACAACCCCAGCTTTACTGACGCCGGCGAGCCGCTGTTCGAGTCGGACATGGTGCTGACGGCCGAGCAGCGGGCCGACCGGAAGGCCGCCCCGAACCTGTGGCCGGACGGCCTGGTCCGCTACGTCATCACGAGCTCTTCAACGTCGGACCGGACCCCCAACAAGGCGGCCATCGACCACTGGACGCAGCACACGTTCCTCCGTCTCGTGGAGGTGCTGACGTCCTTCACCGGCCAGCCGCACCTGCGTTTCACCAAGCAGTCCTGTTGCTGGTCTTCCCAGCAGCCGGACTGATGCGGTCTGCCAGGGGGCCGCATCAGCTGGACGACTGACCAGGACATCAGCATCGGCAACGGCTGTACTGGCCTTGGCACGATCGCCTATGAGATTGGCCAAGCGCTGGGACTCGATCACGAGCAATCGCGTCCTTACCGCAATAGGTACGTCACCAATAAGGCCGAAACATCGAAGCTAACAAAGAGGGCAGCTTCAAAATCGCCATCAATTCCACGAACTACTCGGTGTCGTACGACCTCACTTCCGTCATGCACGTTGGCAGCCTGTACTTCAGCAAGAACGGATAGCCGACCATCTTCGTGGACGAGTTGCTGCACAGCGGGTTGGTCGGCCAGCGTCGACGGCTCCGTCGACAAGACGTGCCGGTGGCGGTGTCCGCCGGGCACCAGCGGCTCTCTCTGCCAGACCGTCACCGATCCCTACTACGGCCGCATCTGCGGCAACCAGGTCATCACCCGACCGGACATCATCACCTCGCTCAACTGGCCGAACATCTACCCGCCCAGCAGGAGCTAGTTCTAGATCGCCAAGCTCCGACCAGCAGGCGCGTCCGCTTACAGTTCGGCAACATCAAGGTTCTTTACCGCTACAGTGACGGCCGTAGACTGGGTCAACCTGTACACCAACGGCGACAGTGTGGTGGACGAGGATGCCGGCAGGAGAGAGCTGCGGGGCAGGGTGTTCGTCTCCATGGGCCGCGACTGGCCGCCGAAATGCTCTCGTATTCCCGCGGCTCCTGCCCGTCCCTTCAGAAGGGTCTTCTATACCTGGGTCACCTTCGTGTAACACTCTCCGAAGAGGAATCGTGATCCGCCCGGCACCCATGATGCAGTTGGCTGCTTCAGCTGCAGATGACGGCAGCTGGCTGCGTTCCTGCACAGCTCCTGCTGGGACCGATAGGCAACTGGGCCAGCTCTTAAAGGCTGCACGCAGTACTGCTTTCCCCACTGCTTGCCAGCTACCATCTGACTACGAGTGTTACACTGACAACCGGGCGGTCGCTTCCTATAGGTGACGAAAATTCGGAAAGAATGCGTTGTCTTTCAAGAGCAAAAACAGAAACACACCTTAAAGTGAGACTGACAAGGTATGTCCCTAGTCTTAACCCACCCCCGACCGGGCCTCCAAAAGCCCTTCGCCCGGCCGGATGGCTATCCGCTTCCCAGCATCTCAGGTTCTGCACGTCGCTGGAAAAAATGAAATACCAACGAAGAAAACTCACCAAGTCGGGTCGAATGAGCACAAGTTTTTTAAAGTTGTATCAATACTGAAGTCATCAAATGTCATGATAGGTTAGAATGAGCTAGATTGGAAGGAAAGAAATTTGACGTGATTTTCGTTTTTGGTGGAATGCTAAGATGATTATTAACCCGTCCCCGACTGGGGGGGGGGGCAGTTGACTGTCCACCCTGAGGTTTTTCTGGGATTGCGAGAGAACGAATAAACACAGAGTCACGAAACTTTTGCTACATCAGTTTTACATCTCGTGTCAAAATTTTGACCTCAGGTCAGGTCAGGTCAAACAGAGCTATGTCCAAAAAAGTTTAGCGCCCTGTACCTTTTTTGCAAAACAAGACATCTCAATACCACTTTCAGGGATTAGTGAACGTGACAGATGCAACAAATCTGAGAGTATGACACATTCGTGGCGCGAATGACTCGATTAATGAATGACATCAGGTCAAGCCACGACCCAGTTTCATGCATATTTCTGACGCTGCAACGTTGCATAGCGTTTCGAGCTACAACGTATTGTATGCGTGGTCTTCGGTATCAAACACATAGACTTCTCACCTGCAACTCTATTTCAGCCCTGCTTGGTAGAGAACACATTACACCCGCGCCGCCCGAACCCAGTTTCCAGACTCCCCCTTTAACCGCGACCCGGCGGCCCGACCTCGACTGCACATCACGTGACTAGCGACATCTTAACCAATCCGCACACCGGTAGGGCACCGGACCGGCGCCACGCCGGCCCAGGTGCCCTACCCCCTCCGGGCGCCGGCACGGATCGGCCTGGGACGGACGGAACACGGACGGACGGACCGGCACGAACCGGCGCCGGCCAGGGCGGCCGACCCCGCATTCAAAGGGGGATGGGCAGCACGTTCGATTCGCGCAGCCCCCCTACAGTTGCATAGCTCTTCGACTTACCGGGTGGTTTTGGCAACAAGTTGGATTGCAGATGATGCCCGTAGCAAAGCAAACACTTGATAAGCATATTTCACTTTCCTGAAGGTCAGTCTGGGTCAGGTGAGGCCATCAGAGGTCATTGACCTTTGACGACCTCCGGTCAACTTAGATGGGCTTATTGTTGAGCTAAATTTGATTCCATCGTCCATTGGTACAATGCAAAACGATCAATTATTATTTCTAGGCAGGCAGTTTTGGTTTCATGGAAATCGTGTGTTGCGGGTAGTAAACACCCATATCGGAGGTCATGACCCGGGCCAAGGTCACGCGTTTTCTGATATTATGATGTTACCATATATTATTGGCCATGTCTCTGACAATGTTTGAGCGTGAAAACCCCGCAAAATTCGCCGAAATTTAAAGGAAATATCAAAAAGTGACAAAAAAGTCACTTGTCCTGAAGTCATTGCACTTTGATGTTTGAAAACATCCAAAATATATAAGTTGTTATTTTTATTTCATTCTTTTACTCCTGCAAGTTTCCTACTAGTCTACATCCCTAAAAAAGTTGTAAGGTTTACAATTTTCCTGGAGGTTAACCTCAATGACCTGACCTCAGTCAGTGACTTGGTCTCGGAGCTCAAGGTACTGTAAATTTCGTGGCGCTGCACGCCGCCGTTTCTTACTACCCTCAGAAAACTTTAGGGGGCGCATTTCCGCCCCCAGCCGGGCGGAGGTTTAAAAGAAAATCTACAACCTACACATTTTTTTCCTCAAAATTCTACACCGGAAATGGCGCAATAACTACTGCTTAGCAAGGTTTGTTTTGAATGTCTTTACTTGGATTGTTTGAGGATATATTGTATCCGGAACTGTGGAAGTAGGAACCTTACTGAGGGCAATAATCCCTTTTACTCTATCCAGGAACGTGACAAGCGCATGGAAATTAATCCCAACTCGAGAATATTAAAATAAAAAAGCGGACCAATTGCACATTTACGTAGATATCCATGCAGGAGTAGTTCGTTTACCTTTTTTTAACAACCGATTGCATTTAAATTTAGTTCGACGAGACTAACATTAAACGTACTTTTAAGGGATTAAGATAGTAGTATGTATGTTTACGTATGTTGGAAGATACTTAAAGGAATAGGTTGGTGGGTTTATTGTTCCGTTTTACTCCCAAAACACGACGATAAGAGAGATATACTTTTGGTATCGCAGCCAGTGTTATTCAAGCTCATGAAGATGTTACTGTATCATTGTTTGTCGAATCAGAAATCCTATGTTTTTCAGTCAAAGCCCACTGGGTGTGACTACACTGGACCTGTACGGCTGTGCGGACCTGCTGACCTGTGACCTGTATGGCTACTCTGAACCTGTGTACAATATCTGTGTGGCTACATTGGACCCTTGCCCACAATTGTTTAGCATCTGCTGTCCTTCCTGGGTGTCTGGCATAACTAATGTATGCCGCAAACTGACGGCCTCACATTTCCAGTACGCACTCGAACAACATAGATACAATGCTGTGAAAAAGTGGTTGACCAGTTTGACATCGTTCAGGTTGGCCACTATATTGCCATAATATAAATGATAGATGCAATTTTCGAACACTCAGTGCACTCTCATATATGTCCTTTCATTAAAGACAGTCAAAAAGAAACTTGTTTTTATGCGCTGTGCTTCCACCGTTGTTGCACCGTGACTAAATCCGCATCATGCAGCCAGCGTTAAGAATTTACCTGACCTGTGTCGCCATCACTGATTCCAAGGCCAACAAATGGTATGTCTGCGGGGTATCATGGTAACGGACTACAGACTGTCTTAAAGCCGCCTAAATCCGTTGATTACTGCTCCATCTAGACTGGGGTCATGCCCCCGTTGCGTAACCGGTGAGTGGCAAGATACTCCAGTCAAGAACGGGATGCAACTGTGGTTCTTTCTACAAGCCCATGAAACGAGCTGTTGAAAGTCGTGCAGTTAAATAAGAAGGGGATTTTACTAGCGCAAGTGGCCACGGATTCAGGACTCCAGAGAACGAGAGACGCATTTCTAACAGCCAGTCCTCCGCCCCACGGCACAGCTGACCGTTCTGGCTCATTTCACAATGAACAAGTCCGAAAGGACACGCCCTCGGATGATCTGCGTCAGTATTTAGGAGGTGTTCGACTGGTCTTCAGGCCAGCTTTTTCATTGTTTTGCAAACTCACCGGAAAAAGTTTTCATAAACCTTCTTAAAAATGGCTAAGTTATTTTATCTCAAAATAGGATGGATCAATTCCATCCTCCTTTGATTTTACGGTGTAACATTTTTTCCTCCCCAAAAATTCTTTAGTTCTTAAGTAGCGTGAAGTAAAATTATAAAGAATTCCTATAAATATCTATATCCCTAGAGTTGTGCCATCCAAGGTCCGTTGTTCAGTCATCCAAGGTCGAGCTCAACGTCCCGGACGAAGAGGTCTTTGACGCCCATGGTCATCTCAGAGCAATGGACGTTGTAAGCATTCTTTACTGGTGGTTTGGTTTGATACTTCCAGTGAAAAGTCCGTGTTTGGGAACACGAATGGGATGATATCCCTCTGTCGGAAGTATTCCGTCGGCTTAAAGATGAAAAGCAGGAGAATATGTCTCTTGTCGAAAAACAAACACGAAGTGGAAACCAAAACAAAGTCGAACAAATGAAAAGACCTCACCCAGAACCAGATCCTGAGAACGAGACATCCCGTGCAAAATATTTGCCAGGTGTATCGAAACAAGTTCGTAAAGTAGCGAGAGGAAAGTTCGGACGAAAAATGTCCGCCGGATAAAATCAGGCGTCAAGACTCGGGCACAGAAGTGTCAGATACTGAAGAAGTTCGGACATTTGTTGTACCGAAAGCAGGTCGTAAAACCGATAGCAAGGTAGACTTGTTTGAAGACATGCTCCCGGCACAAAATAACATCGTGAACAATGTCTTAACACAGCTGCTTGACCGGCAAAAAGGAGATGTTTTTTTTATTTAAATTTAGTTGTCTAATTTAGTTTGAATTTAGTCGACTAAATTTATTTAAATTTAGTCGTCACGACTCGAGGTGCCTACTTGCGGGTTTGCCGCTCAAACGGCCGCGCCTGTCTGGCAGCCGGCGAATGGTCACAACTGAAAACGTTTTATAGCGTTTCATGACGTCTGATGACGTTTTATGACTTGGTATTCACGCCAACCAGCGATCGATTTAGCAAGATCTGTTGTGGGACAAATTAACCACACCGAAGCATGCCACACTAGGCGGAACACAAAATTTCAGTTGACCGTAGTCGGATGGGATTAAATAACTTTGCTACTCAACATAAGTTGGCGGGCCATAGTTGTGACGAAGTACGACGTATGTAGAACGTAAGCAAACACCTGACGACCTTTGTCGACTGTTGCAAGAAGTGGGCGCCCTGTCGATGTGGCAGACAAAACAGCCGGTGGGGGAGATCGGCACTAGTTGTCACGTGGGCTAGTTAGTAGTCACAAAGCTAGTCACAAGGCTAGGCTAGTAGTCACAAAACTTTTACCTCCACCACTAGATGTCAGAAAAATACAAAACATACCTCAAGCATAAGCTTTTGTTTACGTCGGCCCGCCATGCTAGTAACCTATATGCGCGCGGCGGAGGTGATTAGAAAGGGAAATATTACATTTGTGTGTGCTTCATTGATTCTTCATATGTGATGTCATCCCCCGGCTGCTTATGTTTGTTGCTGTTGTGATGACTTTGTCATTTTATCAGATGGAGTGAAGGATGCTTCTTACGTGGTGATCAAATCAAGTAGTATGACTCGTGACGTACGTGAACAGGAAGCACTCGGTCCGAAAGATGCCTTTGGGGTAGGTTGTGACGATTCGTGTTGGGACTTGTTGTCGTTGTGACAACTAGCCCCAACGGTAAGTTACGTAGTAGAGCCGCCAGTTTTGCGTCCTCAGATCCACAATGCGTGGGCCGAAAACGCCCGCCGGGCTATCTGTAGGCAATGCTGGCCAGTAAGCAGAGTTCTGGGGTATTTTTGTGGGCTTCGTTGATTATACTCCGCGGAAAATATCCAACAGGTTACGGTGATGACCCCAGAGCTTCACGACCTCCCAACGTCTCCCAGCCTCCCAGCGTCATTTTGTGAGCGATACGATACGTGAATCTCAGTGGGAAAATCATGAGAAAAAGGCTGCCGACTTGAACATGAATAACCGAACGCTGACTAGGTACTGCCACAAAATGACAGCGAACGAAACAGCCGTGACGTCACAGCGGCCCTCGCAACTCGCAGCCAAGGAAGATCTCGAGCGAAGCGGAGCAAGAGCTGGTTCAGAGCATAAAGGCCTCGTCAGACATATGCTTTGGCTCGTCTCCACGAGAGGTCCGGAATCTGGCCTTCCAAGTCACGCGTGCCAACAACATGGAAATGCCGGAGAGTTGATGTGAGAAGCCCCTGGCGGACGCGGACTGGTTTGATGAGTTTCTGAATCGGCACCCGGCCCTCGCAATCCGCAGGCCTGAGGCCACGGGACTGGCGCGCATCACCGCCTTCAACAAGACTCACGAAAACGCCTTTTTTGGGAAATGTGGCAGAGGCCATGCGCAGACGCAAGCATGGCTCTGAAAGCATTTGGAATATGGATGACACCGTCGTGACGGCAGTCCAAAAACCGGGTCGTTTATGAGCTTGGAAACGTGCCTAGCAAGTGGTGTTCATCACGTCTGCAGAGCGTGGAACGCTCGTCACCTTGGCTGGATGTATTTCAGCGACGGGGAACGCCAGACCCCCGGACTTTATGTCCTCTAGAGGGCACTTCAAGAAGCACTTCCTGAGAGAGGCGCCGAGCGGATCTGCACGTAGTACAAACCCATCGGAGTGGATGGAGTTCTTAAAACACTTCGTGCCACACAACAACAGCGGCAAGGAGCATCCATGCTTGCTGCTGCCTGGCAACTATGGTTCACACCTGTCCATCGAAGGCATCGACCACGCGAGGGAGAATGAGGTAACTAGCTTGAGCTTTCCTTTCGTATACGAGCCACAAATTTCAGCCGTTGGACCGCTGGGTACATGGGCCATTCAAACATTAGTAAATTAGTAAGTTTGACGCATGGATATAGGCTACCCTGGATCAACCATGACCATATATGTTGTGTCTGGAATCGTGTCCTTGGCCTGGCGGACGGCGGGAACAAGTGCCAGCATGCAGGCGAGGCTCAAAGCCATTGGAGTGTATCCATTTGACCCGAAGATCTTCTGAGTTTAGCCCCACGCACGGGACGGACCGGCCTGACTCGGCCCTCTCCCCGGCGAGCCCGGACCGACCGAGCTGTTCGGCTGGCGCGGGCCCGGACTGACCGAGCTGTTCGGCTGGCGCGGGCCCGGACTGACCGAGCTGTTCGGCTGGCGCGAGCCCGGACCGACCGAGCTGTTCGGCTGGCGCGGGCCCGGACTGACCGAGCTGTTCGGCTGGCGCGAGCCCGGACCGACCGAGCTGTTCGGCTGGCGCGGGCCCGGACTGACCGAGGTGTTCGGCTGGCGCGGGCCCGGACCGACCGAGCTGTTCGGGGGGCGCGGGCCCGGACCGACCGAGCTGTTCGGGGGGCGCGGGCCCGGACCGACCCCGGGTCTCAGCTGACGAGACGGGTGGTCCCCAGGAGGCTCAGGTTCACGTCGCGAGCGGTCCATCAGCAGAGAGAGCAGCGGGATTAAACGAGAGCTTCTGGGATCTGGTGCAGGACGCCAGAGGATCGTCTGAGGACTCCGAGGACTGCACGAACCCCCACAAAAAATGCAGCTGGCAGAGAACTTGTCTCCAGAAAGGCAATCACTCGCCCCAGGCTGACCGTCAGCGGTCGGTCGTCTTCTGATGGAACAGGCCGGCTTCGAAAACGGGTTCATGAGGCACCAAAGCGTGGCGTTAGGTCGATTTTGGCCGTGAGTCCAGAGGACACTCGACCTTTCCCAAAGGCCGGAACGCAAAAGCCTGCGAGCAAGAACCGAAGAAAGGGTCATCAACCATACTGACGGATACGCCAGTTAAGAGGGCTCTGGAAGAACGAAAGACCGTTAAACAGTCCATGAAGGGCAGAAGACTTTTTCAAAGACCGAAGGCAAGAAGACAGGCAAACGTCGTAGGGGGATGGAAGCTCGGCAAGCATCCGGACTGGGTGATGGAAAAGTATTCTGCGTGGTCTGCATGGAGCCTTTCTCCAGCTCGAGGGTCGATGAGGCGTGGGTGCAATGCATAAATGAGGCCTGTGGCAAGCGGGCGAGTAACGAGCACACCGAGAAAAATGCGACTTGCGTCCGTCAACACTATCATTTTAAATGACGTGAACCGTACGATGGCCAAACGAGCGCTGCCAAGCTTTGCCTTGCGATGATAGTTCGTTCCAGTTCCAGCCGAGCTCCGGAAAACTTTGTCTTTGATGATTGTTTCGGGTACAGCCGAGTTTTGCTAAACGTTGTCATTGATTAGTGACATTTGTTTCGCTTCCAGCCGAAATATGCCTGAATTCGTCTTTCGATGGTAATTCGTTTCGGTTGTGATCTGTTTGCTGTATTTTTTTCTAAGTGTATTTCTAAGCTGTATTTTGCCGCTTTTTTCTAAGATTCGGCTTTTAGCGATCGCGGCAAGTTTCCGTTCCAAAAGCGGCTTTCTGCACGCAAATCTGGGCATTAGAGTATTGCGCTAATATCGCGTGGCCTTAATTATATTAGCATCAATATCTAATGAACAAATGAAATGGCTTGATGACGTTCTTCTTTCCTCTTCAACCTATTTAGGTTTTAATGATACTTGTTTTTTAACGATAGTGTTAGATATGGTTTCCAGTATTCAGTAGCACGTGACAACTAACCCCGATATATGTGACAACTTACCCATGCACAAGCATATCGTCACACAAAACTTTTCCCTCGTTATGCGCTGATGTCGGGATGGTCATTGGAGTAAGGAGCGGTTCATTTTTTTTCCGAACGCACAAAGGTTCATGCTACATAGGAGAACACAAAACGATTCAATGTCATGGGTCGTAATTAGGTGAAAATTCTGTGACCAAAAAGTGAAACAGCCAGTCCCAGTCTCCCCTATAAGCTTGTTTTAACATAACCCCGCCTTCGTAGGATCCTAGGCACCATCCCACATTTTATTGCCCGTCAAATACTGCCATCTAGATTATTCGTAATGTACAGCCACTTACTTGGATTCGACAGTGAAACGGACAATACGGCAGTCATCAGCATGAAATGCACAATAGTCAGGCATAGCACTTTATCTCAACACCGTTATCACGCTACTGACACCCGACCTGTGAGCTGAGGTATTTAACCCGTCCCCGACCGGGGGGAGGCAGTTGATTGCCCCCCTTGAGGTTTTTCTGGGATTGCGAGAGAACGAACAAACACAGAGTCACGAACCTTTGTGTACCTTTTGCTTCATCAGTTTTACATCTTGTGTCAAAATTTTAAACTTAGGTCAGGTCAGGTGCCCTACCTAGATCAGGTCAAACAGACTTATGTCCAAAAACGTTTAGCGCCCTCTAACTTTTTTTGCAAAACAAGATATCTCAATAATACATTCAATGGTTAGTGATCGTGATGGATGCAACAAATCTGCTATCTCAGATTTTTCGAAATTTTCCGGGTCATTGACCTAAAGTCAAACCCATTTTAAGACATGTCGTTTTTTCGGAAATTGACGGAATATTTCATAACATTTTTAGTGTGGAGTCAAGCAGACATCTAGTTACCGTCATTGGGCAAAGTATCAATGACTTCCAGCCATTGACCTGAGATCAGGTCACGAATAACTGTAGTCAGCCAAAATGTACCATCGTCAAAATCGGCGATGAATTACTCAGAATGGGTAGAAAATGGCAGAACTAGTTTGCACAGACGTAAGTAATACCAGGAACCTCAAAAAGTTTGAAAAAGTAGAATATTTTGCAATTAAACAGGCTCTCGCGAATAAAGCTCCCGCCAGTTTTGTAAATTGGTAACTAATGAATTTTTTCAAAATTTAAACATGAAAAACCATCATAGGGACCACGAAGATCAATAAAATTTCCACAGATCATCTTTTTTCGCGAAAATAAAGAAACCCTAAAATTAGTTCCCGTTAATTTGTTATTGCATACGGCAGCAGCGCACGCGAACAGCTGGCGAGAGAATTGCTGTGGCTTTAACTCAACGTTTCGGCGTATACTCGCATATTGAACAAATATGGGAAATTAGACGTGTATCGGCATCCGCGGACCTTTACTTGTGCCGTGGTGCCTTTACCAACGCGTTTTTAGTCACAGCCCTTGAGATTCAGGCCATTTCTCAGTCTCATGCAGTCGGTTATGAAAAAACATATATAGGGCGTAAATTTCTTACATATTACCTGAAACTAAAAATGAGGCCAGTTTCGAGTTCTACTCATCACAAGCTTTCCAACGGTATGCTTATTTTTATCGTGCGACCAACCGTTCGTGAGTTAGAGGGGGGGGGCGGCCAACTGCCCCTCCCCCCAGTCGCGCATGTTCGAAGCGGACCAACGGTCGTGCGCGGGTTAACTGAGAAGAGATCAGGAAACTGGCTGAGCTCAGAAATGGTTTCCGGTCTTAACGCCGATAATCTCCAGGGATTTAGAAAATGACATAGATGTAATTTTTCAAAATCTTCTATGGACTCCGCAAAATGTCTTTGCCAGCTTGGCAAAATTAACATAGCATTTTAGTCTTGCTGAAAATGGAATTTTGCCGCCATCACCGTTCTCTCCTAATACATTTACGCAAACTCTCGATAGTATGCAAGACATTTTCTCAAAATCAATAGCGTTTCCTTTCAGACCCATCGAAATGGAGACATCCTACTTCATTTCACATGTCAGTGCTTCAGAGCCTCTGATGGCTTAGTCATTGACGTTAAAATGCCTTTCATTCACGTACAAAACCTCTTTTATATTTTTTTTTCATTTCTTCAGCCTGCCAGTACCAAAAACCATCGATGGTTACACCTTCTCGGTCAGTTATTTCACAAAGACGACAAAATTCATTGCTTTTTCGGAGGACGCCTCCAAATACATTTACATGGAAGAGAACGATACTCAAGTCTACTTGCCAAATGGGTTTCCTATCGGTCCCTTTCAGAAACCAACCATGAACGTACTAGAATCTGAACGATGTTCGCAGCCCGTCTGACAAAACGTGAAAAACACGTTTCAAAATTCTATGAAAAGGTTGTTCATGTGGACCAGACCAGAGAACTAACTGCTTCTTACTTTGACAGTGGTCATTGGAAAGTGATAAGCCCTCAGTCTGTCACCTTCGATATCAAATGTAAAACGACTCATATTCCATGAAAAGTTTACAACTTACTTGCCCATGGAACTAATAAATCTGAGTCCCGGTTAAGCAATTTTCTGTCAGTACTTCAGCTTGACAGTGCTCTCTAAGTGCCAGAGAAGGCTGCCAGCCATATTTCTGCTCCATATCGACGCCCAGTTAGCGTCCGTTGATATCTGAGACCATGTACTAGCCGACATCAACGGACACAATGCCTCGTTAGGACAGGTCCACGACCACATCCGTACTCTCCGAACGACACAGCCATGCAGATGCTGACCACAGCTCCTGCTATCGTAGCTGCTATTGCATTTTTGGCAGATACAGCGTTGGTCGCGTACAAAGACCGGTCATAGTGTATTAATTAATATCCTCTGCATCCTTTCCTGATCCGACTACCTCGCCTGTCTCTGGCATTTCAACAACAACACCAACGGACCTGGTCACCGGAGACCCGTCAACGCTGCTGACCGTACTCCGGTCTCACGGTTCGGGCACCGCACCTTGAACTGCCTGGCAGAACGATGCCGTCTAATCTTCCGCTTCAACAGCGCTTCACCGCTTCGTCTGATCGAGCTCCTCAGCAGCGTCAGCTCCGGATCAGGAGGTTGCCCAGACCCAGGTGCCGACATCTCAATAACGTCACGCTACTGCCGATCAAACATACGTCAAACCCTGGTTCACAAAGGACGGCCAGGCCGACCGATAGCATCGGTGTTCGAGAGCTCTGTCTCGTCTTCATCACCAGCTGCCGACCACCTCCGCCTTTATCTGAACCTGCTGCCGTCGACGTCGGTCAAGCTGAGTAAAATGGGGCGTCAGTTCCACACTGAGGCAATTCTTGCTGAGCAGGGGATTTATTCTTAGAAACTTGCTACTGTACGCTGGCGGAGTGCCCCAGCTCAAGACGACACCTGGGTGCCGCTGTTTACCCCACCATATGCGTTTGTCGTAAAGTCTTCAATCTGCTTGGGACCACAAGGGCCGCCCAGCATCCGTTTCCTCAAGCCTGCGACGTACAGGCCCCTGCCGCCAGCACCGCAGCGACAGACGCCGGGATGCTGCCAGCATCCCAGTAACAGGTTTTGTGCGTTGAACGCCGAGACTGTTCCGAGTCGGCCTCTACGCGGCGGTGACACGGCTCAAGTGTGAGGCGCTGCGTACCTTCCAGGCAAATTCCACGACTCTGTTCCGAAAGGAGAGGTCACCGCGGAACTCTGCGGGTGGTCTGCCCCCGCCGCCGGCCACACCATCGCTGACTGCGGCACCCTGCCGGCAGGAGAGGGCCCTCCCGATGTGGGCACGACTGCCCACCGAGGAGGCCCACCTGCCTGGCGCCACCACGGCGAGACCTGCCGCCGACGGAATGAACCCGCCGGACAACAACGATCGCCAAGCCGCCTCACTGGATGACAGTGACTAAATGGCTTCCGGGCCGAGCTCGCCTCTCCAACGGCCGCCGTTACCGTCATCGCTGCCTAGAGTAGAGCGACGCGCGCCAACCGCCGCCGCCGCGGACCGCGCCAGTGTTACTGGAAATAGGCAACACCCGGGAGAAGAAAAGGACAGGTAGTGAATATTCAACCGAGACAACCGTACCAGAGTAAACCATCATTTTAAGTACGTAATCGTCTAGTTTAACCCTATTCCCGGAGGGCCAGACGGTATGGTCGGTTCCCGGCAGGGGGGCCGATTCGGCCCTCCCCCTGAGATCTCGAGAACTACTCGTCCGATTTCATCGCAACAAACGGCAATCGATTTGCCGTGACGTGAACTACATTTTTATCAAAAGAAATTTTCAAAATTTTGGAATGTGTGGATACAGGGGGCAAAAACGTTAAAATGTAGGGTGCTTTTGTCTTCTTATAACTCTGTTGTTTATCGACCGATTTCAATGAAACTGGCATGAATCGAGAGATTATGGAAAGGGCTTTTACCATGGGTACACAAATCTGAAATTTTGAGAAAATCCATGGGCGTTCACAGGGTTTCAAAAATAGAAGGATTAGTTTTTTAACTTTTTTAACAACTGAATGAACAAAAGAGGCAAAAACACTTTTTTGCCTTCTGCTAGTCATGTTATGCTAAAGAAGTACAAATCGCATTACAATAGTTGTATAATGTTAACATAGGCGGTGCCAGGGACATGAAAAATGGGAAACTGTCATGGTCACATATTTTTCAGATGAACTTGTGACCTTTGACCTTAAATGACCCCCAGTGGCCTCGGGGTCACTTGGAATGATCTCATGTGCATTTAATATCATCTGTAAACGTTTTAAATCATTTGAATTCACTCTATTTCAAAAATTTCATTTTATGGCAATTGCGGCATAGGGTACGCTCACTGACATTTTAGGTCATAGCTCCGTGACCCGACCTGATATCAAGCTGAAACTTGGTACACAAGTAGATGGCACCGTTCTACGTCATATATATTCCGGGTTTATGTATTCCGGGTAAAAAACGGTGCCGAAATTATTGAAAAAAATGTGACTTTTGACCTTGACCTGGCCTTGTAAAGTGACCTCAGATAAACAAAATTACACATGCACATTGCCCAACTATTTAGCTATGCATCCATAAAAGTTTTAAGTTCTGCCTTAAAAGCTCTGTTTTTGGCAGACATTTCCCTTTTACCCTCAACACGGCTAAAAATGGCATGAGGTGCCTCCCAAAAACGTTGCCTGGGCTCCGCCCCTGAGCAATGTAGAATATTGAAATTTTGTTAGGGCACGTAGAAAAAATAGCTAGGAAACGTCACCAAGTTTCGTGGAGCTGCGTTAAAAAACCTGGAATTGGCAAGCAAAAAACCCGAGGGGGTGCGGATTCAGCCCCGCTGCCAGGAATAGGGTTAATCACGAATAACAGCACTTAATATGTTTTTAGGTAATGCATGTTTACTTGTAATGTGGAATTTTGTACTGCTTTACAGAGAGACTGTACTCGTGGTAATTGAGTTGTAGATGCTGCAGTAACAAATAAAAATGGCAAATGTATTAAGGATGTGTGGGAAGGAAAGGACTGAACAGACCGAAAAGATCCCGACGAAAATTTAAATCCAATTCAAAATCCCATCGAAAAGACCTCGCACTGTGAATGTAAGGAAACAATTTCCGCACCCCAAAATGATTTAGTTATAATGTAGCTCGAAGTACAATTCTAAATAGCCCCTTTTAATATCTCCATTTCTATAACTGTCCCATTGTTCAGCCATCTAAGGCCCAGTGCATGGGTGTCGCCAGGGGGGGGGGCGGGGAGACGCGCCCCCTATTTTCAGAGGGGATCGTCCCCCTATCAAGGCCGAAAATCTCACAGAAAGCTACAATAATCAGCATACGAGAACGGAAATCTATGAAATCATTGGTCATTATCACTGACGACGAGAAAATCCACATATTTGACTAAAATTACTGTATCTGTATACTTTTCCTGCCCTTTTGCAACAGTACGGAAGAAAATGGAAACAATTCGGTTGTACACAATTCAATAAGAAAGTTTTAGGTTGCGCCAAAGATTGGCGCACTGTCAACATTTCTTGCGTTCAGGAGGAATGTGGACGCAAACAGGACGTCGACCCAAATGCTGTTCGTTGCCAGCATTGCCGAAATGCGCCCAGACGTAACAATAATGGCCATTTATCATTCTGTGGATTACAGTGGGCCAATGGACACTTAGCTGGCTGTCCATTTGATACCAAGACTGTAAAAAGTACCTTGTTTATGTAGTCAGATGTAAAACAGGGCCATCCAATGACTGCAGCCTTGGAAGTTAAAGTATATATACTTCAGAATAATTGCAACTTTTTATTTGATAAATAGCAAAAAAGTTATAAATTGCCTCTGATCAAAATAACTCAAGCAAAATCCGTTGAGAAACCCAAATTTGGGAGCGTTAAGGTTGTCGGATCCTCGGCTGTCCCCCCCCTAATCATTTACAGAAACGGACATCCTGTTCCAGACGTAAGATAAAGTGCTCTTTTAATGGAAACAAAACGACTTTTGGGAACAAAGGACTCAAACCACTATTGGTATTCAAATAAACGTTTACGATTACACCATGACATCTCCAAGGTTGATAAAAGGTGAGGTCATCAACCTCCAGTCATGGCTGTAACCTAATATAATATGAACCCAAATAAGAAGGGTGGTGTAGGGGCCACAGCACCATAGGTTACACACATCTGATACAGCGTAGGTCTGAATGCCGTAAAACACCTAAAACATTTGTCATACGATGAAAACGGTCGCCGTGACGTTATATTTCCATCACGTGTCATGGAGAAGGACTTCAAATGTTAGTGAATCGTCAAGGTACCGACTTCAAATTTTTAGACAACGCCTAAAACGACTAAACACTCGCCTATGCAAAGTTTCGGAACGAACACAACAGCCGACCTCGGGCAACTTGTGAAAACCCTGGGGGACGAAGGTGCTCTTTCCACACTCGTTATGCGTTTTTTGTTTTTGTTTTTACCGCACTGTGTTCAACGCATACAGTTTTTAGAATAAAGCCGATAAGGGAATTTTTTTAGAGTTCTTTGGATCTTTCGTTCTACGCCACATAAACTGGAACTCACCAAGCGCATTAGCTGTCCAGTCTCCCGATGCCGAATCAGCAGGTGGTCCTTAGCAACGGGTTTACGGCCAACATTCCCTCCATGAGACTTAACCCGGCACCCCCTGGCGTGTTTTTGTACCCGCGATAGCCTGTGGGGTGTCAAAAAGAGCATCCTTTGTTATCTCACGATCTAACAGTCGGATCTGGACCGTTCTACCACTAAGCGACAGCCCTGAGACGTGCGATTCGGAAAGTATTATGTTAGCCCTGGCCACATGACTGATGACGTCAAAGGCCACGTAAAACTCACAGTGCGATGTCGGAAAAACTAACACCGGTTCGTACATCATGCCATCGGCAGTACTGGTTAAGAACCTTCAGTTGGATATCAAACGAAAGATTACGATCTTCTACATCAGAAGCATACCGAAATGTTAGAAATTTCGGGTTCAAGGTCAACCTAGGTCAGGTGGAATCTTGGTCCTACTTTACATGCGAAAGATCGATGCTTACTCGCAGCAGTTTTCATCCATGCGACAAAAAGGACTGAAGTGAAAGCTTCTGATGATCAGTTTTGCATAACTGATATAACATAACGTCCAGCCAAGGTCATTCTAGGGCAGGTCAGATAAGGTCGCATAACTCATCCTGACAAAAAGCAATAATTACTCGCTGGGATTCTTAACTGCGTCAAGTACAGAATTGAAATGACAGCTCGTGGTTATTAAATCTGCGCTGTCTGTTGTTTATCGGGTCAAAGTCAAGCCAGGTCAGGGCGGATGCTCATTTTTTCTTTTCCTGATTAGGGACAATAATTGCTCTCTGCTGTTGCTGAGCGATTTTTCACAGACAACGCTGCATTTCATTTCGTTTTGACATCTACCTATGACGTGGCCTGACATGATTTCTCGTTACATAATGGTGAACTTTGCTAAGAAGTGCATATAGATTTGCTTGTCTGGTTTGAACGATAATGAAGGTCAGCAGCAACAACTTCTACCACCCAAAATGCAAATCAGTCCGGCTGCCATCAGGCATGCGACCTAACATGACCTCTAATGTTGATGTGTCATCCCGGTATGTCTTTTTCGTGCCCTATATACATCCAAGGAATCCATGCATTATATTTGCGAAGACTGTGAAAAAAACAAAGCATGTTCGCGCCACAGCCCGAAGAGGCGAAAACATGAATGCAAGGGTTCACTTATGACATTATATCTCCATGACCTGACCTAGCATGCAAATGGCTTTGGTGTCAACATATGTTTGATTGGTGGACAGGCAGTGGAAATATGGTTGGGCTGACTAATGGTTCAGAAATTATTCAAGAAAAACCGAGGGATGATGCCCTATTTGACTGCGCCCAGGCGGTGCCGGGTTAAAGAGGTAAAATCTGATCTTAACCATACCCCTATCGCTATCCCAAGTCTCACTAAGCACCACTGGGAGGGGATGGGAGAGGAGATAAAACGTAGGACGGGAGCCCCGTTTTTCATATTTTGACACGTTTCGGGAAACAGTCCCATTTCACGGAGAACTTTGTGCTTATGGGACTCCATGCCGTTCTCATTCCTTATTGGCAGCGTATACCTCCCGCTTATCTGCAGCTGGCTCTTAGTTTACCAGTCATAAGCTGCTTTCAAAGTGTGTGGTTTTAGGAAGCCTGGTTTTGCGGCATTAGGGCACAAGGTTCCGAATTCCGCACATATGAGTACTTCCAATGAAAAGTATGCATCACGTACATCATCTCCCAAGGCCCCTTTCCCCTTTATGTTTTGTAGGCAATTAAATAAGCTAGCCGTTTCCCGAATAATGCGTACGAAAGTGACGTAGCTTAGGGATAATTGCTGTTTAATCCTAAGGTGTGCTTTAATAGGGCACCTTTCGCTACGTGCCGGCAATTATTTTAATCTATCTAAAAACATGGCTGCAAGAAGGTCTCTTTTAACAGTGCGAGGAGACGGGGGAGGAGGGCAGACTCCCGGGTTTGACTGAGATCCGTCTCCATTGAAAACGAACCTCCAATGTCTGAGGCCCGCATGATTGGCAGGCTAGGATTTAATCCAATTGTGGTCAATGCAAGTGTCAATGCTATGAGGTCAAATTTTGTTAGAGCCTTGGGCTATATAGATGATGAAAAGAATCCCTCTGAGATATTTTTTATCTGGGGAGGGGTAGGCGATTTTGTCATAACAGTGGTCTACAATTAAGTACTATGCTTTTATTCCAATCTACAATGATATTTCATCGTACCAAACTGATACCTGACTGTTACTGTTACTACAGTTACTACAGCGAAATTTACGATAGAAAAACAACCAGCGAGACATCTCTGTCACCAAATAAAGAATTAAATGTGTAAGGCTGCAGAGACAGATATCTGAGTAGTGGTGGACTCCAGGTCGTCGTTAAGCAAAGTGTGATATTTGAAGCTTCTTCCATTGACCATAATGAGGCTAAACTGGCATACTGAAAATGGTATGACCATGGTGGCATCGGCGTCAGTGTGATCAGACTGTGTAATTTGGATGGTAAATGACACAAAATGGAAATAATAGTGATGTCTTGCATGCGAAAAACCTTATTTTAATTTACATTTTTCACTAAAGGCATTCCAAGATCAGTTTTACTCGAAGTAAAAAAACTATTTTTTTACACAGAGCTGATAGGGAAAATTTTCTATCAGTAAAAAAATTACCTTGGCTGCAATGCGCCGGCTGAAGAGCGTAACGCATTCCCTTCCCTGTAGAAAAATGTAAAAAAACTCCTGGGGGGCACTTCTTCAATCATAGCGTTTGTATTGCGAAAAATGTGCAGTCTTTAAACCAGAGTTCGTTCCCCCGCTATAGAAAATCCATGATAACGCCCCTGGCTAAGTGTAACGCCTGACACAAAGACGTCTGCGACACCCATTGTCATTACACTGAGGACTTTGGAGTTGTTTGCGTTCGGCACTGGTAATGTGATTCGACGCTTCCCGTGAAAAGTCAGTATAGGTGACACACAACGCAGCTCAAAGTCCTGTGCTTCTTGAAATCGTAAGGCGATGCCTCCCTCTCTGACTGGCCCACCCGACGTTTACGCCCTAATTTCACCAGTTTCCGCCCGCTCCCCTCGCGATTACTTAGACATCTCGTTTTGTTTGGTCGGCATCACGTCATTTTTGTACCTTCTGGCCTGGATCGTTTCCGTTTTAGGTGATCTCTAATGCAGTTTGCTTCAAGCGTGAAAAGCACCCAAGAATACACCTATGCATCGCAAAAATAAGACCAAACTTGCTGAACTTCCTGCAACAAATCATGCACGAGACCAGGGATGTGAATACACGTGTGTCATCGCAAGTGGCCGAGCTCTGATTTCCTGGGACCGACAACGCCCTCATCAATTTGGCGGAGTCGACACGCAGCTGTTCCGGTGCAATGTGACCCACTAAAGCACAGCCGACACGGCAGCATATAAATACGCCACACGCCAGTACCAGTCCATTCCACTACTCGACCATGTTCCCTCTGTTGCTGGTGAGTACCCTGGGACTTGCTGCGGCTGCCCCTTCACCGCCGCCGCCGGCTGAACGAGATGTTCCCGGCGTGGGCGATACCGCCACCCATGAACGACACCTTACAGCCCATCGCGCCGGGACCGGACTACCTCTTCGAGTACTACAACCCGAGCGTCACCGACGCCGGCGAGCCGCTGTTCGAGTCGGACATGGTGCTGACGGCCGAGCAGCGGGCCGACCGGAAGGCCGCTCCGAACCTGTGGCCGGACGGCCTGGTCCGCTACGTCATCACGAGCTCTTCAACGTCGGACCGGACCGCCATCAAGGCGGCCATCGACCACTGGACGCAGCACACGTGCGTCCGTCTCGTGGAGGTGCCGACGTCCTTCACCGGCCAGCCGCACCTGCGTTTCACCAAGCAAACCGGCTGCTGGTCTTACGTCGGCCGCATCAGCTGGCCAACTGGCCAGGACATCAGCATCGGCAACGGCTGCACCGGGCTGGGAACGATCGCCCATGAGATTGGGCACGCGCTGGGATTCCACCACGAGCAATCGCGTCCCGACCGGGCCGCGTACATCACCATCCTGAGCCAGAACATCCAGCCTGGGGCAGAGGGCAACTTCGGGGTCGTCTCTAACGCCAGAAACTACTCGGTGCCGTACGACCTCACTTCCGTCATGCACTACGGCAACCTGTACTTCAGCAAGAACGGGCGGCCGACCATCGTAGTGAACGAGCTGAAGTACAATGGGCTGATCGGCAACCGCGCCGGCCTCTCGCACCGCGACAAGCAGTTGGCCAACGCCATGTACGGATGCTCCGCCGACTGCTCCAGCCCGCCGACGTGCCAGAACGGCGGCTACGTCGACAACACGTGCCGGTGCCGGTGTCCGCCAGGCACCAGCGGCTCTCTCTGCCAGACCGTCACCGATCCCTACTACGGCCGCATCTGCGGCAACCAGGTCATCACCCAGCCGAGCAACATCAGCTCGCTCAACTGGCCGAACATCTACCCGCCCGGCAAGAACTGTTTCTGGATCATCAGGGCGCCGGCCGGCAGGCGGGTCCGCGTCCAGTTCGACACTGTCAAGGTGCTCTACCGCTACAGCGACGGCAACTGCTACTGGGACTGGATCAACGTGTACACGAACGACGACAACGTTGTGGACGAGCATACCTGCGGGAGCGAGCTGCAGAACAGGGTGTTCGTCTCCACGGGCCGTCGACTGGCCGTCGAAATGCACTCGTACCCCCACGGCTCCTACCCGTCCCTTCAGAAGGGTTTCCACGCCAGGGTCACCTTCGTGTAGCGTCTTCTGGAGAGGGGTCGCAATCCACCCGGCACCATGACCAAGGAGATGACCGTTTGTGTGCTCCGATTTTGGGAATTGTGGGATCCTTGGTGTAAGTTTGAATTTGAAAATACGGGGGCATTTTAGAACAGAACAAACATTGGATGCATGAGACATCGACTGCAATGGGACTTAAGGTTCAACACAGCTGTAATTGCCACGGAAAAAACTTTTTGATGGGACGTTTTTTATTTCTTTACACCATGTCGGAATAAATCTTCCTCCTGTGAACTGGTGATCATGTGCTCTATGGCAGCTGATAAACGCAGCTGTTGAAAGAAAAACGGCATGACGAAATTTCAGCCCGGCAGTGTCACCATATCGGAATGCCTATGTATTCGAAGCACCCTTGGACAGCTTTGTGCGAGTATTAACCCTATTCCCGGAGGGCTAGACGGTATGGTCGATTCCCGGCAAGGGGGGGGCGGATTCGTCCCCCCCTGAGATCTCGAGAACTACTCCTCCGATTTCATCGCAACAAACGGCAATCGATTTGCCGTGACGTGAACTACATTTTTATAAAAACAAATTTCCAAAATTTTGAGATTTGTGGATACAGGGGGGCAAAAATGTCAAAATGGGGGGTACTTTTGGACTTCTTATAACTCCGTTATTTCTGGACCAATTTCAATGAAACTGGTATGAATCGAGAGATGATGGATAGGGCTTTTACCATTAGGTCCACAAATCTGAAATTTTCAGAAAATTCATGGGCGTTCACAGGGTTTCAAAAATAGGAGGATTATTTTTCTAACAACTGAATGAACAAAAAAGGCAAACACCCTTTTTTGGCTTCTTCTAGTCATATTATGCTACAGAAGTAAAAACCGCATCACAATGTTTGTATAATGTTAGCATAGGCGGTGCCAGGAACATGAAAAAGGGGGAACTGTCATGGTCACACCTTCTTCAAATCAACTTGTGACCTTTGACCTTAAATAACCTCCAGTGGCCTTGGGGTCGCTTGGAATGATCTCGTGTGCATTTAATATTATCTGTAAACGTTTTTAATCATTTGAATTCACTCTATTTAAAAAAAATCATTTTATGGCTATTGCGATATAGAGTACGCGCACTGACATTTTAGGTCATAGCTCCGTGACCTGACCTGATATCAAGCTGAAACTTGGTACACAAGTAGAGGGCAATTTTCTACGTCATATATACTCCGGGTTTGGCATTTGAAAAAACGGCGCCGAAATTATTGCAAAAAAACAAATTTTGACTTTTGACCTTGACTTGACCTTGTAAAGTGACCTCAGATAAACAAAATTTTGTGTGCACATTGCCCAACTATTTAGCTATACATTCATATAAAGTTTTAAGTTCTATCTTAAAAACTCTGTTTTTGGCAGACATTTTCGTTTTGCCCTCAACAAGGCCAAAAATTGGCTGAGGTGCCTCTCAAAAACGTTGCCTGGCTCCGCTCCTGAGCAAAGCAGAATTTTGAAATTTTGTCACTGCGCGTAGAAGGAATAGCTAGGAAAAGTCACCAAGTTTTGTGAAGCTGCGTTAAAAAGCCTGGAACTGGCAAGCAAAAAACCCGAGGGGGGGCGGATTCAGCCCACCCCTCCTGCCGGGAATAGGGTTAAATGAGTTCAAAAGGCCTTTATCGAAACAGCACAAGCGTCGATGAAAAACTAAGAAACTAGAGAACTTAGAAGCAAGGGGTTCGACGAATTCAGAGGTATTCAGATGGACAAATAGGCGATGTCATTGTGAACAACAAACGTGACGAGAGTGTTTAGGGCGGACAAATATGGCGCTCTTTCATACATCCTAAACCCTCGCCTGTATTATCCAAACGGTCACCTTAGCAAGCGGGGGAGGACGTTACAGAGTGTTGTAATAGAGTGGCGTTATTGCGCGACGCTTTGACGTTTTAATGCGACGAAACAAAATCGGGCGTGTAGCTTAGTCGTTGGACTACAGAATGATACCTCGTTGAATCCTGTTAAGTCACATAGTGATCTTACTGGCGACTTCAAATGTAATGTCGAAATATTCTGGTTTTCATTGGAGGCCATGGAGCATAGTCTTCAAGGTGCTTCTGAGAGGTCCAAAGCGACGTCTGAGGCGTAATACGGACTCAAGCTACTGTTACTTATTGTTATGGAGCTCAACGTTTCCGATTACGAAATTTCGCACAGTAAAAGACCTAGCCGTAGCTTCCGCTGGATTTCACATAGGTACTTTTTGCTTGCACTTATCGAGAGATTAATATGTGTTATTTTTTGGCTTTCGGTTGTTGCTTTTTCGCCCGCGATGTTGCTTTGCCGTACAGACAAAGAAGAACAAAAACAAAAGAAACGCACTTGGTTCAGCTTCGCTTTAAAAGTGCTTTAATCGTGAAGACGACACGAAAATTCAAGCGAATTCTCAAAGTCCGTGAAGCGCCCAATCAGAACACAGTTTTGAATACAGTCAGCAGGTTTATGCAACGAGCTAGCGTTGAGATTCGAATAAGTTAAAATGCAGCCCCCGATTCAGAAAGTGGGACAAGGAGATGACTGAAAAGGCAAGGAGCGCCCGAATCGCAACCAGGCCTGAGCCGCCTACAGCGCTTATTCTTAGGAAGTATGACGCGTCGGGATGCTTTGAAGAGAACCCCTGGCTTTCTGATGGAGAGTATCTTTATCTTGATGGATATTGTAAACACCCAGGACTAGTCTTTGGTCTACTAAACCACCAGAAAACGCTGCTGAGCAACCTCGGTACAGCCTGAGTGCACTGCTTGATGTGCCCTGGGCGCGCATAACGTCATTGACCCATTCTTTTTTAGAGACTCGAACGGGTTTGTGTAACTGTGAATGCAGTGACGTACAGACGGGTTATGTTCCGATTCTAGAAGAGCCTCTCACAAAAACGTGGTCCCACACGCCTCACACAGGCCTCACACAGTGACGTGGTCTCACACGTCCCACACAAGCCTCACGCAAAGACGTACCAGTCTTGAAAGAGTCTCTACCTTGCAGCCCTGCAGTCGTTCTGGCGGAATGCCACGAGTGCTGTGCACCCGCTGCTCTGATTGGGAGGTGGCTGCGAGAGAGCTTTGGCGCGCAACTCATCTCCAGATGGAACTCAGGCAACCAGCCTAATGACCGTCTCGTTCTCCGGACCTGTACCTCCAGCTTTTTCCTCCGGGAGTAACTGAAGTCTCGAGAGCGTCCAAACAACCTCAGAAGCATCCAGGAACTCAACGAAGCGATCAAATCGATTCTCCATGCGGTTGCTACGGCAACATGCAGCGCTGCGATCTGATCTGCCGAAGGGAGGCGTCTGCGCCTGTGCCTGAGGTTGTTCATTCGGAACAAGTGCTGTATTGGAGGACGTGAAGGAGAGGGCAGGGCGGTAGGCAGTGCAGACAGAACAGCATCGCACATGGTACACGTTAGTAGGAGTTTATAAATAAACTGGCGTTAATGCACTTTGTATGTGATTGACTAAAATTTGTCTTTCTTTGCGGGACGCCCTGCACGTTACGGCCCTTCCGAGGATTGTGGCGTACCAAAACGTCACTGGCCTCAGTTTTCTATTTTGGCCCGAGATGATCTTAACCCAAACAAGATCTCAAGTGCGATGGTCGCTGACACTGTGGGTGACACAAATGCATAAGGTTCAGTAAGACTAAATGCTACAAAACATTCAAAACGTCTGTCAATTGATGATGACCGTTGTCGGTCAGTGACCTGTCAAGTTACTGATCTGAAGTTTTCAGAGCGGCACCAAGAAAGGTTTAAGTAATTATGCTCAAAACACTGGCATGGTAAATTTCCGAGCGATCAAAGCAGCCGTTCTGGAGTAATTTGCGAAAACACCGGTTTACCTACCTAGGAGGATAGCGATAGTGAAGTTATTTTTCGTTGTGCTTGGTTCACGGCTGCATATTTTCAGACATACTTGCATTAGGTCTCATCAATCGCGCATATTTGGGTCATCAATCTCATCAATCTCGATCATATTTGGGAAGAGAAATCCAAAGCCATGTTATTTTAGCTACATCATGAATGTTTCTGATAAGTCTGGAAGAACCAAAACAAGTGAACTGGTCACCTTTTTTGCAAAAGCACGACTGGGAAACTTATGCCAGGTTATGAAAATAAACAGTGTTCTTCATACCAGGGAAAACCTGGGCTTACACGCAAAAAGATATACATACACACACATATGTATATATATATATATATATATATATATATATATATATATATATATATATATATATATATATATATCATATATATACCTATATATATATATCATAGGATATATATCATATATATATATACCTAGTCCTTGATATATATATATATATATATATATATATATATATATATATATATATATGATATATGATATATATATATATATATATATATATATATATATATATCAAGGACTCAACGTTTCAGTCACATGCTATTTTCAGGAATCTCCTGAAGATGAACTCCTGAACATGGCCTATGGTTGAAACGGCGAGTCCTTGTTGATAAACACACTTTTTGCTTGTAAACCCAAGTTTCTCTAAGAACAAAGAAGGTTATTTTTTTTGGTGAACATTTACACAGCGCGGGCGCCTTCAAGGATCATTTTTGACTTTACTGAATGACATATGTTGGGCTGGGTCCCAGAATACTTGGAAGGCTCATCATACCGCTCTCTTCCGACGACGCGTCGTGAAGTGTCAGTGTAACAGTGAACACAGTGGAAATATCAAGTCCCACAAATACACACATATCTTCAGGTGTTTGCACATACGCACAGGATGACAATCATGCCGTCCTTTAGAACCCGGAAAGATTTGCCCCTATAAGTATGTACGCACGGCGTAATTATCTGCATAAAAAGCTCGACCCTCCACATCGCAGACGGAGACCGAAGCCGTGGCGTGATTAGCTGATTCGCAGCCGCGCCATGATCATTAGCACTGGCTGACCGAGAACAATGGTTCGTTGCTGCCAACGAAGTCGGACGGAGCGGCTGGACAGCGAACCGGCAGTGGAGCAGACAGCGGTTCCCACATCACGCGCTGCAGTCGCTGCTGGCGGCCATGGGGGCCGCTCTCAGAAGGTGACGGGGGCAGTTCGCCCGCCAGTGACGAATGGTTTGACCCGTCGCCATCCCTTTTATCGCTATACATAAAACATCTCCTCACTCTATAGCGGTTAGTACTAACCGTGGCGTCGCTTGTCAGCCATATCCAAAAGGGCGCAACACGGCCGAAACAAACGGCAGTCGAGACCAGTCGCCAAAAGTAGGACATCGCGACCAGGTGTGACCAACGTGAGAGGAAGGGAAATGCTTAAGCAATATTTTCCATTTTTCCAACCAGTGTCTTTCCCATTTTCGCCAAAGACAACGCAACCTTCCCTCACTTAGACTACTTTGGAAAAACATTGCAATTGGACATTGCCAACGTTAATGGTCTCAGAACAGCTACATTCATCACTAGCATCTGGCTTCGATGTCATCCATTCCACAGATGGCAAACGTAACGAAAATTTACGATTGCTTCCGGTGCTCGGATCCCTGAGGGAGGGCTGCTGTCCGGCGACACGGCACTGGGCTCAGCTTTATGGCTTGCGGGTTATGGACGGACGCTTTTGGGAGAGGATGACGGTGTTCGCGGAGAGCGATGGACAGAGCGTGGCCTAGCAGCGAGTGCTAGATGTAGCCTCATCGCTACGCGCTGCAGGACTGAGGAGCATCGGTCCACGTAGACGGTGGATGGAGAGGAACTGCTAGACAGAGGAGTACATAAATAGAAAGAAGCTGTTGGGAGACATCTGCAAGAGCGCTGCGATGACAGTGTGTCACCGAGTGGTGCTGCGTGCAATTTCTACAGAACATAATGACGAACACGGCAATGAATAGGGTTATCCCTCCCCCAATCTTGGATCGAGTAAGAGCGATTACTATTCTGGATAGGGTCCCTCCTCCCCCAATCCTGGACAGAACAGCGACTACTATTCTGGATAGGGTCCCTCCTCCCCCAATCCTGGACAGATCAACAGCGACTACTATTCTGTAGAAGGTTGTTCCTCCTTTATTACTGCATGGAGTAACAGCGAGCACTATTTCGGATGGGGTTAGCTCTTCCACAGTCCCAGACAGAAGAACAGCATGTATAATCCTAAATAAGGCTAATCCCTACAATCTCGGTTACAGTTACTCCTCGGACGACCCTGGATGGATGAGGCTGCAGTATGGGTGGGCAGATGGAGCTCCTCCACAAACATTCCCCGTCAGAGCTGATATCACTGACGCTCGCTCCTGGCCAGAGCGCTGCCAAGGTAGAGTCGAGAGGACAGAGCCGCGCGGTCCCACCTAGCGCGGAGGACCTGTTTTCGCCTCGCCGTTTCTCGGTCGCAGAAGGCTGGCCCCGAGAGCCACCAGTGTGTTGTGCTAATGACACGTCGCAGCGAACTACGCGTCCCGTCCGACTGTATGACACTTCCACCCACGCTGCCTCGCAGCGCAGGACTGGCGCTCCCTCCGCACAGCAACAGGGTTCTACGCGGAAAATTCAGGCGCCCGTTAGTGATGAAGACGGCTCTCGTGCGTTCGGTATCTCATTAAAAATGGCATGCACTGGAAGCCAATTAATGTGGTTTTGAAAACTTAAATCGTACGCACGCATGCAATGAATCGTGACTTTGATTTAGTGCTATAGATGCCCGGATGTGCTCTAAATGCATTACGCAGCTTGGCAGAATTCTGGTGCTGCACGAGCTGCGACCTAGTACGCAAAAGCCCTCATCGTGATATCGAGTTTGCATGTTGGCATACGGAGCCTGGTTGGTACAATCAATCGGGTCAGACGCCTTGGGCCGGCGGGACTTCTCCGGAACGGTGAGCGGAGAAAAGCTGAGATGTTTTCGGCGTTTTATTCGGGGACCGAACGCTCGATAATAGTGGGATGTTTGATTTCTCTGCTTGACCAGCTTTTCGGTCCGCCGCTAGCATATTATGCACAAAGACGGGGTGACATCCCTGGCCGGATTTCACGAGCTGCCTGTCGCAGCGGAAGCTCGGATCAGCACTAACAGAATTAGCGACTGCCTACGCACTACGTTGGCTCGGGCATAAGGCCTCCGAAAACAGGATGCAGCACGGAGACATTGCGAGAAATGCTAATGCGCCGGCTAGGATTCGCCGAACTCGTCTAAGACGCGGCACGCAGCAGCCCACGCCTTTCGCCCCGCCTTCGCTCGCCTCAGGCTGCATCGCTCGGCGTCCGCGGTATTCGAGCCGCGGCGGGCGCCCGGGGCGCGGCGGCCGCGGCAGGCGTGCCCGACGGCGCTTCCCGTGCTTCGTCGGCGCCGACGCCGCCCGTCGGCCGCGGCGAGAGCGAGCCGGGTCGGCGGCGCCACTGGTGGCCGGCGGCCAGGAGCGAGCAGCGGGCCGACTGGGTGGCGTCGCGAGCGCCGGACGCACGGCCCGGCTCCAGGAGGAGCGCCTGTCAAGGTATCCGGCGGGCGGTGTGCAGATGGGTGGATGAACTGCAGACAGCTGCTTCGGTTTAACGTGGTTTTACACTATTCTCGCTGTTTAATACGGTTTTCAGCTGTGGTAAAACCAATTGAGTGTATCTCCGAATTTGCGTGCGGTGTTTTAAATGCCGGTCGGTTTCCTTTAAAGACAATCTGACTGTTCTACTTGAATGCCCCAGTTAACGTGGGATGTCGTGGGGTTATACGGACACAAAATTAAACGTCTGCCCGTCTACTGACGGGTGGAGAAATCTGGAAAAGGATGTTTTGTAATATGCGTATCGTCATACCCCACACATGTCTCGATATTTATCATGTAATTTTTGCTCCTTTTGTAAATGAGCTGCTCTTAGAGCAAGCATCCTGTAACTTTTTTGCCAAACATGGTATCGCAATAAAACTTTCAGATATCAGAGGCCTTTATGTATGGAACAAATCTCCTGTCTCAGATTTTTCGGAATCCTCCGGGTCGTTGACCTAAGGTCAACCCCATTTTCAAAACGTGCTATTTTTTCCCGGAATTTTGGGGGTATTTTTAATAACATTTTAAGTGTGGAGTGATGCAGACACCCATTTACCGTCAATGGACAAAGTGTCAACAACTTCCAGCCGTTGAACTCATGTCAGGTCACGAATAACTGTTGTGAGCAAAAATGCACCGGCGTCAAAATCGGCGATGAATTCCTCCGAACGAGTTGAAAATGGCAGAACTGGCTTGCACAAATCAAGGCCCAATATATGCACAAATGCAAGTAATACCAAGAAGTTCAAAAAGTTTCAAGAAATCGCATATTTTGGAGATAAACAGACTTTCGCGAGAAAAGTTCCGCTAGCTGTGTAAATTGATTACTGCTGAATTTTTCCGAAGTTTAAGCATGAGAAACCATCGCGAGAACCACTAGAATAGAGAAATATCACATGAAAAGGCCTATGTCGCGAAAATAATGGAACGCTAAAATTAGTTCCCGTTAATTTCATACGGCGTTCGGCTAAGGCGCCCGCCGGCAGTCAGCGCGAAGGTCGCCTCGCCTTTAACTCTCAATGTTTCGGCGTGTATAAAATCTATTATATATATATATAAATATATATAATACGCGCATTATATATATTATATATAATACATATTAAACAAATCAGAGAAATTAGGTGTGTATCGGCATCTACGGACTTTTACCTGTTCATTGATGCTTTTACCTAGCCGCTTCTCGATTTCATGCAGTCGGCCCGATGGAGCGTGAATGACTTAAATATTAGCCAGGACTAAAAAAAATGAGGCTAGTTTCTTACTCTGCTTGTCACGAGCTTTCCAACGGTGTGCTTATTTTTATCGTGCAACCAGCTGTTCGTGAGTTAGAGGGGGACGGTCAACGGCCTCCTCCCCCCAGTCTGGCGTGATCGGCGCCGACCGCCAGTTGAGCGCGGGTTAACCTGACGCATGTCAGTAGTCTGCGTGTTTCCCGATAGGCAGCACTAGTAGCAGTAAATGGCTGCGGCTGTCGCGTAACGGAAAGGGAAAAAATTGGGAATTATCCCCTGCATATCCGACACGAATGCGAAAATCCTTGCGCTTGGCGAGCGTTGAACAATGACGATTAATTACCGCCAGGAACTGTTTCACAGTAGGAAAAATGACATTATTTTGTACTCACCTGTCACGATTGTTTACCGTGGAAACATGAAGACATTCCGCACGCTTCGCATGATCCAGAAATGCCTGCCACTGAATCGGGTTGATGTAACTCAGATTTGTCGCCCCAAGCGTTGTGTCCGCTTCTTTTTCTTTAGCGGAATCTCATTGCGTCATGGAACATCGTGGGTGGGAGTAGACACTCAGGACGCCACAGATGGTAAACGTGACGTCATCATTTACTTATATCTTACATTCAGCGATGGAAAGATCCAGAGGGACCGGGGAACGAAGAGGCCGTGGATCCTCGTAGATTAACTGAGGCTGATTAGGAATTCGCCTTAGGCCTGATAATGCCTGTAATGTTCAGCATATTTCATCCCGCAAAAGGAAAGTTTAAACGACTCTTCACCTGACGATATGGCTAAAGACGAAGGCCTTATCACATCATTTGGCCTTCGCTAAGTGGTGAGGCCTCTCCCAAGATGGCGGTGAGATAGGCGCGATGCTCCGCCGAGTGCCGGCGGCGACACCCGGGTTCCTCCTCTCCGTGCACCCCCCCCCCCCCTGCCGGCATCGATCCCCGGGGGGCGACTGGCGGCGGTTCGGCGTGCCCCGTTCATCCGTCTGGGCCGAGACGGATGGACGGGATGTCGGCGGGCGCCGCGGCCACGCTCGCGGCGACGGGGCTCCGACGCCCCCCTGACGGCCCGGTGTCGGCGCTCGGCATGGCGAGGTTCGGCCAGGTGGGGCCCGGCGTCCGCGCGGGGACGGCTCCCGTGGGCTCCGGAGACCGTCGGTCCATAGAGCGATGGGAGATACTGAGACGTATTGGAGGCCCCTACGTCTCGGCAACCGCGGAGCGGATCGTCATTCATTCTGCGGCGAGATGGGACCTTTCAGCTGACATGCTGCCTGGCAGCCTGGGTAACAGCGAGAAGCCGGTCTAAGGGCAAATGGGCATTAAATATGAAGTAGGTCCATATGGGCCGCATCGAACGTGTGGGAAAAAGTTGTGCGAAGAACGTAAAAATGCACCCTGGAGCCAACCTGTGAAAATAAAAATTATGCAACACCCGGGAAGTACTACAGCCATAAATCACTTTAATTGGGGGATTTAATCCAGTTTCGTTGATGAACACTTCGCTCCTGTACGTAATGGATCAGGTAGCCTATGGTACTTAAGTCGCATATGCACAGCAGCTCGGAAAATTTGGAACGGACAGCACCATTTTTTAAAAACGTTTTTCTGAAAGCATCACCATAGGGGCCATATAAAAATTGTCCACATCTAGGAGAGCTGACAGGCTCCGTGTCCTATTGCTGCTAACCACACAATGGGCTACATAAGGCGCGCCCATCATCTCATTACCAGCCCCCTGCCGCCCAGCCTGCAAAGCTGTCTCCAGACTCCGTGTATGTCTCTCTCTCTCTCTCTCTCTCTCTCTCTCTCTCTCTCCGCGGCCCTGACCGTGCGCCGGCAGTCTCGTCAGCCGCCCATCTTCTCTCAAAAGCCGGTTCTGCGAATCCGTCATCGCTTAGCGACGGGTGCAGGGAGAACACTGTCCCGGCAGGACTCCTGTCTCACCTCAGCAAGACTTCAGTATTTCGCCGGCAGGGCTCCTGTGCTACCTCAGCAGTGTTCCTGTGTTGTCCCAGCCGAGCTCAGGTGTTACCTCGGCGGCGCAAGGGAAGCGCTGGATACATGTTGTTCGATCCCTGAATCAATGTTCGCGTCTCGGGCAGCCGCCCTCGCCGGGAGCTGAGCTGCCAAGAGTCTGAGCTTTGTAATCGCAGCACGTATTGTCCTTGTTTCAAGACGGTGCGTGGCGTTAGTCCAATGTGTATTCACGCTATTTGCTGATCCAAAAGAAGGTTGTGTCCAACGTCATCACGAGGCTCCAGACGTCCTGGGGATTAAGGATGTGGGCTCTGTAGACTTGTTTATAACTTGGCATCACTTATTGGCGTTTATTTTCGAACAGTCGTCTTTTCAAACATCGCCTGTTCCATACCCACTATGAAACGAGTGAATGGTTAACATCGTTCTGTGTTTTTTTTTCCATACTCCTATCTGTGAATGCTTTCATGTTTTCTTTTTTTATGCACGGTGGAGCTTGGATAAACAAGAATGACATTGTTCTTTTCAGTGCAGAATGGCTGGTATTTGCTGCAGATATTTCGTCTTGGTTTTTCCATATCGCCCAGAGCTGCCTTAAAACTCATTTAGCCGCGAACCTTGGGGAAGAACTACATTTTCTCACGTCAGTTTTTTATGGCCCTGTCACATACGCCACATCTTGAGGAAGTGGACAACGATGTTGCATCCCAAACCCGAGGTGAATGTCGCCACAGCAATTATTCTGAAAAGCGGCCTGTCAGGGCAAACGCCGATTGCGGCAAGCAATGTCAGCCGGCAGACGACGCGTTTTGCCATGGCTCAGTAGGGACTGGGACCATCAGGAGCCCAGCGCACGTCTCTGGACGAACGTTCACAGTTCGCGCCATGAATTGGTGAAGCAGATCTCTGCGTCTCGCGCCACTGCGCGCCCCGTCATCGGGGCTGAGGGCAGTGCTCGGGTACTCGTCTGCGCCTCGTGACCACATCCCAGAATCGACAGCTCAGAAGGCCAGGGACGGAAAGGGAAGTGTGCTGTGGAGTGGTTCACTCGCCGGCACGTTGAATTGCTGCTGAGGGGTCTCGGTGTGATGAGGTGGTGGAAACTCCGAGGGCGGTGGGGATGAGCTCCTTGTCCTCCCGCGGATAATAACGTCTGACGTTACTGGGAGTGTGGACCTAGCGCTTGGAAAGAGCTTTTCGTGCTTTCTGAATGAGGGCGTGAAGACATCATGATCATACGTACGCAGTGGTAATACTATGATGCGAAATATTTCAACAAAAACAAATTGCCGTGTTTTTGGCATTTGCACATAACTGCCTTCTCGTAGAAAGGCTCTAAAATAATGGGAACGATTCATGACACTGACGCTCCACAAGGACTGCGCTCGTTGAATTCACTTTGACATGCTGTAAAATGCAACAAACGTTTAAACTTTGGCCGAAGTACATGACTTCTGTGTGCCTCACGTCTCGCGCTCACTTGCAACAGCGGAGTAGACTAGGGATGAGCATGCGGCAAGAAAGTTGTCCTTCTTCCAAAGTGATGGGCTCAAGCTTCCGGATTCTTCTTTTCGGTAGGCGCGCTTGGACCATGACCGTCCCACTTTTTGTTCGCTTTCCGCCGAGAGCCGATCTGCCAATGTCCCGCTGGGCGATTCGCCAGCTCTTCTTTTTCCATTCCAGACCGGCGCGGTCGTTGGCCGGCCCCATGCGAGAACGTTCCGGGCGACTTCGGGCTGATCCTGGCGCGGAACAACGGGAATCCCAGCGTCAAGACGCCGCCAAATCCCCGCCACAGATCGCCTGCGAATACGCCCGCGATGACGCTGGGCTGAACTTGAGCCAGTCCGCCGGCGGACCATGATCGCGACGAGTGCAGAGCAGTGAGTCCCCGCAGACAACGGCCGTGATGTGCCCCGTGTGAATCCGCCAGCAGATCAGTCCTGATCCGTCAACCCGGCGTGACGTCATCGGCGGGCAGCAGCCGTGAGGAGCTCCGGGTCCGACTGACGACGAGCCACAACGTCGACGAAACGCCGCTGGGGTGTCGATCGAGCCCCGAGCGAACTCACCGCCGGGTTATGACCGCGATCAGGGTTTTCCCGCGGTCGGAAGGATTTATCGCCGGCCCATGACGAGGCTGACACGGCTGGGCGCCGGCGGCCTCGCCCAGGGCAGCTGACCGACCCCATGACCCTGCAGCTGTGGAGAGCGCGAGTGATGCCTCGCGGCGAAGGAGACGTTAGCTTGTGCAGCGGTCGGCGGTGATGTCGCACCAGTGATATCCAGTGACGTTACGGCGTAGCGTCATGCGTTCTCAGAGGTTCTGCGTGCTGACGCTGCTGCTGGTGGCAGTCCGTGTGCCGTGGGCCTGGGGACAGAGCACCGATTACAGCCTCTTCATGGACTTTGAGGACTCGACCGACCTGGACACAGGTGGGTCCGTACTTTGCGCAGCAAATTTCGTAGTTTCGTGCGTCAAATGATACATGGTTCTGCTTTATTTTGACGTCTCCTAAAGCCGTACTATCTTTTATCCTTCTGGTGCATGTTAAATATCATTATGCCACCTCTTCAAAGCCCTATATAAATAAACACTTTTATTACAGGGCGGTGGAAGTACTAGAGCTATGGTAGTTGGTTGGTTGGTTATTGGGGCTTAGGGGCGCACCGACTGCAGGGTCATTCGGCGCCCATAGAGCTATGGTAGTTATTTTATTTGCGAAATAATGTTTTTTTGGCGACACATATATTGGGCACGTAGCATAAAGCTTCATGAACACATCAGCAGTACGTGACACTTCGCACCATGAGCACATCAAAACATCACAGCACACGTCTTCTATCACCAACCATTGCCTCAACCCTATCCCATCCTACTTTTTCAGATCTACTTTAAATTGTCTTGTCATTTTGTGTACTACGAACCGAGTTTTTTTAGCTACGATTTTTTTGTGTCTTCTGTACAAAGCCATTGTTTGGTGTGCGATGCTGAGGGGTATGTTTTTGTTCCTTGCAGAATTTGTATGTTCGTATATATACAAATTATACATACAAAACGTCTATTTGTATATTTGGCATATACCCATCCACAGTCCATGGCCATTTATGAAGACAGTCAAATGTGCTATGCTTTGGAGGCAGTCGGAAACTATATTCTTTTCTATTTAAGTGCTTTTAAAAGCACTGAAAATGGTGTTTGTATTCCTGGACGATTTCAGATGGGAAGAACCCAGTTTTTTTGTTTAGTACTGACCTTCTGTTGATCTTTTGGGAAAGGTGCGAGATAAACTTCTGAATCAGTGTTTGAATTTGCCTTCAGCATCAAAAGAAATACACGACCGTTTGTGTACTTACGCCACAGAAAGAGCACAAGTGGCTTTATACATTTAATTTGCAAGGAACCCTGTTTACACCGACTATTTTTGTGTAAATTGCGCATTGCATTGCCTATAGATAAGTTGACGCTGTAGTATTTATGATTAACTTAAGAGTCTGCACAAAATAACAATATCCTCACTCCACTTCTTTTAAGCTAGTATCTCTTCCCTCATTTTTCCCATTTTTACTTGTCACCAGTAAACTGAATGCACATTTTGACAATGTTTTTGAATGTAAATTATGCCTGTCCTAAATGGTCTATTCTGGTAAATGTTTTTCGTCGGTTGTTATCCCTTTCATGTCATCTGGCAGGCCCATAATCAAGCTTTCAAAGCACGAGAAGGTCATTTGTACGTTGTATTCATGATGAATCTAATGCAGGTTGTATAATCCATTTGTTACCGCGCGGTCGGGTGGGAGGTCAGCTTGATCCCCCAGATTTTTTTCTGAAGTAGGTCCAGAACGATGTGGAGCAACCGCACCAGACTTGGCACATCCATGCAATATTAAACAGTGGATCTGTTTGGTAAGTAAAAATGTTTAGCTCGTTCAAAATTAACGAGTTAAAGCGAGTTAAAGTCAGGTCATAGTTTTCAGAAATTAATATGTTTAGGAAGACTCTCAAACTCTGTACGAAAGCACAGATAAGTCAATGAAAAAGATCGCAAAAATAGTTCGCTCGATGTGAGTTCAGGTTTCAAAGGCAGGCCAAGGACAAAAGTCGGAAATCGTTTCGGAACACAGACCGTTCGTTCTAATCATCTTAACCATCAAATCGGAATACATGTAAACGGCCACTTCATCGTCTGCCGGTGTATCACGTTTCAGATTGGTATCAGATCAGGTCATGGAGAGATAACCAAAAATGTGTGTACCGCGTACCACGTTTTCGTCGCGGCCAAGCAATGAAACGTGGCTATTTTCTAACTCAGAACCTAATTAAAGGCTAAAATGGCTAAATTGGCTATTAATTGGCTAAAAATGGCTATTAAAGGCTAACATCAGCGGTCCGTAAAACACACGCTTCTATATTTTTCATATCTTTTAGGTCGTCTAAGGTAACTGAACCTCGATGAAGTTTATGGACCTTGGTACACATTGCTCTGAAAAAAAGTTTTTTCTAGGATGTTTTTTTTTACACCGATTTTAAATCCAGTGCCCAAAATTGCCCTGACTTGGTGTACGTTGGGGTAACCAGATGTCAATGAGAGAGGGATCAGATGGGTTTTGCCTTCTTTCTAGCATTTCGTGCCTTGCCTGCGCACTATTCTGAGAAATCGGGAGATCGCAACTTCTATTAATAAGTTTCTATTTTTTGGCCAGTGAAGTTTTTACATATCACGTATGAGTTTTTTGCACCAACTTCGAATTCAGCGTCAGAATGTACGTCGAAAGACGCAGATAGGCCACAAAACAGGGCATATGACACCTTGTGAAATCATAGTCATGTGGCTTACGTTGAGCCGAAGCAGGATTTTAAGTATAGGACAGCCAATCATCCCAAACTGGGCACTATTACAGCTATCTATTATTACAGCCGCATGAAAACGACTCCTACTCTTTAACGCTGTGATCAGAGGTTTTCGCGGCACAAGCGAAAGTTTGGCGAGCCACATCGACTTTGACGCCCTGGACCTCATTCGACATTGAAGGTCATGGTCTGTAAACATGAAACGTGAAAACAAGGGGGCTCCTTTACGGCTGCATCTACCCTGTAAACTTGGTACTTCTAGCCCCGGTAGTTTTTCTGGATTTGGGAAGGGGATCAAACTGACCCCTTCCCACTCAAGCACGTTATCTTACGGGCGGCCACCCGTGAGAGTGTTAATCCATTTAGAATGTCGCCTATGTAGCACAAGCCTGTCCTATCCCAACGACTTATTTTCCTTATTTTGCACTTCATATAGTCTTCAAATAGCACTTCATATTCTTCGGGTCACGGTTTACTCTGCTGCGGGCACAAGCATCGAGGAAAAATCTGTCCAAGACCTAATTAAGCTCTTCCAAAATGGCTTCTCACATTCTTCGAACAGCGTTTTTAGCCTGTCTCGTCCAAACATACTTAAAGACCATATTTCTCGAACCATACGCTTAGTTGGTGCACATGGAGCCTTGGCATAGCTGGAGCTACCCAGAGGCCTTTTGACAAACATGTTCGAATTCATACGATTTTTGTCGGATATAAATGATCGCATGTACATTATGCACAACGCTCCATATCATCCGTTTTTTAATGTTTTTGTTCTTTTGAATTGGCCAACTTTTCCATTCTGGAGGAATCTGAAGAAAATGCTTTCAATTCCCTGTATTTAATTATCCGTCAGATTTGGCATCGATGCAAAAAGGCGAACCAATTTTGAGAGAAGTAATGATTTAATTACCATCATTTTTTCCTAACAGGGTTAAACTTTGTGATGACCAGTGGCAAACTTCGCGTTTAATTTGAGCCAATCTAGGCTCATGATTTTTCTCGCTGATTTCCCTAGTTCCACTGCTGCATGCTATGGCCAAAATTCCCATTTTCTTCGGCCATTTTGTGTATCGAGGGTTACATTGTTTTTGTCTCGAAAGCCGAGGGATGAAAATGCTTTTTTTTATCTAATTCTGAAAATATCGCGTTGAGTTTCTCCCGTTATTATTTTAAAAATGAAGAACTTGGTGCGATGAACAAATTGATATAAAAAGGAAACGCAAACGATACGCTCTGTGTCGTAATCTTTGTGGTGATGATACAGCAATGAAGTGAAGAAGCAAGATACTAATATGAATCATATCTCACGGACAGTCGCGTCCAAGGTGCGGTCGGTCGCGCTTGAACGCAGCTTACTCAGAGCTGTGGAGAACTCAAAACTCAGAACTCAGATCAACATGGAGAGAATTTGGGCTCGATTCCATCCAGATGCATGCCATACAGCTCGGAACTGGCGCAACTCTCCGCGGCGTTAAAGAAAATCTGCAATGCAAATAACACTGTGACGTCAAATCCCCAGAATTAGGAAAGTCGATGAGGATTTCCTGGACTCGGTGCTGGAAATGCGCAGACTTTCGGCAGGAGCAAAAGTTAAAAACAGACAAAAAGGCCAGAAAGATTTTCACTCCACTGGCATGGATAGCAAAGGTCAAACTATAAAGAGTGGCGTTGATATTCCAGAAAAATGCGTCAGGGCCTAGAGTTCCGCACAGTATAAAGTGATTTCCAACACGTGGCGAAAATGAACAAATAAGTATGCAAACTTTATCACCGTGGCGAAGAAACTTGGTGACAGTAGATAAATGAACCTTCTGGGGGCAATGGCGTTGTTACAGAAAACCCTGAAAGTTGGTAATTAGTCATCAGTATTCTTCCCAAAAAGCTTGCCATCAGCTTTCTCCAGAGCTTCCAAGTATGATAAACGATGTATGCCAGTACATTCAATACTACGTGGAAAGAAATAATGAACAGAAAAGCATGAACTGTGAATATAATGCATTACTATCAGATAGTAAAATATTAAGCTGTAAATGCTCGGGCATAAAACAAAATCCACATGGTGCATGATTTCTATGGATATTGTCAAAGTTTGATGCTGTCCAGACTCCACTTGGTGGCAAAGATTTTGAGACGCCATGGCTCAGGCAACAACTGACACCCCTTCGCCGCACGATGGCAACGCCTCGGGTTTACAGAACCTCGCACGTGACACACACCTTACCATTTTTAAACATCCTATCTATATGACACTGGGCGTTAATGAGTTTTGAGGGAAAGGAGCATGACATCGAAATTTGCTATAGCGGTGGACGTTTCATTACAAACTTGTTTGGTCATTCCCCTGTTTGATGAACCACTGTCATTTTCGTGGTGGTCTCTTTCCTGAAACGCATATTTGGATGTGTTTAAGTTGTTCGGCAGCATTTTCGGACCATACTTATTATTTTCACGAAATGGAACCTCAGCTAATGTCCATCGTTCCTCACAGGTCATTTGGCCGCCATGCCTCAGAATGAAGGCAACAATAAACGTCCGTAGTCATCATTGGCTCCAAATTATTTTGCCATGCAAGGTCGAGTGGAAAATATTTATGTTAGTCGTTATGACGGCTTTCGTTTGTTGTCTTGTATTTGGGGTTGAGACCACCATCCCTACACATCATTTTGTCCAAGCTTTGGACTGACGTGGTTCTTCGTTGAGGGGATGAGATGAGATGAGAGATGAGATGAGATGAGATGAGATGAGATGAGCAAGCGGTGCCGATGAGGAAGGGACTGCTGACGAGAATCCTGTTGGCATGCCTCGCGGTGAGAAAACGTAGTTCCTGAACACACTTGCAACCCACATCTGCCCACATTAATCATCGACTGCCAACGTCGACATCACTTGTGAACACATCTGCAATAGAGGCGGCTCTCTGTCGCCACTTGGTGAGGGGCTGTCAGCCAAGGAAGCGACGGTCCGTCCGAGCTGTCGCCTGCGACAGACAAGTGAGAGTCACACGACAGCCAGCCGCCGCGCCACCGACGGGCACTCGACGCTCACGAGCGAGCCCTGGATGCTAAACGAGACCCGGGGCGAGCGCGGTTCCGGTGGCGTCCGCGTGGCGGCCGTCTGCATGAGTTCAGCCGGCCGCGATCAATTACACCTTCCCCCTCCCCCGAGAGACCGCATGCAATCTCGCGATAGCAGGTGTGCTCAGCGACCGAGCGGGTCGAGCCATCAGCGGAAGAAGGCGAACCGTTTCCGCGGCGCTGAGGAAAGGCAGAGGTTTGCGGAGCGCTTCGAGCTGGCGCTGGTTGCATAGCAGAGGACGTGAAGTGCACCACCAAAGACGGACAACCAAACCATCACCATCACCAAAGATGGACAACTTCAGGCGTGTTACAACGAGGTTAGGTTTAACGAAGGAGGACGGGGGTGACGGTGAGAAGCACCGGCTGTTTGTCACGAGAAACGAAGGGTGCGAAAACTGCCCACCACGTACCAGGCGTATCTATGTCCACCGATCAATTGACAATCGCAGACGCCCACTTTGAACAACTGTTGTTTTTAGGCCCCTCCTGGTGAGGAAACTAGCCCGACCTGACACCACCCAGCTTCGTAAACTGACACAGAGGCCCAGGGGAAATTCAGCCGAAGACGACTCCCGAGGGGTTTAGCTGGCGCTGGAAAGCGCCGCAGCGGCCGAGAGGTCAGCTGAAGGGAGCGGCTGATTACCCGTTAACACTGCGAGATGGTGTCTGCCACGGGTTTCTGAACTGAGCAAAATCGGTTGTTGACACTCTCCAGATACTGAAGCGAAGGAAGCAACAATCGCAGCTGCCCGTTTGTGTATGTTCACACATTTTCATTTTCTTTGCTTGCATTCCTGAATGTAATACTACTGAATGAAGACTAGTGAAAATAGGTGTTGTTTTCAAAATCGCTGCAGGCTTGCGGAACGTTGGACTGGAGCCTGAATAGCCAAAGAACACACGCTGTCTCTTTCACCATAACTCCGAGCTCCAAGTGGGCAAGATGCAAACCTTATCAAGTTCCGAGGACCCATGTCTGGTCTCCTGTGACTGGTAAACAAAAGAAGAGTTTTCCTGTCAGCTCTTCTGCCACAAGTAACGTTTTCATCTAGTTTAGTTCATTTGTTTGATCGTCGACTGGACAACCCAAATACAGACAAACTCATTAAATAAAAATACGTACAACATACGCAAAATGTACCATAATAAATGCCCAGTTAAAGTATGATAAAACGCAGGTTATCCATTCTGTATCAGGACTTTATATAAATAAATCAATGCCAGTTTTCCAGTTTTCGGTGCCTTTTCTCGGAACTTGGGAAGATGCAATATCTGTGTGATCAGATACTGTGTGAAAGCTGTAAGGTGCATGTAATGCCATTTCTTTTGCTTAAAAAGGCATTGAAAACATGCAGTCTATCTAATACAACCTTTCGTTAATGACAGTGCCATTTTTAACCGGTTTGTTATGTATCGCTGAAATCGTTCTTGGAAAGCTCTTTTACGCATCTGCTGTCGGTATCCGTGCTTTCGCACCAAAAAGGAAGCGCCTTTGTCTTGCTTCTGCACGTGCGAGCTCAGGTCGGCAAAACGCGCAATTCCCAGGCGCTCGTGGCCGCGAGAAGAACCGGCGAGAATACAGACCAGACGGACCGCACGCGGCCGCGGCGGCCGCCCCGGGCGTAGCTCATTAGTATGATCGGGACCGGAGCGCACGGTATGGAACAGCACCTATCGATGGTCGACCTGGGGCGGAGCTGGGGGCGCCGACCTGGCGGGATGGAGGTCGGCCCCACCCTGCGGTGTGTTCTCGGAATAGCGAGCCACCCGGCCAACGTAATGATGGGTGCGCCACGCGAGATATTGCACAAACGTCAGTGCCTTCAGGTGGGAAATGATGAGCAAACACGCATTTTGTGAATTTTCTTGCATCGGTGTTTTATGCCTTCACGCCACACCATCACAAATAGCGTATGAGACTTGAGACGTCAATGATCCCAGCCTCAGTCCTTACCAACATCAGACTCGGAAAGCTATTAATGAAATGCATTTAATGAGAACATCTGCAATACACCGAACCGGCATGGCAGCCTGGCTTTGCAACTTGGGACCTGTGATAACTAAAACCTAAAAGATCTGAGACATAAATCATGGTTCGCGCGAGTAAACACAGTACAGACCTACACTGCATGGAAAATCAAATGTTTAATGATGAAAGCATGAATCAATATCTGTGTGCCTTCATGAAAGCAAACATCAATGTCTGTGTGCCAACCATGCCTTCACTTGCCCTGCAACATCTGAATGATTGCCCTGGTGCGACGACATGAAAACTTTGTAGCCTAACATCCCCTTGTCATTCCATAAGACGCATCGTATGCATATACTACGTAATGCGTGTCTTTTAGTATGTGGCACAGGCACACTGACAGGACGAAAGCCCGCGTAACAAGACAGCTATCCATACCACCCGGAAAGCTCCCCTCACGCAGACAAGGGTGAGAGACAGGTGTCTCTTTTCGCCGACCTCTGCCTGCTGGCGTGGACGGCGACGACCACCTCTGGCGATGCAGATGCCGGGACGGACGCGGCCTCTGATCGGCCGGCTCCCAGACGGCATCGATCGCCGCTGGCTTCCGCCCATTTCCGCGACGCCGAGGCGCGGCGAGCGACAGCCCCGACTCCGCTCCTCCACCGCTGTCCGTGCCCGGCCGGCGGCCGGCCTCGCCTCGCCTCGCCGCCGGGCACGGCGACTCGACCGCGAGTCTCGAGCACGGGTCGCCCGGGAAACGGGGTGGTACCAGAAACCGGTGGCGGGACACACTGTGGAACAACGGGAAATGAGTCTGGACACCGACAGCGTCCTTTATGTCAAGAAAAGCTGGCTTTTGCGCGGAAAAGATAAGTAAATATTTGACTCAGGCGCGTTACCCGTCACAGCCGTGGTGTCCTCATAACGGTAAATGGGACGTCTACCATCGTCAAGCGTGGTTTTCGGTCTTCAAGCCAAATATTAACACTCATCTTTTACGCGAAAAGCCTAACTTTTCAAGGCAGAGAGAGAGGGTTGTTTGTTTCCGCGCTCGAGCCAAAAGCCCGAAAGCCAATAAAGACCATTTTTACTTGATTAACCCAGCACCGCCTGATGTGTTTTCATACCGACGACCGCCTGGGGGCTGCTCAAAGGACCCCCTGTTATCTCAGGATCTAACCGTCGGATCTGAATCGGTCTGCCGCCAGTCGAGAGTGCTGAGTCTTGCGATTCAGAAAATATTACTTTAGGCCTGGTCATGGAACTGATGATGTCACATGTCACGTGCGACGCATGACACGACGTCAGAAAACTGGCATCTTTCCGTACATAATGTCATCAGCTATACTGATCTTCAGCCTACAGCTGGGCATCATACGAAACCTTCTGCATCAGGAGCATGCCCTAATGTTAAAACAAAATCGGGTAAAGGTCAGGCTGGGGCAGATGAAATATTGGTCTTGGTCTACTTTGCATGCCAAAGACCAATACTTACTCGCAGCCGTTTTGATCCACGGCACGAAAAGAACTGCCGTGAAACCTTCTGATGACCAATTTTGCATTACCTGCTTTCTCTCCGGTCAAGGTCAGTCTGGGTCAGGTAGGATAAGGTTGCATTACTCTTCCTGCCAAAGAACAGTAATTACTCGCTGGGATTCTTAACTGCTTCAAGTACAGAACTGACTTGATTCCTGACACCTCGTGATGATAAAATCTGCTTTGTCTGCTCTTAACCGGGTCAAGGCCAGCCCAGGTCAGGACATAAAGTTATTTTCTTTTTTTCTGACAAGAAACTGTAATTACTCTTTTTGTTACTGACCGATCTCTCACACACAACGGTGTATTTCATTTCGTTTTGAACTCTACTTTTGACGTGACCTGACATGACCTCGCCATGCATTTGATGAACCTTGTTAAAAGGCCGATATAGATTTGCTTGTCTGGCTCGAACGATGGGAAAGGTCAGCGGCAACCATTTTTTCACCTACAATGCAAATCACGTCCGAGTGTCATCATCTGGCCTAGCATGTCAAGTCATGTTGACGTGACATTATTGATGTCGCGCCACGTCTCGTTCATAAAACGAAAGTTTCAGGTTATATTCGCGAACATAATAAAAAAAAGCATCTTTGCGCCATTGTCCGAACCGGCAAAATGTACATGCAAGGGTTCACTGATAACGTCATGTCACTATGACCTGAACTAGCATGGAGATGGTTTAATGTCAGAACATGTAAAATTGATTGATGGAGAAGCAGTGAAAGTTTGGCTGCGCTGGCTCCAACGCTTCGGAAGTCATCCACTAAAAACCGAGGGGGCGCCCTATTTGGCACCCCCAGGCAGTGCCTGGTTAAGCAATAGGACATGCTGGTCCCGGGAGTGCTCGGCGCCCCGGCTCGCTGTGTTTCTGGGGGAGCTGCGGCTGCGTCCAACAGTCCAGTAACGGCCACGGCAAATGTGACGTCCACGGCTGTCGAGCTCTGTTCAATGCCCAGTCTCGCAGCGCGATGCCCCTTAGCGAGGGTCGTGGCCGTCCATCGCGCCCGCCGCAGCTCCGTACAGGCTCTGTGACGACTGCAATGGACGACGCATCTCACCTGACCTCCTCGCACCTGTTTCAGGCGCTGTGACGGTTGTGACGGACGACGCCATGACGGTTGTGACGGACGGACGTCTCTGTGTGATGCCCCGTGACGGCTATGACGGCCGGTGCTCCTCTGTTCCAGACGCTGTGACCGCTGTGACGGCCGAGATTGGCGGAACGGCCGAGCTGCCGTGCGAGCTTGGCGCCGGCAACGGTCGCGACGTCATCCGTCTGGTGCTGTGGTACAGGTCCGGCTCCGGCGCCCCGTTCTACAGGTGGGAGCCGGCCTGTCCGAGCCGCTCTTACCTCAGCCTCTTCTCTCGGGCACCGGGCTTGATCCACAGAAGCTGTCTTTAATAGAGGGGCCTGTCTTCATGGTAGCGTCTCTAGCCGCTTTTAGGTCATTTAGAATTTACGTTAAACGCAGGGCCCAAAAGAGCAGATTGGACGGTCAAGATAAGTGCGCGATAGGAGTAAGAACGGATATCAAAACAGAGAAACCGATTCAGGATGGTCTGAATTAATCACATCATCTTGAGCAGACCCCAGGCTTCTGGCGGTGTATAAACAAGGCACAAGCAAAATTACGCCAGAAGTGGCTGGTTTACAGGCAATGAACGTGCCCCGTTTGCTGTAGCAGTTGATGAATTAGTACTGAATACCGCGTCTCTAAAATGAAGTTCTTTTGTTAAAAGCGGGATTTGGCTGATATTTGAACTGATCGACCCGCTTTTTTCTGAAATGGTCTCACAAGCCTACTTATCGCCGCGAGGTGCCACTTTTGGGAAAGCTTCACCCAGCACAAGCCAATCTTCTCCGACTCTCTTTGTCAGACTGAGCCACAAAATCCTCTCGGAACAGCTTAGATCCTGCGTGAAAGAAAAGCGCCACATTTGCAGTGACTCAGCTCAGCTCAAGACTCAAATACTCCGACAGTGTTTGAATTGGGAAATATAAAATAACGTTTGACTGATAAGAGTTGAAGTTGTTAAGCTGCAGGCGGATTTCTGACACTTTCTCGAATACATGTCATTAAGTCACGACAGGTACTCTAAAGTGTTTAGGATAATGTAGCCGCAACATTGGATAGGGGTGTGATCAATCGTAGCAAGAATATTATGCAAACGTTATGTTTTTACGGTTTCTATTTGGTAGACCGATGGTCTGTTGCCACCGAACTTTGCTGCGCCATTTCCTTTTACACCTGACAGTAGATTTCATTACACGTCTAGACTGCTTCACGGGCCTTATCCGTACTACACTGGTCCCCTCTGAGATATCGAAACGTTTCACGTCACGTTGATCGCGCCGTGCCAGCCGATACGAGCCCGAAACAGAACCGAAGCTCTCACTTTGGCCCCTCTCCCTCGCAGCTACGACACGCGGGGAGGCACGGCCGGCCAGGGCACGCACTGGGCGAGCGAGGATTCGCTCGGCCAGCGCTCTCTCTTCGTCCCGCGGCACCTGGCGCCCCTTCTCCGCATCAGAGACGTGGTGGAGAGCGATGAGGGCGTGTACCGGTGCCGCGCCGACTTCCGGGCGTCGCCCACGCTAAACGCGCGGGTCAACCTCACGGTCATAGGTCAGTCTGCTGGCGATGCTCTGCGCCTGGGATGCAATGTCTGGTGGGTTTTGACGTTATCGCATGCATAATGCCAGGCGACTGGTCTGTTCCGCTTTTGTTTTCATGACCTTCCAAACTGTCGTGGGAAATGACGTAGAATCCGAACAAGTACCAAAGGCTTATTTGAAAATGGATGGTAAAGCCTAAGTCAAAAATGTTTAACCCGCGCCCAGCCGGGGGTGGGGGCCTTTTGATGTCCCCCCCCGAAGACTTCTGATCGTAGCAAAAAAAAAAAGAAACAGCGCGCGCAATGCGCTAAAATTTCAATACCTTTTCTGACATCCTTCGTACATGTCCTGAAGTTTTTGCTTAAGGTCGAATCAGGTCAGTGACCTAAGTCTTAGGTCTTAGGTCAGTGACCTAAGTCATGTAACAGAGGTCAACCTTGGATCGTTTTTAAAGTTTTCTACAAACCACGCCGTGCGATCGATCGACATAAAGCTTTCAGGGGCAGTTTTCGAGGATAAAGGATTGTGCTATCCCGAATTTGTTGTGAACGTCAAGGTCCAAATGCTTGAGATCAATTCAATTTCCGACTTATTCCCGTATTTCTAATGGTTGTGACAACAAGCCGTTTCTTCGGCTTGTTGGTGCCTGAATGCACTCCTGGGTCAAAGAAGTCAGCTAACACGACAGATAATGTTGACCCATAAGAAGGACCATGAAGCCAGGTCAGGTCACATTTAGGGCGAACTCACCAAAAGGACTCTAAAACCCCATTTTGATGACTCCAGGGGCACAAATCGATTTTGCAGTCCAAAATACCATCAAGACGCGTACAAGCTATGAAATGATCTTAGGTCTCCCGAGGTCACGCGAAGTCACCATGGTAGAAGTTGAAATGCATTCCTGTCGCCTGAAATGCATTCCTGGACCAAGAAAGTCAATACGCATGACAAACAGTCTTAACCCGCATGAAGGGTGATGAGGTCTGGCCAAGTCACATTCTGAGTGAATCAGCAAAAATGGGTCTGAAATCCCGTCTTGATTAGCCCTGAGATAAAAACAAGCACTAAAACCCATTCTGTAATCAAAAATTGCACCAAGACGCTACCATGCTGTGAAATGAATTAGGCCACCTGAGGTCATGCGAGATCACCGTAGTAGAAGCTTAGTTCATATCTAGGTGTTCAGCATTATCACTCTGATTTATTTCATGAGTCAATGGCAGATCTAGACATAAAAAGATGAAACCCAAGCGTGTTTCAAATTAGGTCATGATCCTACGTCAGATCAAGTCATATTGTCGACGTTATATGGCACTCTGTTTATCACGGTTATAGAAAGGGATTTCAGTCCAGAGGTAGTCATTGCCCTTTCGTTTACATTCTCATTGATCCTCGACAGAACACGACAGAAAAGAAAGAAAGCGGCCGAATGTTAATCAGGTGAGGTAAGAATAGTTCAGGTCACGAAACCAGGTCAGGACACATCGGGTCATTGGCCTTCTAGTTTATCGGTATGTAAAAATGTTCGTATAAACCATTTCTGTCGTTCTGGAGGCACTGCCAGCGACATTCAAAAACCTTACAAATATAGCGAATTGAAAAATGGCATATCAGGGCACCCGATGTAATATGCGATTATGTGCATGTTATACATTGTATATCGCTGTAATGTACATCCTATCAACTTTCCATAAGTATGCTCAGAATTGCTCTAGCTTTATTAGTGGTGGAAATAGAGCTCATGTTAAAACATAATATTTGTTACATATATGTAGGTCAAAAGTCGCCTTATTTTGCAAAATTTTCGACGAAAAATTGAGAACTTTGGAACTTACTCATGACGAGCTTTCCGATGACATGTTTCATTTTTCTCCGACGCGCCGTTCGCGAGATGGAGGGTGCGTCTAAACGCCTCCCCCGGGTCTCGGCCGCCCACGTTAGGGCGCTGGTTGGGCGCGGGTGAACACGCACAGTGGAACGGGGCTTCGCACTGGAACGGTGACGGTTGTGTGCCCTCCGATCTCGAAAATGGAAAGAGGTAGAGGCACGAAATTTTTCAAGGGTAGGGTAAGGTTATAACGATTTACATTGTGTGCAATTTCCATGACCCTAGGCTAATGTCTCCAGGGTCAAATGAGGTCAAAAAGGTCAACTTTGGACACTTCCTCTGTCCGTACTGACCATTCTGTACGGCTTTTCGAACAAAACTGAAAAGCATGCATGTTAGAGCGTTAAAAAGTGGAATATAACAATTTCGATTCATTTGACAGCTTGAGTGAAGATTTTGGGTTGAGGCCATACCAGGTCATTGACCTATGACGTCATTTTTTCCATTTTTGCAGATCAGATTTCGAGCATCACGGGATGCCTGTGCAGCTTCAGTGTGAATAAGAGCGCTAAACGCAGTATTTAGCGTATTTTCAGCGAAGATGAGCAACGTTGGTACATTTGGTCACTTTCAGCGTTCATTAACCTCCGCAAAATCAAAGGAAGTGAAGCGAGGTCATTGACCTTGGATGAAGTTTTTGACCCAAAGCAAGCTCAATGCCCTTTAACCCAAAGTAAATTCTATGCCAGCCGTTTGCGTAAAGTTACTTTGCTTTAACGAACCAACCGTATGGTTTGATTGTTCTAAGACGTAAACATCACATATACATATATATATATATATATATATATATATACACATACATATATATATATATATCCAACTGTTTGCGTAAAGTTACTTTGCTATACTGAACCAACCGTATGGTTTGATTGTTCTAAGACGTAAACATTACATATACACATATACACACATATATATATATATATATATATATATATATATGTATGTATGTATGTATGCATATAAGCGTATCATCGTGCACAAACGTGTTTTTATTTGATTCTTTGAATACATATTTCGCGCAAATCGACATGTTGCAAAGCAAATCCGGATCAGGTCACAAGCTGGTTGACCTTGACCTTTGATGACCTTAGCCCTCACTGACCCTCGCTTTGCTCTTGATACATCCACTGTCCTCAGCTATCTCCGAGTGACGTCAGTTGATAATGTTCAAACGGTAATCTTACGCAAAACGCTCATTCTCTCGCAAAGAATCCATTTGTTTGCGACAACCGTTATTTTCATTATATCTGTTTGACTTCAAATGTTTCAAGGTTCAATAGCACCCGGCCGATTTTTTTTTATTTCATTGAGCCAATTGACGAGCTATTGAAATGTCATAAATGTCACAAAGTAGCAGCGGCCAGCTCTGATCCGTTTTTGAGATGTTCGAGAACAACGGGTTGGAGGGGGGAGGGGCACAGAATTGGCTGCTTTCCAATGCGCGTGTTTATATATATCTGGGAACAGTAATGTTTGAGTAAGTCCCGACACACATGGCGAAAGTTCCTATGATTAACAGAAGCATGTTTCAAGATACAGTAGCATTTTCTTGCGCTGGACATGGCCCATTTACAAAGTTCATGCCTCCATATCCAAATGTACTGACAGGAGGAGCCCACGATAAGCCGATCTTATTCGTTTGACATGTGCCATGAGGAAATGAGTCGCAGCATTTCGCGACAGGTTTAGTCCAGATCGTGGCGAACGGTCTGATCGTCGCAACTATGTGCGGCATTCATCAGCAAGTTAAAAGGAACCCTTCCACCTTTATCGCAAATTTTGAACCGAGGCAACCAAATTGTAGCTTATGGCCTGAGAAACCGACTCATACAAACATTATGTGTCAAAACTCTGCATTTTCAGGTTTTCGGAGTGATTTCCGACGATTTTCTTTTGTAACATTTATTGGTGTCAACTGCTACGTAACGGCACAAGCAAGCGGGGGCAAACGGACGTAATCAGAGAATTCCTATTACGTCATCACAAGTTGTCATCGGAAATTAGCTTCTGTTCACCAAATTCTGATGTTCAAAGTATTTGTAAAACGACGTTGTGAGCACACCTTTAGCGACGTTTTTGGACCAGCTGAACCATTTTTGAAAACTCGACCATGGTGGAATATTCGCTTCAGGTTTCCACTTGATGGCCAGCACCAGCCAGAATTTGAATGAGAATTTTGCTGAATCTATGACATAATACGAGTCACGTGAGACAAAAAGTTTACCAAAATCAACATATCTTGCTAAGACAGGTCGTGATGTATGTTTCCCCAAATCTTGTTGGTTTCCTGCCAGCAATGCATTGCAAGGCGCTCATACGGGTTCCATCCAATTATTAAGATCTTCAAACAGCCTTGGCGGTGTGTTTGCAAGTCTACCGCAAACATCTCCCGTTACTGCGGACGTTCTGCCCATTTCCTATGCAAAAATAGTGCCTTTATTGCTGTAATCCCGCCTGGGGAAAGCTGCGAATGAAACAACATCCACCAAAGGGCAGGATTATGAGATATTTCAGGCACGGGTGGCAGGACTATTGAGGACCTGGATCGCTGCCACCGTCCCCCCTCCGCTGCAGTTCAATATAAAGCCTATTAGCCCATATTAACCCGTCCCCGACTGGGGGGACAGTCGACTGCCCCCCCCCCCCTGAGGTTTTTCTGAGATTGCGATAGAACGAACGAACACAGAGTCACGAAACTTTGTGTGCCTTTTGCTTCATCAATTTTTATCTTGTGTCAAAATCTTGACCCCAGGTCAGGTCAGGTACCTGACCTAGGTTAGGTCAAACAGGCCTATGTCAAAAAAAAGTTTAACGCCCTCTAACTTTTTCGCAAAACAAGATATCTCAATAATACTTCCAGGGATTAGTCATCGTGAGAGATGCAACAAATCTGCTATCTCAGATTTTTCGGAATTTTCCAGGTCATTGACCTAAGGTCAAGCACATTTTAAAAACACATGTCGTCGTTTTTTTCGGAAATTGACGGAATATTTCATAACATTTTTTTAGTGTGGAGTGAAGTAGACATCTAGTTCCCGTCATTGGGCAAAGTATCAACAACTTCCAGCCATTGACCTGAGGTCAGGTCACGAATAACTGTAGTCAGCCAAAATGTACCACCGTCAAAATTGACGATGAATTACTCAGAATGGGTAGAAAATAGCAGAACTAGCTTGCACAGACGTAAGTAATGCCAGGAACCTCAAAAAGTTTGAAAAGCAGCATATTTTGGAAATAAACAGGCTCTCGCGGATAAAGCTCCGCCAATTTTGTAGATTGGAAACTAATCAATTTTTCCAAAATTTAAGCATGAAAAACCATCGCAAGAACCTCTAAGATCAATAAAATATACATAGATCGTCTTTTTTCGCGAAAATAAAGGAACGCTAAAATTAGTTCCAGTCAATTTGTGACCACATACGGCAGCAACGCACGCCTAGCAGCTACCGCGAGAAATGCCGTGTCTTTAACTTAACGTTTCGGCGTATATATATTGAACAAATCTGGGGGAATTAGACGTGTATTGGCATCCGCGGACCTTTACTTGTGCGCTGGTGCCTTTACCTGAGCGTTTTTAGTCACAGTCCTTGAGATTCAAGCCATTTCTCGGTCTCATGCAGTCGGCTATGAGAAGAGATATACATAGGGCGGAAATTGCTTACATATTATCTAAAAATAAAAGTGAGACCAGTTTCGAGCTCTACTCGTCACAAGCTTTACAACGGTATGTTTATTTTTATCGTGCGACCAACCGCTCGTGAGTTAGAGGGGGGCGGTCAACTGCCCCCCCAGTCGCCCGTGTTCGAAACGGACCGACGGTCGTGCTCGGGTTAATATAGGGCGTCAGGCATAGCGAAATGACATAAAAACGGCCTGCGCCACCCACCCCTCAAATTCAGACGTTCCACCACAAATGGCTTCAGGAAAGCAAGAGTTTAGCAATCAATCTGCGCTTCCCCCTTTCCCATCCCGTCCTTTCCCTCAACATCTTTCAGCGTTATCGTCCCTGGAGGACGTTTGTCTACGCCGACATATCGTTCACCAGGCTTATTCTTCTCACTACTAATGCAGGGGGAGAAGACAATAGGAAATGCAGCGGAAAGGCTTCGTGCATGGGAGCGTGGCTAACTGGTCGCATGACATGTATTCGTGACAGACATTGCGTGTTTTTATCGTTTCTGCGTCAGCACTATCGGGCTTCATCAGTACGATCAAAATAAGTCAGGGCTGCCAGGGTCTTACATTAAACACCAATTCGAGAACTTAACTGCCTTTGGAAGACAACTGTCGCCGTCTGTGGCACTGATACTATACTCCAGTTGCGGCTTCCTGGCTCTCGTCAAAGCACGTGCTAAGCTGGCAACTATGAAGCATTTGGTTTAATCTGCCGGTGACAGTATAACCTACCGCCTGTCTTTCCAGCCAAATTAAACGGCGGCAGGACATGCATGCCGCGCGCGCACTCCGCGAACCAATCTAGAGCAGCGTCAAAGCCGTCGCCGCTGACGTCGCTGATGACTTTACGGCCTCGTATGTCACCGGTGCGGCGGGCGCGGCCGGATGACGGCGACTCGGGCGGACGCACTGGAAGCCGAAATGGCCGTCTTGAACTTCGCAATCAATGGCGCGGAACCGGCTCCGGTAGTGCTTCCCGTATGGCGCGCCGCGGAACGCCTCGATGAAGGCGCGAGACGGCCATTGTCGCCGCGGAGCGTGCTCGTCGGAATCGTGCGTGTGGTCGGGCCGCTGCACATTTGGGCGTTGGACGATGTTTGTTTTTCCAGTTGTTTGTCACGTCCTCGGCACGCTGAAGACCAACAAGTGAAAACGTTTTATACATTTGGCGCAGCAAGATCTTCGATCACGGCTGGTGGTTTTTTGCATTTTAGGTCACCAGAAGAATTTTTGAGCGGCGCTGTGACTTCTGCTGTAGGAATGCAGATGTTGAGTTTACCCGCTGCAGGCATGGTGCTGGTGTTCCGAGACAGTAGTCATTTCCACCATCGTTAACTGAGATATGCTGTCTCACATATGACCTGAAACTACCCATGCAGTTCCAAAGTTAAACCTCGAATTCACATAAAACCGACTTTGAGGCTCTAAAGGCAACAACACTTTTATGTCAAATTCTGTGCTATAATATGTCTGAAACTGGTCTTTCCCCTTGCAAATTAACCACTTAAAGGGACACAATGTATCACATTTCTAAAATCACATTTGAAAGGGCGAATGAATCGCCACTAATTAATAAATCAGTTATGTATGAGCACATTCCTGTAATGCGAAACGGACTGGTACTGACAGCATCTGAAGCGACACATCGGCGTCATCGTCCTCACAGACTGCAGTGCCAGCTGCAGTGAATTCACAAGGCCAGAGTGTTGCAAAACTAGACGAGTTGAATGCAGTTTTTACTGTGTGGGGACTTTTTCTTTTGTGGCCTAGCTGCATTTGTCACAACCTTTAAGTTGCATATACGTGACTTTTGATCTCCATAGCCAAAGAGCTTTATGTTAGATAGATAGACTAGTCCTTAGCCCTGTTCGAGTACGGGGGAGGGGCTTCGGAAGCTCAACGCTCCGGTTTTTCGTTCGCCATTTCCGGGGTTTCTGAAACCGCTTCGCGAAACTTAGTGACTTTTCTTACCCATTCTTCCTAGGCGTTATGACAAACTGTCGTAATATTATTTCCCCAGGGACGGAGCCAACCCACGTTTCTGTGTAACAAAGTTCACGTCATTCAATGCTTCTGAAGACCTTCTAAGGCTACCAGATGCATTCGACTCTAGTTCCCAGAGTCGGCACCGAAGGGTACCATACAAAGACGTCTGAAAGCCCATTAACGCCTCAAATACATCAATTGCGCCGCATTGTCGCTAGGTGGATCATATCCTTAATGCTAAACGATACCTCCTTTTTCAAAGCTTAAAATAGCATACACCAACAGAAACTTGTGAGCTCTTTCACCCGCCTTACATCAGTCAGTCCTTTGAATTCCGTGCGTTCTCATGCCCGTTCATTGGTGAAAACGTGGTATTTCCAGAATATTCAGATTGCAAAACGCCAAACGCCTAATTGGATGCATGTGACATCATATTTGCACCATTCTGTTTCATCATTTCTGTTCGTAGGTAGGATATAAGCAGGGCCAGTTTTCGCTTAGTATCTGTCTATCTGTCTATATATCGGCTCACCATGTGGTGGACCCCGTGACGCTCGTGACGTAGTAGTGAGTGAGTGAAGTGTTGTGAGTGGTCCGTGTGCGACGTCAAGAATATAGGTGGTGAAAGTGGAAGCTCTGTAAGTCTGAAGAATGAACGAAGAAGTCATCGGCAAGGTGAATTTGCAAAAAGAGAAACATTGAATAAAGAGAAATATTCGCACAAACGAGGTTGCCAATAGTAAATCTATCACGTCAAGCAGAAAACTCTGCTGCGTTTTGGGGGCATCTTAGACCATAAAGAAAATGGCTGCCAAAAATATAGGTTTTAAGACAGAGCTCAAAAATGAATATGGGTATGTAGGTAAATAACTGGGCAACCACACAAAAAATATTTTTTTGCTGTTTTGAGAACAGTTTACAAGATCAGGTCAAAATTTACGTAATCATGTAGATATCATGTAAATATTTTTGACACTAATTTTCAGAACGCAAAGTCCGGAGCATATATGACTCAGCACAGTGTCCTCTAGTTGTGTTCAAGTTTCAGAGTGATATCAAGTCGGGTCACGGAAGTGTGATCTAAAATTTCCGCGCGCATACCCAATAACACGACGGTCATAAACAGGACCTTTGGAAATATAGTAGTCAATTCGAATGAATGGAAACGATTTCAGTCAGTACGAAATGAATTCAACGTCATTCTATGTCACTCTGAATTCATTTGGGATTATTTAAGGTCGAAGATCGTAAGCTGACCTGGTGAAGGTACGACCACATTTTCCTCTTTTTCATGTCCTTGACGCGACGTATGCCAGCGTTATAGAATTATAACATTACTTGTAAAAACTAAAACATATTCTAAAATTTCGTGTTAATACAATTTTCAGGAACGCATTCCTCTCACTTTCCAAACCTTGTGAATGCCTATGAACTTTCTCAAAATTTCGAGCGTATAGGCCGCCGGGATAAGTCCCATAGATAAGCTCTTGCCATGCCGATTGCATCAAAGTCGGCCGATAAGCAGCGGCGTTATAACAAGTCGAAAAATATCTCCCTTCTCGACTTTTTGACCTCCTGCATCCACCCACTTTAACATTTTCAAAACCCATTTTTTCAACGAACATGTACTGTGCGTCACTGCTAATTGACTACCATTTATGACACCAATGTGATTTAATCTGACGAGTAGTTTTCAACATCTCGGGGGGAGGGGGGAAGACGAATAATATCCAAACGGGAATGCGCCCTAGCGTTATGGATACGGAAACAGGGCTAAGGAAGAGTATGGAGGCGTTCAAGTCCGGCGAGACTTCATTTATTCCTAGACATTAAAAACGTTTTAGTTTTTCAGGAACGTTAAGTGTTCTTGTTCTCTTGTTCGGAATAAAAAGGTCGGTCAATAGCAATGTGTTTTTACGGCACCTTATCCCTTCTTCTACGTCAAAAGCCTCGAAGGATTCCCGAGAAGGGAGTATAAACAGTATCTTTGAGTAACGAATGCTTGATCTCCCTCTCGCTGTTCTAAGCCGCACGAATTGACCTCTGCGGGCACCGGCCATCTGTGCCGCGCGACGAGCAGGCCCTCCTTCCATGGACTCTGAGGGCGGCCGGCCGTATGGCTCCCGCGCTCCGGAGCTCTCCGCGTCGTCCAGCGTTCGCCGGCGACGTCTGCCGGCGCCGCTGTGTGGGAGGCGACTCGCTGAGTCGCTGCAGGCACCTCGGTATGGTTGTCCACAGACTGTTTCATCGGACGAAGTCGCGCGTTGTGCAGCGTCTATGCCCTTTCGCCGGTCCTGGCGGTGGGCGACCGGTTTTGTACCGAAAATCTTGGTTTTAGTAAAAAACCTTAGTTTCGGGGTAAGCCCCGTGGCGGCTTGGTAACTGAGCATGGTATCAGGAAATTTCGTACATAGATATACTTTCGGTTTGGTGAGTTGAAGGAAAAGAAGAACAGTAGACAGTAATCTCGCACGATAAAACCAGCAGGCTCAGCATGCCATTAAATAGCATTAGCAACCACGCCGTTCATTAAAATTGGCGTGGTTCAGAAGAGAGAATGTGTCCATCGCTCGACAACTCATTCAGCTGCTCTATAACGATGTGTATGCGTCTCCCTTATGCGAGTAACCTGCATATGACGTATTTTGTTTCTGGCACGAAAGACAATGCGCGAAGCAGCCTTAACCCTATTCCCGGAGGGCTAGACGGTATGGCCGATTCCCGGCAGGGGGGGCGGATTCGGCCCCCCCCTGAGATCTCGAGAACTACTTATCCGATTTCATCGCAACAAACGGCAATCGATTTGCCGTGACGTGAACTACATTTTTATAAAAACAAATTTTCAAAATTTTGAAATTTGTGGATACAGGGGGGCAAAAATATCAAAATGGGGGTACTTTTTGACTTCTTATAACTCCGTTGTTTATGGACCGATTTCGATGAAACTGGCATGAATCGAGAGATTATAGATAGGACTTTTACCATAGGTATGCAAATTTGAAATTTTGAGAAAATTCATGGGCGTTCACAGGGTTTCAAAAATAGGGGGATTAATTTTCTAATAACGGAATGAACAAAAGAGGCCAAAACACTTTTTTAGCTTCTGCTAGTCATGTTATGCTAAAGAAGTACAAATCGCATTACATTGTTTGTATAATGTTAGCATAGGCGGTGCCAGGGACATAAAAAAGGGGGAACTGTCATGGTCACACGTTCTTCAGATCAACTTGTGACCTTTGACCTTAAATGACCTCCAGTGACCTTGGGGTCACCTGGAATGATGTCGTGTGCATTCAATATTATCTGTAAACGTTTTTAATCGATTGAATTCACTCTATTCCAAAAAATGTATTTTTTGGCTTTTGCGATATAGGGTACGCGCACTGACATTTTAGGTCATAGCTCCGTGACCCGACCTGACATCAAGCTGAAGCTTGGTACACAAGTAGAGGGCACCTTTCTACGTGATATGTACTCCGGGTTTGGCATTTGAAAAAACGGCGCCGAAATTATTGCGAAAAAACAAATTTTGACTTTTGACCTTGACCTGACCTTGTAAAGTGACCTCAGATGAACAAAATTATATATGCACATTGCCCAACTATTTAGCTATATATTTATATAAGTTTTAAGTTCTATCTTAAAAACTCTGTTTTTGGTAGACATTTTCCTTTTACCCTCAACATGGCCAAAAATGACCTGAGGTGCCTCCCAAAAACGTTGCCTGGCTCCGCCCCTGAGCAAAATAGAATTTCGAAATTTTGTCACGGCGCGTAGAAGGAATAGCTAGGAAAATTCACCAAGTTTCGTGAAGCTGCGTTAAAAAGCCTGGAATTGGCAAGCAAAAAACCCGAGGGGGGGCGGATTCCGCCTCCCCTGCCGGGAATAGGGTTAAAGCATGAAGGTTGCTATATGACGGCCTTGTCGATCAAGGATTGGTTTCTGTGGGATGAACTGTGGGCCGGTGAAAGGTTCAGCCAGGGGAGTGACACTGGCTAGCCACGCAACGAATCAAGGGTGGATGTCCTCTGATATGAACAGACCAGACTCACTGACCAGACCAGACTACATCCACAAAATTCACTCAACAGTGGGAACAGCTGGACCTCGACTGCAATGGAAACTGAGTCATTGGTATGATCATCGATAAAAAACATCGTGGAACGAATCGGTCCAAGTAGCGTGCCCTCTTGCAAAGGGCGAATACACTCACATGCTCTTGCAAGGCACAGTATTATCAGTTCTGAATATTTTAACACCACGACCGTGCAGAATGTGTTCATAATATGTATTTAATAACTTTTGCAAGAATTATATTGTTTTAAGAACGCTATTTTGAGTGTCCTTATCACAAAAAATGATAGATAATGGGAATCAAGCGGTAAGATTACCTTCGTCACACATAATAAAACAACCGCATCACGTTCTAAATGTTGAACCCTGGCCCGTAGAGGGGGGTTGATGCAACCTTCCCCCCGGGTTTTCCGGGGATAACTTTCGAACGGTTTGTTTGATCCATCTGAAACTTGGAGTGTATTCTGGAGCACAGTTCCCACATCTTATGGTGAAAAATTTTCCTCTGCTTTGACATGATAACGGGCTTTGACGTCAAAACGGGAACCATGTCAGCCGTTTTCGCGAGCCGACGCGGCCTGTCTACAAAGGTCTCAGTTTTATCTCATTGTAAGGCGGTTGGAGTGCACAAATATAGTAAAATATATATCAATCGACTTCATATTGTATGTTTTATAACACTCTACCTAGATTCAACAGAGGCATGCTCACTGTCGGGATTACGAAGATGTAAACTGAGGTCATGAATTACGGCGGGAAACATGTTACTTTTTATCTTTGGGAGTGCGGCAGGAAATAGGTACCGCAAAACAACCTCTATATTCGGATTGTTTGAGGTGTAAGAAGTTTAATGATATAAATTTGGGACAATCTATCTTTTATTTCGTCAAAAAAGGCCGCAATGTAGCGAACGCCTGACTTGCTTCAACGGGCGGAGTTGCGCCGGCCGCGAAGTGACGAGTCTGCAACACCATGGCATGCCTAAAATTAGATCTTGTGTTGGCTATTGACTCGAAATCTTTTTTCAGACATCTTATTTACGATTTTTAGTTAATCCGAGGTCATTCTAGGTCACTGGTCTCAAATAACCTTGCATGACCTAAGTTGGCCTTTAAATGTTATTCGACAATAGCGCTTGCTAATGGAGATGCTGTATTTGACTTCAGCATCTGTCATTATCTACAAAAATGCTTCTGCAGTTCCGAGAACGCATTTAAGCAGACGACCACACTTGGCAAGGATTGACCTAGCATGACCTGGGTCGGACTCCATGGTTCAAATGCAGTCATGTGGTGTACAGACAGACTCATAATTGATTGATGAACACTATGATATCCGCTTCGTTTCATCGTCGTCTGTTCTTTGGCGTTCATTTGCACTTTAACTCCAAAACTACCACTTTCTGCCAATGTTTGACCTTTGGCCCAATTTGGAATGTCATTCGTTGACCTGAGGCCTTAAAATGAAATACTAGTCGCGAGGTCTCGTCGCGCGCAATACGCTGGTATTTCCCGCGACGCTCTAAGACGCACGGTGTGGAAATGGCCACGGGGCTTGAACCCCCCCCCCCCCTATAAGTCCGCGTCATGCAGTAGGCCATTTACAGGCGACGGTTAAGCCTCCACATTTTGTCGAATAGGGAGGGCGTTGGGCCTGCCTCAAAGGCGTCAGAGCATGGGCTTTATTCGCCGCAGACGCTGCTGGCATTGATTTGTGGTTGTTGTTCTGCTTTGGTACTTCCGGAGACCAAACGGCGAACGTTTCGCCTGAGGCTGGAGGACTTGCTGGGTGTAGTTTTCAGCGCCGAATGGGAACGGGAAATTTTCAATGATTCTGAATCGCCAGGCGTGCGATGAAAGTCATCTTCCCATCTCCCCTCCCCATACTGCTCTCATCTAACGGTCCTGCCCGGAGAAAAAATTATATGCTTAACGGAACTAAGTCACCCTCGCGTTTGGTGTTCGTCTCCATACTACGGTAAAATGAAGTGTGGTCAGAACAACTGAAACTCTCGAAAGTCTCGCAAATCGGCAGCGAAACTGAATGACATCGTCCAGCAGCTCTGCCCGTAATTTAGTTTTCAATGCTGTAGTTCTTATTCTAAAGCCGTTGAAGTTTCTTCGTGCGCCGCCTGCGGATGGCAATGGTCCACCATCGACTAACGACGCCTTTCCGTCACCCTATGTACGCAAATGAGGGCACCTTTTGACTGGATCCCTTCACTGCCACTTTGCCGCATGTCTCTTCTGAAGTCTCTTTGATGACACCCCACGTGCCCGTGTTGCCTGACCACTGTAATCCCTGCTGTTTGCAGTGCCGCCGGGCGAGCCGCGCGTGGTGGACGGCGCCGGCACCACGGTAACGGACGTGTCCGGGCCGTACCGGGCCGGCGGCTCAGCCCGCCTCTCCTGCCTGGTCGGAGGGGGTGAGTCCGACCGCACAGGCGGCGAGAACAGACATCTCCGCAACAACTCAGTCTGCTAAATAGATAAATAAATAGGGGATGTTTATTAACTGGAAAAACTTGTTGCTCATACAAGCTAATAGATGGATAAATAAACGATGTTTATGAATTGGAAAGACATATTGCTCATACAAGCAAACGATTGATGCAGAAGTGGAATACTTAAATGGAAGCACATTTCGGTAATATTTTGGATTATTAAATAACTACAGTAAACGCTACCGCAATCGGCAGGCCCGCGTACCCATGACAGCCGATACCTCGTCGCCACAACCTGTACACCGCCCCGTTCAGTTGGTTAATCTTCCAGATTTCAGGAGGTCCTTTTGAAACGTTCTAGCTTTTATCAGGCCTTCGCCGTCGGTTAGTCTGGTATTGTACATAAGCCTTAAGTTGTTCCGACGACGAAACAGCAAGGAAGTTAAAATTTAGGATGTGAGAAATCTTCACAAACAGGTACCGTCGTAAGGTGGAGTAAAGTGAGCAGTACAAAACGAAATGACTGACAGTGCAAACGGATGGCCGTAGGGACATTTTGGAGAGCCAGCAAGTGAGATGCGAATCGAGTGGGCGTTCAGTTTCGACATACCTATTCTCAGCCGGTTATGAAAAATATTACCTTACTTTGAGCGACAGGAATAATAATTTTGCGGGGTGGATACCCCAAGATGTTGAAATACCGCACGCTGAAATTGTCCACGAGAGGTGCGAGTGCGGACAGAGAGCGATAATGAATTCCAGAGTCTTGTGACTGGTACAAAGGATCTTCGGAGAGCAATCGCGCGGTTATTGGGCTGGGTGCGAAAATAGGAATTTCGAAGACCGAGACCCGCGTCAAGTTTCCTTATTGGGAGTAGAACGGATCTAATGTAAGCCGGAATGTGTGATTGTGGCTCAAGTTAATTGTACAACAGCTATGTTTTGTGTGTGTCACGTCTAGTCTTACGTGAAACCCAGCCCAAATCAGTCTCAGTTTTCCGGTCGGCGTCATCCGCAGCGTTCCTGTCACATTCCTCACTTTACTATTTTGAAGTGTTTCGAGACGAAGGGCGTCAGTTACTATCGTTTCCATCGTAAACAGCATCACAGTAGTCGAAGTAGGGTCTTATGTATGTCTTGTATATGTGGTCGAGAATGGATCGTCGAATTCTGGTATATGTTGATGAAAATGTAAATCTTTTGAGAGAGTTATCTCAAGATGCTTTTGACAGTCGGAAAAGAAATCTGTTGGCCGTGAAATGCCAGGTTGGGAGCATGTAGTGTCGTTCGGGTGGTAAATGTTTGCTGAATAGTTTTAGAGTCGTTAAAGGTGATGAACCATTTTTCATCATTGACTGGCGTTGCCCATTTTGGTTCATGCTGGCCTCTTTATTCAGCTCTTTCGAGAAGCCAAGTATTCGTTGTTTCATATGAGGTTTGTGGGATTGGTTCATGATCAAGTTCAGCAAGGTACATTCTTACAGTCGTAGAATATCAAGTATCATAATTTTTGCTCCATATCAGCAGAACAGAGAACTGGCGCCAAGATCATGGTCAGCATTGCAAAAATAAAAACGTTCGGAAATTGCAACGGAAATCATAGGAACCACACTACGCCAGAAGTACTAACTCCAAAGATATATGTCCTAAAAACGCATAGGGTAGGAGTAAGGGGTATTAAAAAGGCAAATGGGCAGGCAGACGCCTGCGAAATCCATGTAATGGACGGAGAGCACTGGAATCACTGTCAGCAGAAATCACTGTCAGATCCCGGCGTTACAGGCACTGAATCTGGGATTTCAGTAAGCCGTCAGGTGCGTTTTCATTGCTGGTTCTCCATATGGCATTAACGTCAAATTGTATCCCTAGCACGTACTGGTTATATAGAATAGAATTGTTACATAGAATTGTTCAGGAGCTGCTGTTGACCGTTTTGTTTTTTTTCCATTTTTCATACTCCAGGCCAGAAAGTTATAAGTGGACCAATTTCATTCATGATTAAATGCTTTCGGACTACACGTGAGTGCAATGTACACTGGTCGCACTTATGGAGACACGTCAAGTTACGTCGAAATATTTGGGGTTTCCGACATCGGACCCGTTATTTGCTCATGTACTCCCATAAATATTATCATCAGCAATCAGGAAATACGTTAGATGGCGTTGGACGTCAGAGTCAGACTTGTGCGCAGAAGTTTTAAGTTTTAAAAGGAGGCGCACTAACTAAATATATCGGAAAGCATTGGCATAACATAGAATACAGATACATTCATGACTATGATTTAAGTGCGCAGTGTGCAATTTTAAGGCCGAGGTACCTTGTTGGCACTAGAACATTCTGAACTGGACAAAATTTAAGTCCAGAAATGCATCATAATGGGCATCCGTAAAAAGCGACATTCATCTGTTGTTACTTGTCCCTATAAATTGGCTGCTCTCGACAGTCTTCTTCCGATTATGTTAATTTTATAAGAACCTGGAAATAATTTGTTGCAGCAGCTCATTGCCGTCACCAAGCGTTTGCCTTGCATTTGTTCCAGACGCACGTGGGCATAACAACAGCGTATTTTACGTATATATGGATAAAGATTGGGTTTCAAGTTACGAAATAAAAAAGTCGAAGGTAAATAGATATATAAGGCATCTTAAACCTTCTTGGCATTTGAAGCTTTTGGTTCGCAGAGACATTTTGCCACAGGGGTTTGGCTTTTACGCCCCAGTGACTAAAAATGGCATTTCCCAAAACAAGGGCACCAAAGATCTCAATGAACGCGATACTAGCACATCTCTGTTTCATAACAATTTGTAAATGCCTAAATCATTCAAACGCGCAACAGGACATATCCTGTTGTAACATAGTCCAAGCCATGTTACAACAGGATATGCATAGTCTAAGTCTAAGTATAATGAATTCACTATTGCAAAATCTGGTAATAAAGCCGTCCCGAAGCAGTAGTTTATGAGATATCTTTAAAGCTGAACCAAGCAAATAAGCAAATACGCATTCAGAAATCAAAATGGTCACCGCCTATAGTGTTGAGTGCGGTCCGCTGTGCTTACTCCCCCACTCCGTCTGAATCAACGTCATTTCATGGAGAATCATTTCAAAGACATCCATTCAAATAAATACTAGAGATAGACCAACAAGTTTCAAAGTCTGTCAAAATCAAAGCCGTGTACCGTGCGCAGACCTGTGGACCGGCTTAGTGCCAACATTATCCCTAGGAAACGACGCCTGCTGTCCTCGTCATGCAGGAAAGAATAAATTATGCACCTTCCTGCAAACGGAGGATCCAAAGTCCAACAAATTGTACGCCCACATCTTGCCTCTGATACCCCTGAGTCTTGCTTGTCGTGGATGGCGTTTGTGATTGCAGCCCACCACAAAATTTGACGCTTCCAGCATCAGCGGTTCCCATACCGAAAGCCGGTAGGGAAAACGGGTATACCTCAGCACATACGTCCCGCAAACATCAGGCTGAAGCTATTGGCACGCAAAACAGCCACATATATCGATGGCCACATTGATGTGCTCCTCCCCGCCAATTTCCAGCATGCCAGCGTTTGTAGATTTGCGGCAAAGAAAGAGGGGCGTTAATCTTGGGCACCTCGTGCTTCACGTGCAAGCTGCATTCCCGTTTCGGCCTGAATCCATCGAAATCGATCGTCCAGCTGCCCGTCCGCGCTTCCAAGCCGTCATCGCACCACACTGTTCCGTGTGCGTCCCGACAATTAGCTCATAAGAAATAAAGGGGTGGAAAAGAGGCGCACGCACGCTGTACGTGACTCGTTGCACCCTGCCTATCATATGAGGTAAGGTTGGGTAGCCCTAATTCTGATCTACCTGCCCGCCAAATTTTGGACGCCTAGATCACTTATGACGGCACTCGGAGGCTCCTGATTTGAAATCGAAACACGTGCCTGTGGATCGCTACGTGGATCGCACGTGGGTGCCGGCCGCAAGAGCACGCACCCGCAAGTGGACCACGTTATTGCTAAGTCTTGAATCAACAGCAACCTTGGTTTGACCTGTATCTGTGATTAATTGAATTCTGCGGAGGTCCGGCTCGCGCCAAGTGACGCACACCACAAATCGCTTCGAAACCTACACTGCAATCCGTCCGCCGAGTCTGCGCACCCGATGGTGTCACCTGTGTTGCGATCAACTGGCGCGTTCAGGCGTTCGACGCTCGGAAGTTTGGACTGACTGACTGACTGCATAGCAAACACCTCGGTCTGAACTTCTTCGAGCAACCGCCACATATGAAATATCACTCCTTAAAAACGTGCAAAGCACGCTGTTACCTCTTTCGACTTTGTATCAAGAATCAAGGAGAAGGCTGGTCACGAAAATGGGGATTAACTTTCCAATCAAGCTCCCACATGGGCTTGATGGGGACCTTCCCCTTGGAAACCATTATAAATACCAGCATTCTCCTTGATTTCTACCATTTCTCAGGTGACCCGTCTTTACCACTGCGGTTCGACGGCTGGAACCGTCGCATCAAGAAGATTTATTTGATTCCGGCACTGGGCAAACTGAATGGCTGGGGCTCAGGTGCCGATTCGTTTTAGGTTCGGGTTTGCAGTGCGTTCTTTCAGGCGGATGCTGAAAGGTCGACCAGTCTCATTAACGTGGCTGGCGCCGCATTGACAAGAAAACATATCCGGCTCCCTTTGCCTTTTTTTCGGGACACAAGATACGCTTCATAAGCCGATCGCGCAAGCGGCTTGAATGGTGCGCCACCAGGATCCTGTGAGGCCAGTGCAGTCTGGATATAGCGCTATGCTGAATAAAGATGGACCGCACTCCTTGGAATCAAGACGTGTACGTTCTTCTTGCTGCAGCCGTTGTTTTTGCTGCTAGCACTGCTGGCGCGCTTGCTCTTTTGCAGCACGATAAAATGGTAGGAATCTTCTTAGCATGATACCCTTCTTATGAGTCGAAAGCTTCGTAGTTTTGAACAACAAAACGAACTTGAGATGAAAGATTGGACATTCAAGCACTTTTAGGAAATGTCAGAACCTGAAAATCATCTGCAGATAACACTCCCTTGAACTAAAAACATTCCAGTTCTAAGGTCTCTATGAAAATCTGGAAAGGTACAATGTCTTTGCGCTTCGTGGTCCTTCAGAATGAATGGGAAGGAATAGTTTTTGGAAGATCCCCCACATAGAAACTCCTTTAAGGTTATCTGAAGAAGTGAAACAATAGAATAGAGGCAAACCAACGCGTCGCACGGTTAGCTTAGGATCAAAATCGAAGCTCTGCATCGCACTCAGACCTGTGCACCCGCTTAGTTCTAGCATTGCCCCCTATGAAACGACACCTGCAGTCCTCGTCAAGCAAGTGAAAACGGTTCGTGCACGTTCCCGCAAACGGAGGATCCCAGTTTCTTCAAGTTGCACGTTCACACCTCGACTCTGATGCCTTAAATCCTGCTTGGCCTAGATGGCGTTTGCGACTTTGCAGCCCACCACAAAATTTCTCGCCACCAGCATCAACGGTTTCTAAACCAAACGCCTGAATGACAAACGGGTAAAACTCTGCACGTGCATCCCGTACACACCAGGCTGGAACTATCGGCATGCAAAATAGCCGCATGTATTGAATGGCACGTATCCCCTGCTCCTGCCCACCAACTTTTAGCATCCAGCGGTTACACCTTTACGGCAGTGAAGGAGGGACGTTAATCGCTTAGGCACCTCGCGCTTCACGTGCAAGCCGCATCCCCGCTCCGGGATGGATCCATCGAAATCGATCGTCCAATTGTCCGTCTGCTTTCCAAGCCATCCTGGCGCCAAATTGCGCCATCCGTGTCCCGGAAATTGGCCCATCAGAAACCGAGGCGTGTAAAGAGGCGCACGCACGCTGCACGTGGCCCGCTGCACCCCATTAGGGTGTGTCGTCAGAACCACTTTTGAACAGATTCTGGGCGAGCCTATAATATTTTCACGTGGTTGCACCCAAAAACAGCAACCATGGAGGGATTTTCGGAGCCTGTGTCAGGCGATTGCAGTACTACCACTGCTGGCTACAGCTCACCCGGCGGCGAATTGGTGAACTACGTGAGGATTTTCGGTAAATAGGCTGCAGATGTTCAGGTCTGGCATTGTCGCGCTGCAAAGGCATGCGTCTTCAGAATGCATAGCAGAGTCGAAATATGTCAGTTTTTATATACATATCAGAGGGTATTTTGCAGTCAAGACCGTTTTTCGCACAACGCGATTGTCTCACTACTCCCCGCTGCAGTGCGTACGTTCATGCGGCATAGTCATTGCTTTGAAATGAAAACATAGGTTATTTTTGCCATTTTTTTGCCACGTGAACGTCAGAGATGTCCATTAAAGTTGGCCACGGAAAATGGGCCAAATTCATGGCACAGTGTGGCATGCATGCTGCCACGCCATATTCCAGAGCTGCTGCAGGCTTGCAGTTCGAGAATAATCAAACAACCAAAACTAATCCTCACCATGCTTTCTTCCCCGGCGTTAGCCACTCACTGGGGCCGCCTGTGCTCTCCCCTCTCTCATCAACCAGTCATTCGAACCCTACCTGGCAGATAACACCGACTGTGAGCAAAGCAGCGCGATGTCCGTGACCGGTAGACGGGCCGGGTGGAGAGAGAGGTAGAGGGGAGAGTGCAGGCTCAGTGACGGCCCAGTGACGATTTCGGGTAAATATAGGCCGTTTCACCTCACAATGCAAACATTTTGTACTGGATGCAAAGAAACAAGGGCTAGAGAACGTGTTCGTGAGAAAGAGGCAAGCACAAGGACTGATAAGCTGCGCGACACCGGACTTGTGGCACTCTTTTGTGGTGGGAGAAAAGGCGCTACATTTGCTAACAGATCATCACCTATGCAAGAGGAGCACGTTGCGGTACTCTTGGAGCCCGGAGGAAAACACGTAGCTCACTTCACACCGCATTCAGGAAAGCCAATAGACAGTTAAACGAACTGCGCGCAGTTTGCTGTGAATACGGTGAGCAGGCCAAAGTTACGGGCAGTGGCGGTGCGTCACTGAATACTGGACTGTGTGGGGCATTTGCCGTTTATTTGAAGTGACGCAGCAGCGGCTAGTGCACTGGTCCATATACCAGCTTCATGTCAACGAGCTTAAGCTCCGTGAGGTTTCAAGGACTGTGACGAGACAGCAAACGGCCCGCGGTCCTTCACCGACCCGCTGGGAAAGGCCGCCGCAGGATCCGTCAAAAACCTGCCGATAGCTTCGTTTAAAACAGTAGAAAGGGAGGTGCAGAACATGGATGAGTCTGTGTTGGATGATCTGAATCATGATTAGAGAACGTTATACGACCTGGCTATTGTTGTTCAAAGAGGATCCGTCACAGAGCAGGTCGCGAGACAAAAGATCGGGCCATTAAACCACGCCAGGTGAAAACAAGCGTATCCCAACCACGCTATGCAACACCAACTATTCTTGGTCGACTGTTTGCTTTGTTTTTTGTTGCCAAAGTTGCAGCTGATGTCATGTCTACTTGCTTGTCATGTCTTCTACCAAGATACTTTAAAAACATTTGAATAACTTTGTTGTCTTTTTAATCCGGGAAAATAATTTAGTACTAGATGAAACGCCTTCAAAGAGAATGTACCTCCTTTAACCCTATTCCCGGCAGGGGGGGCGGAATCCGCCCCCCCTCGGGTTTTTTGCTTGCCAATTCCAGGCTTTTTGACGCAGCTTCACGAAACTTGGTGACTTTTCCTAGCTATTCCTTCTACGCGCCGTGACAAAATTTCGAAATTCTATTTTGCTCAGGGGCGGAGCCAGGCAACGTTTTTGGGAGGCACCTCAGGTCATTTTTGGCCATGTTGAGGGTAAAAGGAAAATGTCTGCCAAAAACAGAGTTTTTAAGATAGAACTTAAAACTTTAAATGAATATATAGCTAAATAGTTGGGCAATGTGCATATGTAATTTTGTTTATCTGAGGTCACTTTACAAGGTCAGGTCAAGGTCAAAAGTTAAAATTTGTTTTTTCGCAATAATTTCGGCGCCGTTTTTTCAAATGCCAAACCCGGAATATATATGACGTAGAAAGATGCCCTCTACTTGTGTACCAAGTTTCAGCTTGATATCAGGTCAGGTCACGGAGCTATGACCTAAAATGTCAGTGCACGTACCCTATATCGCAAAAGCCAAAAAATGAATTTTTTGGAATAGAGTGAATTTAATCGATTAAAAACGTTTACAGATAATATTGAATGCACACGACATCATTCCAGGTGACCCCAAGGTCACTGGAGGTCATTTAAGGTCAAAGGTCACAAGTTGATCTGAGAAACGTGTGACCATGACAGTTCCCCCTTTTTTATGTCCCTGGCACCGCCTATGCTAACATTATACAAACATTGTAATGCGATTTGTACTTCTTTAGCATAACATGACTAGCAGAAGCTAAAAAAGTGTTTTGGCCTCTTTTGTTCATTCCGTTATTTGAAAACTAATCCCCCTATTTTTGAAACCCTGTGAACGCCCATGAATTTTCTCAAAATTTCAAATTTGCATACCCATGGTAAAAGCCCTATCCATAATCTCTCGATTGATGCCAGTTTCATCGAAATCGGTTCATAAATAACGGAGTTATAAGAAGTCAAAAAGTACCCCCCATTTTGACATTTTTGCCCCCTGTATCCACAAATTTCAAAATTTTGAAAATTTCTTTTTATCAAAATGTAGTTCACGTCACGGCAAATCGATTGCCGTTTGTTGCGATGAAATCGGATAAGTAGTTCTCGAGATCTCAGGGGGGGGCCGAATCCGCCCCCCCTGCCGGGAATCGGCCATACCGTCTAGCCCTCCGGGAATAGGGTTAAATGACAAAGACTGTGAGCCAACATAATCGTTTGCTGTTGTTTTGATGGGATAATTGATTATATAGGAACATGCTATCAGGCTGACAGTAGCCCTTTTTTGCCATACATCCACGTTACCGCTGTGCGTTATTATGTGATTGATAGCATGCGTTATTATGTGATGGACAGCATCTGGCTCTCGCCACGTGACACTTCCACATACCACGAATCGCTTCGAAACCTACGTCACAATTTGTCCGCCAATTCGGCGCAACCGATGGTGCCACTTGTGTCGCGATCACCTGGCGCGTTTGGGGGCTAGGGGTTCCGAAGCTCGAACACATTCACACTGAAACACAAATATCTCGATCTGAAGGTATATACAGCCTGTATATATAGAGTATAAAGAGCCTTGGATCTGAACGTTTTTCGATCTACTGCTATGTATGAAATTTCACTCGCTTTTGAGTTGCATATGAGTATGAAAGCGTGGAACGTACGCTTTCAGCTACTTTGATTTTGAATATCCATATGCGATATGCTTACCATGGACATTGGAGCAGTTAAACCATGTGAGACAGTGCTTGAAACCATGGGTGATACCATTTTGGATTGAGTGAAACCATCCGCACTTGCATGATCTGGATTCAGACTGGTTTCAGCATCTGCAGTCTCATAACACCAGTCGAAAAACTAAGCATCAAATGACCAAAAGGCTCCAAGACAAAGCTCATCTCCCATTCTGGGCGCCACGGTGGCCTGATGCTGGTCTGATTATGTGGAAAGGCAGATGTGAGCGAGCTGGTAAAATGGATTGTGTGACTGACAATATCTGGCTGGAAATACAACACGCTATGGGAGAAGAGCCTGTTTGAGGTGGTCGTCAGAGGTTCTGCTATTCGCCTCATCTCTGGCGGATTTGGCCCGTTTTTACGGAAGCTTAGCTGGACCTGCCACCTGGGTCCAGAAAAGATCGACTGTTTACCCCAAAACGTGACTCTCATGCTGGTTAACATGGTCGCGTTCATGCGAAATGTCACCCATCAAAGCCCACTTGCTTGTTTGGTCGTGGAACTGTTTTTGGAAGGCCTGTTAAAAAATGCAGCCCTTGAATACTACTGTTTTTTTCATTTGAAATGCCTTTGACGTGTGGAAAAGCCAGAAAGGGGTCTTGACAAACTCCTGGGCTTTTGGTATGATAAGGAAATAATGGAAACCTTTATACCGGGGAAAAATTTTTGTATCCAAAACACTCTTGGTACAATAGGTATTTTCTGTATGTTTATAGACATAATGAACAGTGTGTCCTAGAATATGAAACATTACTTTTATGGCACTTTATCGACATTTGTTATATTCATTTCGTCCCGGCATTGGTTGAACTGGAGCATACCTCTTTGTATTTAGATGTCCTATGTTATCGAATTCTCAAGTTTCCTCTGGTTGATACAACGGCGGTGCGTTCCAGTTCACTTAAGACGTTTGGGAGAGATACATTAAAACAGCTTCCATATCTCATCATTACTGTAACGCGTTGATCAAATTAGAACATAGCCTATAAACATAGCACATAAAGTATTCGCTAATCCAAAGTTCGGTACCGGATTTGCCCTGCTCCTCTTCACAGTCCACGAGAAACCTCTGAAACCAAAGAAACCAAGCAAGCTAGCACGCATCCGGAAATCCAGATCAGGGCCGCCTGCATGTAGGACTGCGTGCGGTCGCTCGCTGCTCTCGCCCGCCGCCTGAACGGTCGTCGGGTTTGGAAAACGCCTCCCGGGCATCACGGACCGTTCTGTCATGTCTCGGCTGAGATGTTTCCATCTAGGATCGACGAATTGATTTGAAAAGAAAGTCTTTGAGTAGCGCCGTCACAGAGACAGCCTTAATGAACTGCAGCTAGCGTATTTCCAACTTAGAAGCCTTCATGTCTTCAAAACTGCGTTATATTCAAGCTTCTGTGATGGTTTCTTTGTTCCTTCTTTATTCTTTATTTTCTGTTGATGTGATGTTCCGTAATGAGTAAGAACACGTTGTTATATATATATATATATATATATATATATATATATATATATATATATATATATATATATATATATATATGTATGTATATGTATATATATACGTTATCTATACGCTATCTATATGTTACATACATATCAGTCATATATATATATATATATATATATATATATATATATATACACGTTATCTATATGTTATCTATGTGTTACATATATATCAGTCATTCTATAACGGCGATGGCACGCGCCTACGCCTATACAGCGTAGGCACGTGCCACTAACCTTATAGGATGATGAACGCTACCACTTTTCCTACTTTGTCATTCGAAATCCTGTTTTCAAGATGGAGCGAAGCGATCGTCGTTGCTAAACCTACGCCATCATCAAAGAGGAATAATTCATTTAAATTAGCCCTCTTTCCGAGCTTATGCCTTGGCCAATATGCAAATCTCCCGTCTCTCAGGCGTCATCCTCCGCAAACGACGAGCATTTATCAATAAAGGGACATCATTTATCAATAACGGGACGCGGGTAAGAGGCGACTGAAAAATGGACGTGCGATGCGCTGTTAACGACTACACATCCACGTCACGGGCAAGTTAAAAGTACTGGTCTCTCTCACGAGGGCAAAATGACGTATCGTACCGGATCGAGGCAAAGTTCAATGGAATTTGTTAACCCAACATGTGATAACGGACATGTTCCGCTTCTCACTGCAGTTTATGAGAAATCTTGGACTGCCGAGAAATAAAGTAAACAAGCAGGCACACGAGCTAGCACGTATTGATAAATCAGAACTGCCATCGCCTGTAGGGCTGCGTTTGACACCAAAGTATTTGAGACGGCCAATTCGCGTCCCAGCGGCTGAAGACAGAAATGCCATAGTATCAGTCCTGTCTGTCCCTGTAAAAAAAAACACACACTGTGTCCTTACTTGCGCTCCCGAAAATGACATCATATCATGATGCCAAAAGGTTGAGATGTGTAAGTCAAGAATGCAGTAAAGAAAATAAGAACGACACAGAAATATTTATTTCAAGATGAGGTATTTAACAGAAGCGGAGCTATATATATATAAATAAATGAATATATATATATATATATATAAAAGGTAGGTATGCTTCAATAATGTAAATGTGAACAATTGTCAATGTAGAAATGCTCATAAATAACAACCAGGGCGAAATCTCTTTATGTTTAGTTTACCACATTTCGACAATGTACCGGTTTGCTCTGGTTTTTGACAGGTGAAAGAAAAAAATGTAATGGACGTCTTGAAAATCATGTCCTCATTTTTGACGCATATTCCCAGCCCGTGACGTAGCACGCCCAAGCCCGGTTCGTGGTGCGAAATGTCGACAGAACTGCTGACTCCACGCGCCGTAGTGATAACTAATGGAGTTCCAGGACACGACGGTGACGCAGCGCACCGGCATCATGGTGATATTCACAACATGGTTGTATCGTTCCACGACAAATAGCTGGGGAGTGAGGCAGGCGTACGATTGCCCTTTGAAAGCTTCGAGGACTTGTCGCGTGATTGCAACAGCAGTCAGACACGAGTACCCTCCCCTCGCCGAAAAATTTTCCTTGGCTCGTCCATATCTACACCCATATATGAAAATGTTCAAGATACATTGCTATGTATTTGTGATCATCGTTGAGGATTTGATTGGCTGAGAACTGAGTTCTGAAGTTAGGATGACAAGACCCTTAAGGCCCTTGGCCTAGGCTACGTCACTGGGTTCCCTTCCCGTCACACCAACACAATCCCATCCCGGGACCTTTCCTGGCAGGCGGCTTCTTTGCAGAGGAGCATCCTTTCCAGTCCTTACATATGCCTTTTTGTAGGTATTTGCCGGAGGGGGTGGGCCTCTCACCTTCCGTGGTCAGAGGGCACATGGGCACTCTGCGGAGGGGCGCGTTTGCCTTTCCCGGCCAGGAGAGTCTCTTTAGGCAAACGCCAGTGGGCCCCTTTGCATGCCTAAAAAATTAGGGGAGTCTTGGGACCACAAGACCCCTGGCTACGCTGCTAGCTCAAGTATTTGTACACAGGGAGGCATACGGGTACTTACAGTCACTAACGAAACCATCTTGTTCCGATTCTGCTCTGGTCCAAAGCCTGTCTTTCGGTCTTTGTCTTACTTGATCTGTCCTTGTCCATCTCTGTTTAAACAGCGTTTTTACAACGTTTGTGAAATCCTGAAATCGGAGGGTGCCTGAAACCCAGCTCCGTCGAACAATTTCATTTTCAGCTACAAACAAAATGAGCTGGTTTGAATCGCTATCGACAAAAACATGCAAAAAATGGCACGTAGACTTTTTAAACGTTTTCGTTTGAATCAACTTCAAAGAAACACGACCAATTATTTTTACATAATTGTAAGAATTGATCAGGGAACTTAGCAGCACAGCGGCGCAAGTAACGAAAGTTTGAAACTGCGTAACGCCATAACAGGTTTTATTTCAAGACTCGGTTGCCAAAAACTTGCACGTGGCACTTGACATTTCTTTGCGGGGACAGAAAGATATGTTTGTCCCCATGTCTTTGAATGGGAACACTTTGTTTCCGTTGCCCCCCCCCCCCTCCCGCTTCCGCCGCCACTGATAGATATATTCCTGGTTCGTCACGCTAATGCTATATTGTTCGAATGCTTGAACTGCGCAGTCTCAGCGTAATCTGACATGGACGCTGTTGCGTAGAAACAGACCTCGAATCTACTCCGTACAAGCAAGAACCCCATCGCTCAGCTGCTGCCGAAAATGCAGTTCTGCCCAAGTTCTGCTACAGGACCCAGCTGTTCAACCCGGGACGGAACGTCGACCCGCCATCTGGTGCCTGCCCGCGGGCCTGACGGCGCGTGTCGTCCGCAGGTCACCCGCCGCCCAACGTCACCTGGTGGCGGGACGGCGCGCTGGTGGACCACTCCTGGAGCCGGGAGGGCGGCGTCACCACGAACGAGCTGCAGGTGGACGGCCTGCGGCGCGCCGACCTCGAGCGCCGCTTCACCTGCCGGGCGGACAGCGGCCAGTCGCAGCCGCGCCGCTCCGCCGCCGTCCGGCTCGACGTCGACTGTGAGTGGCGGCGCCCTCCCGCCGGGCCCGCGCTGTGAATGGGGCGTCCCGTCTCCGTCCCATCGGGCAGTCGTCGTCGGTGGTGCGGTTCCATCTTCGTCGTGTCGGTCATTGACTGCGAATGTTGCGGCCCTTTCATTCCGCTAATCAGGCATGTGTTGCGAATTGTCCAAGCCTTTGGGTGGTCAGCGATCCAGGCGAACTACACATCACGCAAACACTGCATCTATCCCACCGGGCATTCACTGTGAATGACACCGTCTGTCTCATTCCTGGAGCTTACCCTCACACACAGTGCTGTGAGTGGCGCACCCCTGGCCCTACAGTCTTAACATGAGCTTTGTGTGGTGGAGTTCTGCCCCAGTCTTAGCGGGCACATCGGCTGCGAATAGCCCAGCTCTGCTCCCCCTCTCTTTGGGCATCAGCTGTGGCCAACGGTCCCTACCTATTTCGTCTGCACACAGCATGAGCACATGTGTACAGTAGCACACCATTGTTGTGGCCGCAAAGAAGACCGTCATGATTCTTTTGGCGTCTTCTCATCATCAGTCATCGTTCCTTTTGACTGGTGAGAAATCGAAAACCCATTGGAATGGTTTTTTAATAAGCATTCCTTGCCCTGGTTATTCTTCATTAATACGCACGCACATAGTGATTAAAAGACACTGTTTTTCTGACGCATTTGCAAGTTCTGGATGTATTATTGTGTATTATGAAGAATCCAAAAGAAAAAAGATGCACAGTACCCTATTTTTCTTCAGTTAAAATGAACTGCATTTTAGATAAATAAGTTGTAATCCAGTCACAGAGCCACGCAATGTAAGAATAAATATTTCGAAAGTTTGTTCATTTTTTCCAGGGAATGAGCGTCAGCGTTTTCTCTCTGAGGAGGTTTTTACCAGGGCAGTCTGCTCGGGGCTTGCTCACCCTCTGCCGGTGCTCGAAGACTAGCGCTCGGACTGTAATATTCGTCGGGCTGCAACCCGCAATTGTCACATGTAACAGCGGGCACCCGACTCTGCTCATGGCGCTGTCGCACGCGACCAATTCGAGCCCCGGAATTAAGCCATTACGTCGTATTTACGGTGTGAGCAGCGTCCATAATTGAAATCGCGCCCCGGTGTGGCGACTGCTCGGCTAGTTTATATTCAGCCGGGGAAATCTGGGAAGCTGGCAGCCAGATATAGACGTAATCCGATTCTGTGACGTCACCTGTTGTTGATGGGGCCGATGGTACGACTGGAACGGGAAATGGGAAACAGAGGCGTAACGTAATATTATTTGGAACGCACACTGAATTATACTCATAGCCTTCGCTGCTCTTTCTTTGTTGTGGTTCAGTGGCTTTGGTTTTCTTTTTTTGGCTTTCAATACATTGTTCTTATTAACGGGTACATAATGCCCATACCTTTATGACAGCCTGGCGTAGCAGGGGTACGTCATGCGCCATGTACTGGAAGTACTTGAAGTAAAAAGGAAAGTTTTGCTGTACATGCAATTGTTTTGATCTTAGCGAAGCCCTACGACGAAGACGATATTTCAGCGAAGGCTTAGTTACGGCATTTGATAAAAATACGGTCTTCTGGTAACATCCGGCTTAAGCCTGAAAAATGAAGGTGATTTTAGCATAAAGAATAGATTGACGACTTTGCTTTCCACTCAACCGGAGGTACGAATGGCAAATCACGTTATTTGCAAATCCCTTGGCTCATTATTTTCTGGTTTCGCTCCGATATTGTTCCATTCGTTCTAAATGGGACCGCTTGGCGTCTGCGGCATCGAAAATGCTGAACAGCATGCAACTCTTACTTTTGGTTGGGGTTTAGACTTGGCTGCCGCAAAAGGATGCGGAAGAAACAGCCATTGAGAGCATTTAAAAACCGTTGAGAAAAAATGTAAAATAATGTCAATTCCGTAATTCCTAATTGCTGTTTACTTCCTTTCGGAAGTGCTTGGAAACTGATGAACGCGGTCAACTGTTTTCGCAGCATTAATTCATTAATTCACCATTAATTTAGAATTCGACGCCAGTTTACACTGGCGTCGAATTCCGACGCGCGTCGACGCGCGTCGAACTAACGTTTATTATGATTTAGCAGGTCGTGCTATGAAGCCATATGAGGCTGCTTATCATCAGAGTGGCATATCGGCACAAATTTGATTTATTGGCTTATGGTGGGACGTTCAAGGCACCCAATGGACAGGATCAGATGGCTGTCAAGGTGGTATTTCTTGACAACACAAGGTTTGATTAACTCTGGCGACAACTATGGTGTTGTTGATTCAACTAACTTAACAAAGGCAGAGCGGAGTGGTTTGACGGTGAAGTACGCTCCTTCGTGATCTGCTGAAATGTTTTCGCGGAATCGCCAACTCAAAAATATGCTAAAGGAATGTCAGCAATCATGTTTAAGTGCTTACGTAGAATGATGGAAACATCGCTTCTACGTCCCGAATCGTTTTTGGGACACGGATCATGGGAACGTCAATAGGTGCAGACAAATTCTGCCATTGCTTGACATGCATAAGGAGCAAAACTGACCATTCACTTGATTTGAAAAATGCTCATTACTGGAGGACCGAACTTTATGCGATAAACTAATGCAGACAGTGTATTGCACATTTTGCAAGGCATGCACCATTGTCATGAGGTATTTTGGATCATCGGAGTACAAAATTGATGTCTTTGGCAGTCCCTACAAGCTACGACTAATTTTCTTGAATCGTTTATGTGCGGTCTCAGGAGAATAAGCACGGCGAGAATCGGCAGTCATTCCTACCAGCTTCGCGATTTTCTTTCAGTGAGACTGTCACTTGCGGCAGTTTTGGTTTCAACAAAGCTGATTCGAAATGACGAAGTTTCGAATGCCTATAAGGTTTGTGAACGTCTTTTAGATCGTGTTCAAAGGACATCCTTCTGATATCTGTGGAAGCGGAAATGGTTTTCAAAGAAACGGAAGCACATCTCGCTAATAACCAAGCAGCGTTTTTCTTTGCGCTATAAACGGACTGGATCTCGATCGTTCTTTTTCCGAGAATCGAATCAAATCAGTCTCCAGTCTTGTGCAATTTGGCGATTCGCAGCAGCACAACCATTCTGCGATCTGAAATAGCTCGCCATAAAGCCTATGGAATGTCATTCGCGTATTTCAGGTTGGAGAACCTCAGCGACGTAGCACGAGTTGATTCCCCTAGTAAAGCATTTGCGCGAATTGCTGTGTTAACGTCATCTACCTTGGGCATCCTATGTCAGGGCATCTGCTCCGGTAGATGCTGTCGAGGCTGGTAGCATCTACACCGGACGAATGTCTCTGTTTCAGTTCCGCCCTTGAACGTCCGGATCCTGAACCCGAGAAACAGGACAGTCGCGGCGAAACGGCCCGTCAACTTGACCTGCGAGGTCAGAGGGTCGCGACCTCCGCCAGTCGTCACGTGGCTCAAAGATGGCGCAGCGTTTCCCGGAGGCAAAACGGTACAGTGCCGATTCTGGAGGTGTTTGTGCTGTTAATAGCCATGATCTTGGATGTACACGTCCATTACGTCGTCCTTATCGGCTGACGTTTTATGCGACCAGGGTCTTCGTGGCGCCAAACAGCGTTTTCGTGTTTTACAGCGCGATTTGTGTGTGCTGACGTCATCGCGTTATTATCTCGGTGAAGGTTAAACGATCCATTTGACCAGACGGTTGTAAATCGTGATCGATAATCAGTTGGAAGAGCTCCGGCCCCCAGGTCTTGGTAAGGCGGCTTTAAGCCGTTTCAGCGCTAGTTGTCCGTCCCGCATGTTAGCCGGAAAATGGCCAAAGGAGGGTCATTGCGACTATCACGCGCCAGTGTCGAAACTTGAACCGCGTGTTTAACTTGAGCCACAAAACCAGCCGATAGCCGATGCCTCGAACTACGGCTCGAGTTAGTACAACCGCAAACATGGAAAACTAAACGCTTACTCGAGATCTCTATTTCCCGCATACGACCATCAGCAACATGTGATCGAAAATCGCAGTACAGCCACGATGTTCAACGTCTCCGAGGTCTGGTCAGCTAGGCTGGTTGGTTGGTTTTCGGTTGGGGCTGACTGTCATCGGGCTCAGGTGTCCGGTGTCCGATCCAAACCATGCGTGTCGCCGGTCAGAACCGGCGTCGTCGACATTGGAGCCCAGTGGACGGACGGAGTGCTCCGTCCGAGATGCCGGCTCCCGGTCACGAAGCCGGCAGCCCCTGCTCAACACTGCAGCCCCGGCGCGACCCTGTTCCGCAGTACAGCCAGCAGCCCCTGCGCGATATTGTCCCGCAGTACGGCCAACAGTCCCTGGCAAACTCTGGGGACCATGACCTCTTGACCGCCCCGCCCGGGAGTCTTCCCGGCCGATACGGGCCCGTGCAAGTTATATGTGGCCGTCTCCAATGTCTGACCGTTGTGGGGCAGTCACCACCGCTGTCTCACTACGGCGGCATACATGACGAAATGTCGAATGATTGTGGGCTGGACAGGAGGAATGTGGCGAAGAGAGTGTGGTTCTTCCGACAGAGCGGACAGAATAATGCAAAGTCGATTTCTTGTTTAACCCTATTCCCGGCAGGGGGGGGGCTGAATCCGCCCCCCTCGGGTTTTTTGCTTGCCAATTTCAGGCTTTTTAACGCAGCTTCACTAAACTCGGTCACTTTTCCTAGCTATTCTTCCAACGCGCTGTGACAAAATTTCACAATTCTTCTTTGCTCATGGGCGGAGCCAGGCAACGTTTTTGGGAGGCACCTCAGGCAATTTTTGACCTTGTTGAGGGTAAAAGAAAAATGTCTGCCAAAAACAGAGTTTTTACGATAGAACTTGAAACTTTATATGGATGTATAGCTAGATAGTTGGGCAATGTGCACACAAAATTTTGTTAATCTGCGGTCACTTTACAAGGTCAGGTCAAGGTCAAAAGTCAAAATTTGTTTTTTGCAATAATTTCGGCGCCGTTTTTTCAAATGCCAAACCCGGAATATATATGACGTAGAGAGGTGTTTTCTACTTGTGTACCAAGTTCCAGCTTGATATCAGGTCGGGTCACGGAGCTATGACCTAAAATGTCAGTGCGCGTATCCTATATCGCAATAGCCATAAAATGAATTTTTTTTAAATAGAGTGAATTCAAACGATTGAAAACGTTTAAAGATAATATCAAATGCACATGAGATCATTCCAAGTGACCCCAAGGTCACTGGAGGTCATTTAAGGTCACAGGTCACAAGTTGATCTGAAGAACGTGTGACCATGACAGTTCCCCCTTTTTTCATGTGCCTGGCACCGCCTATGCTAACATTATACTAGCATTCTAATGTGATTTTTACTTCTTTAGCATAGCATGACTAGCAGAAGCCAAAAAGTGTTTTTACCTTTTTGTTCATTCAGTTGTAAGAAAACTAATCCTCCTATTTTTGAAACCCTGTGAACGCCCATGAATTTTCTGAAAATTTCAGATTTGCGGACCCATGGTAAAAGCCCTATCCATAATCTCTCGATTGATGTCAGTTTCATTGAAATCGGTCCATAAACAACGGAGTTATACGAAGTCCAAAAGTACCCCCATTTTGACATTTTTGCCCCCCTGTATCCACAAATTTCAACATTTTGAATTTTTTTACAAAAATGTAGTTCACGTCACGGCAAATCGATTGCCATTTGTTGCGATGAAATTGGACGAGTAGTTCTCGAGATTTCAGGGGGGGCCGAATCCGCCCCCCCCCTGCCGGGAATCAACCATACCGTCTAGCCCTCCGGGAATAGGGTTAAGGATGACTCTAGCTCCCTGAAGTGTTGACAGGGAGATCGTTTTGAATCGAAGCGAAAGCCGTTTTGTGTTTCATCCTACCACAAAATGTTCCGGCGCACCGAACGCTGCCGGCTGTGCTCTCTGGGTCGAGTTTTTGAGTTTTCTGGGTCGTTTTTTAACGCTTACACATCCACAAAATGTGCACCCTCTCCCGGACCATGAGCATTGCACACTGCTGAATTGGCCGGCCACTGGCGTCACAATTTTTGGCACTTCATTCATGTTGTTGGTTGCGACACATTCAACGCAGGATCGCCGCGCCAAAATGTCAGCCCGGATTTAGAGATTTCCGGGCTTCTTTCGCAAGACCCGATGCGGTCGAGTCAGGAACGAGTCGCTTGCAAGGCCCAAAAATGTTGTCGCCTTGTCGCATATTGGCATGGTTTGCAACCGCCCAGCAGCATTTTTGCCGTTGTCGATTGGCGCGCCGCCATTTCAGCTAAATCTGAACTACCCGCACATATTGATTGATTGATTATTGGGGCTTAGGGGCGCACCTACTTCGAGGTCATTCGGCACCCAAAATTAGATTAATTATTCTATCAGCAAGTATCACGATGTCCGCACGAAGATACAGACGGTAGTGTTGATGAAACCTTCAGATATATCGAAGCGACAAGCGTTCGGAGCAGGATCGGCAGACTACGAAAAATAAAACGTGTTTTCACGTCACTCAAGCGCAATGTAGCACGGCAAGTGTTTGTGCGGCAGATGGAAATCATTGTTGGTCTTCGACGACGGAGCACGTAGCCCCTGCCGGTTATTCTGTTCCACTTCCACAAATCGACTCTACGTCGAGTGGGACCGAATGCACAACAGAGACGAAGGCGAGAGAACCGCCTGGTTTTAGAGCTAAGATGGCTGACCGCCCATGTTGCGACCTACATTGGGTGCGAAACGATCTCGTGGCGAGCTCAGGGCATTCCGCGGTGTGGTACCGCGACTTCTCGAATTAAACTAACGCGAGGAGCGTGAAGAAGTGTTCTGCGGGCCAGCATGAGCCATAGAAATGTTTGTGAATGGAAGTGGGAAGGGGCAGGCAATAAAATATGATCATTGTATATTCATGTTTGAGGCGATGTGAAACCAGCCAGCAACATTGACGGGAAGAGGCATTGCAGATGGCTTTTATGCTAATATGACGGGTTACGTTTTGACTCTTTGTTGCAGGCATACGAAAATTCAAAATCTTTTACATTGCGGTTTCTGAGACGACCCTTGCTTGGCACCGATGCAGTTGTATCTCGTTTCTAGGGAGCAGCATCGACCAGAGGTCCGACAGGCTGTTTTGTGTGACAACAGCCGGCTAAGATTCCAGAGTTTGACCGGCCGAACGCCAAACCCGGATACGCCGACGTCAGTGGGTCAAAAAGTCATGGGGGCGGGGGCAGCCATGACGGCGCCAGGGCCCGAATGCCTGACCCAGAAACGTGGCCCTTTTTCCGGGGCCGGCTGGATACGTCACAAGCTGACGTAGACCAACTAACCAATCACAGTGCCATGTCGAAGCCACGTGAAGTCTCAGCAGCAGGAGGATAACAAGGTGAAAAAAATCGAGACAGTAGAGTTCGGGGGAGGAGTTCGTGGGACGTTTGACTGGGAGTGGTTGCCAGAGTCATGGGCGAAAGTTCGGGAGGGACGGTCTTTGGGCAGAGGTCGTGAGGGCGACCGGGGACCACAAGTGGTCAGAGTCGGGAGCCTGCAGTCATTACGAGCGGCTGTACAATCTGCCCTCCCGCACGCTGACCGGTGCGACCCTGCAAGGCCTCTGCGCTGCACAGACGACGCGCTGCAAAGTCCAGCCAGCCCAGAACATCATCCGTGAGCTGAGTGCCATACGGCGCTCAAAATGTCGTGTCTGCATCACGTTCGTTTTTTTTTGTTATACGGTCACGCAAAATCTCAGTCGTAATGGCAACCGTCCATCCCACGGAGAGAGGACAGGAACAAGGGAACACCAGGGGCAGAGAGGGCTTGGGATGCATCCCGGGGATGGGAAATGGCGTTTCAATGTAAATTGTATGTTTGGCTTGTTGAAGTATGAATGTGTGTGAGCCAGTGCTAGTTTTATTTTTGGGATGTCCGGGAAAATAAACGTCAAAATCGTAAGACAAACTGGATCGTATAGTGGAGAACAAAGAAAAAAGAGAGAACTGGAAGGCGATTAATCGCGAGCCATTTTCGTTCCTTGCGCGAGGCTGGCTGGCCTCATGTACATGCAACGGTAGCGTGCTTCTTTTTCCGTAAAATCAGTGGGTCGTTGAGCGTGTAGACTTATCCATAGAGTTTTGGAGGATAACGTCAGCATGAACGTAAGAAAATAATTCGGTTCTCATAGACAGGAAATATATTAAATTCATGTGTGGCTTTTACAGAGTCAATTAAGTTATCCTTGATTTATGTGGTTCGCTCCCCGCCCCACCCCCCTTCCCCCCGCTTTGCTGATTTTCTTCTTTGTTGCGCTAACGTACGGCTAAAATGCCTTAGAATTGGTGCTTAAGCACGTGGCCTCGTAATGACTGAATACCGTTCAGCCATTTTTCTGCATATCGATCATTACCGTTTTGCATTCTGGAACGAGCCAACGGACAGCAGTTATAACTTGCCTGGTATTCATTAGTTTCGGTAACGTTAGTTTTTGGTCACTTTGCTAATGGCACTCAGAGTTGGCCTCATAGAATATCGGGATCTACATTGTCCTTCGATTTGCTAACTCTCGAGTAGTTTGAAATGTGTAGGCAGAACATATGAAATGGAATTATGCAGTGGAAGGCTGGCAAATGCGCATGCCAAATTAGCACGCTTGAAGTCAGACCCCGTTCAGTTTTTGTCAATTACTTGTTGCTGTGCTCTTGGACGGACGAATGATAACCGCAGTTGAAAAAAGTGAACTGTATTCGGCGCTTTTGCCATGCTGTTCAGTCGCAACAAGTAAACAATTTTCGTTGAAATGTCTGTGATTTTCTGAAGTGTAGTCATTTGGCTGCTCGTATTCAGAGCGACGTGCAGTAAAGTCGCGCTGAGAAATACGTTTCCTCTCTAGTAGCTTTTGCCAGATGGCAGATGTGCTTCTAAAGATTTAACCGACACCTGTAGTTTACCAAGTCAAGGCAGGCTCTAAATGCGGTCACGTTGCTCCTCTCCGTTTGAGCTAAACCGCTAAAACAGTTAGGGTTTCATCGTTGCGCATAAGTTCGTTCAAAAAAGCGCTCAGAGGATCGTAAAATGACGAGCATGGTTTCGGATTTCTTTTGGGCGAACGAGTGGTTGACGAAAAAATTTGCTGTTGCGCATTGTTCACTGGATCGGACAGACCATGTTGGTAAATTGTCGGGTAAAATTTTATCTCGGAAACAGCAGGAAGGGCAGGCGCTTCTGTGGCATTGTAAACATCGTTTGGTTGTAAGACCAAGTGCCGTGTTTCATTCTTTAAACTTCGCCACGGCGCTCAGCTCCGTGGCGAAGTTTAAATATCCTGCCCCGTCGCGAGGCCGGTCGTCCGAGCGCTCACTGGCGTGCGCCCGCGTAGCAGATCGGCCGGCCTGATAATGGCCATTCACCGGGACCGCCGCGCCGGAGGGCAGAGGGGGACCGCCGCCCGGCCGTCCGAAATAGCCCTTACCCCTGTCACCGGTCGGCACGCTGGGGCCGGCCTGAAGTGAATGAATGTTGAGCGCCGCCGGAGGAACGTTTACAATGTGAATGGTCGAGTAGCGCAACCGACCTGGCATGGTATAATGGTCGGACCAATGTGCACAAATCGAATGAGCATTCTCCGCTCATGGCTCGGCACGACGCGTCGGCCGGACCGCTGTGCCACAGAGATCGGCCGGAGATAAGCCGATGGACACGTCCTCCGAACGTGGGTGTTTCAGAGGACAGGCAGGCCGCTCAGGCGGCCCTGTTCTCGGCCACATGATGAGGCATATGCTGAGCGCATGTAAGGGATGATGACATCTCCAGTTGACAGACAAATAATTTTTTTTTCGGGAATCTTTAGTTATCATGTAGTTTACGCCACAAATAGCATAGACAGTTTACCATTTAAACTTTGTGATGTTTTTTTTTGCGCGAATTACCATTTTCTGATCAACTTTCTTCGACCTTCACTGGTTATAAATTTATCTGGCTTTTGCCAAATGTTTAACGTCATGATTAAGTCATCCCATACGAAGTGTCTCACTGGGCGTAATGAGATTACACTAAGATAACATTAAGTCATTTTATAATCAGCAACAAGCAACAGACCATCATCATGACCGAGGGGGCAGGTATATTGCGTGCCCGTTGATTGATATGGTAACCGCGGACCCGCCCTCCGGCAATTAAGAACCCACCGCCACCCACAACCTCGTGGGCACGGCTGGACTTTGGGCTAGGGGTTTTGCAGAGCCCGCCGCTGGGTCAAGCGCGCGGCCTGCGGTCAGTGAATGGCGGTCAGCCGTTCACTCGCCGGGTGGATGTGGGATATCCCCGGAGGTTATCGCCGCCCGTGGGCAACGGGTAGGCTGGATTTTGGGGCCCACGGGGATGCAGCGTCACGCAGCCGGGACACGGCGACCGAGGCCAGGTCGCCAGCGTTCCGGCCATGCCATGTCACCAAGATGAGGTCGGGCGCGTGAGCTGTGGATAGTGGATGGGACGCCGTCCACACGCCCGGCTGGTGACGACCACACCCCGAGGTTTTATCGCCGCCATCGCTGCATCAGCTGGCTTGATAGTGGGTCCCAGGTTCTGCAGTGTCACGTCGCTTGGCCAGGCCGTGACCTGCGGTCAGTGACGGGACGATGCCGTCCACTCGCCAGTAGGGGAGAAGCACCACCGGGGGTTAACGTTCTGTTGCCGCCATCGTCGTATGAGCAGGCTGACGAACTGAGGTCCAAGGGTTTGCCGAGTCACGCAACCGAGACTCGGGAGGCCGAGGCCAGGTCTCCGGAAAGGTCTCGGATATGCCACCTGATGGTCGGTCACATCAGGTCTGGCGCGTTGACTGCCGTTAGTGGACGGAACTGCGCTGTCCACTTCCCGGAGCGGCGAACATCGCCAACGGGAGATGAGCTTGTCGCCACGGTCGGGTCAGTGCTGAATGGCTACAAACAAACACCGATTGAGAATGGCCGGCAACATCGAGGCTGAAGACCTGTATGCAGTATCCCTGTGTACGAGAAAAACCTACCCGACACGTCGGAGGTACACTTACGTGAGCTAAAATTCATTATTCCAATACACCTGCCTCATTGGGGGCCACCAATTGAAGCTCGGATCCCGTCATAAATGGAAAATGGAGCCGACGCGCGCTGCAAGAAGGGGCCCAATCCCAGGACGGCGCCGACAGAGGGACTGACCGCACCGACAATATCGGTGGTGTATGAGACCCCTGTGCCGTGCGGCTCACGCCGCAGCGTCTGGGACACCTCTGGCATGCGTCCGGAGCTAACCTAGGGGCAGGGATGGGAAAGGGATGCGGTGCGTACTTACGGGTCCGAGGGGTCCCGAGCCTGTGATTGGGCAGAGTTTCTGTGACCGTTTCATTGAGGGAATGGGCATTCACCCACCCTGGAGGCTTCACAGTGTTTCTGGTGATACTGCACCACTAGCAGGGAAAAAGTGGGCCCGTGACGTGTTATTAATTAGACAGCTGACTGGGGAGGGGTACGACAGGGGATGACGGACGACGGGGCAGATGGTATTAGGAACTAGTGCAGGCGTATGGGCGCTTGCAGGAATCAGCAGAAATAGCTGGCCTGGAAGGGAGAAATTAGTCACGTCATAGCAACAATGCCAATCAACCGAAGTCCGGAAGGTCCTCCCCGTGGGATGGACCTTTATCCGATTTCATCTCTGTTTGGCCACCAAATGACTGTGAATCTGAGCGTGATGCTGGGAACAATCTGCCAACCCTCCCCACGCCCAGACCTCACCGTTCATGTTCATAACCAAAACCCTCGACGTAAAGGGTGAACCGTCTATACGCTGTCCAAATTTGACCTTCCTCGTCCTTTAAATTGTTGTTGTTGACAGTGGCCGCAAAATGCAGCCCGTTTGTGCGCAGGCGCCCCCGTTCACGGCAAGCGACGGCTCCACAACGACGGACGTGGGCGGCTACAGCTGTGTCCGGCTGGCGTTACATTCGGAGGCCCGCCACGCCCTGGCACGGGTCCAGGCGTGTTCCGGCGGCCGCAGAGATTAATCTGGCCCATTTCGCGCATTGTTGCAGAATGTTGCACTGTGTTGTAAGGGCCTATATCTCCGCAACGGTCAGCCAGAGCGCCAAACGGACACCGCCAGCGTGCTCGCGAGGCAACAATCGACCAAGCAACATCTTGGGTCGAAAGTTGCGGAACGTTGCAATGTTGCAAAATCGCCATCGTTGCAATGGTACGTCACACTAACCTGATGAACGGATTTCACATAGCTCCTCCGATTTCGCGGGATTTCTGCCTGTATGCGATTATTCGATTTAGACTGATCTATGATAGCTTCAAATTTGTCTGACAAGTAGTTTGGGAGACACGGTCAAGTCATATTTCGGGCATAATCATATCTTATTTTCAGTTCGCTACATCTCCGGTCTCGTGTAAAATAAAAAAGCAAAACGGACTATGATGACGAGTTGCACCCTATCTTGACGCCATCGTTCGTAACGTCGTTGTCGTAGGGCGTTCTTATCGCCATAAACGACATGAAACAGAATGCGTAGTCGTTCTTCATTGTCTCCTTGGCTTGTGTATTAAGGTGTGTCAAGACCACTTTTGAACAGATTCCGGGAGATCCTATGATATTTTCACATGGGTGTACCCAAAGACAGCAGCTGTTAGGGAATTTTCGAAAACGCAGAAACGTGGAGCCTACGCCAGGCGATTGAAGTACTAGCACTGCTGGCTATAGCTCACCTAGCGGCGAATTAGTGAACTACATGAGGACATCTGGTAAATCGGCAGCAGATGTTGAGTTCTGGCGTTATCTTGCGAAGCAAGGGCACTTTTGTACTCAGAATGCACAGCAGAGTTGAAATATTTCAGTTTTACACACATGAAATAGTATTTTGTAGTCAAGAGTGTTTTTCGCACAGCGCGATTGTCTCACTGCTCTCCGCTGCAGTGCGTATCTTTATATATCACAGTCATCGCTTTGGAATGAAAACCTTGGTTGTTTTTCATCCTTTTTTTGTCATATGAACGCCATAAATGTCTATTAAAGTTGGCCACGGAAAACGGGTTAATTTCATGGCAAAGTGTGGCATGCATGCTGCCACGCCATATTCAAGAAAAGCTGCAGGGTTACAATTTGAGAATAATCAAACAACCAAGACTAGTCCTCACCATGCTTTCTTTCCAGGCGTTAGCCACTCGCTGGGGCCGCCTACGCTCTCTCCTGTCTCACCAATAAGTCATTCGAACCTCACCGAGCAGATAACACCGACTGTGAGCAAAGAAGCGCTGTGTCCGTGACCGATAGACGGGCCGGGTAGGGAGAGGAGTAGATGGGAGAGTGCAGGCTCAGTGACGGCCCAGTTACGATGTCAGATAAATACAGGCCGTGTCACTTCGCAATACGAACGTCTTGTGCTAGAAGCGAAGACAATTTGGCGGGCTAGAGACCGTGTAAAGACCGTGAGAAACAAGCACAAGGACTGATAAGCTGCGCGACACCGGACTTGTGGCACTCCATTTTGTTGGGAGAAAAGGCGCTACATTTGCTAACAGATCTTCATCATCTACGCAGGAGGAGCATGTTGCGGTACTCCTGGAGCAGGGGAAAACGTAGTTTACTTCACACCGCAGTCAGGAAAGGCTATAGATTAATTAAACGAACTGCGCGCAATTTCCCGTGAGTGCGCTGGAGAGGACAAAGTTATGGGCCTCGATGGTGCGTCGGTGAATACTGGGTGGGGTATTTGCCGTTTGTCTGAAATGACGCACCAGCGACTAGTGCACTGGTCCATCTACCAGCTTCATGCCAATGAGCTTAATCTCCGTGAGGTTTTCAAGGGCTGTGACGAGACAGCAAACGGCCCGCGGTCCTTCACCGACCCGCTGGGAAAGGCTCCCGGAGGATCCAGCGGAAACCTACCAATAGCTGCGTTAAAAGCGGTAGAAAGGGAGGTACAGAACATGGATGAGGCTGTGTTATGATGATGTGAGTCAAGACTAGCGAACGTTATATGACCTGGCTATTGTTGTTCAAAAAGGATCCATCACAGAGCAGGTCGCGAGACGAAAGATCGGACCACTGATCCTCGCCAGGTGAAAAGAAATGTATCACGGCCACACTATGCAACGCCCACTTTTCTTGGTCTATTGTTTGCCTTGTTTTTTGCTGCCAAAGTTGCAGCTTATGCCCAGTGCTAAAGGCATGTTAGAAACATTTGCATAACTTCGGTACCTTTTTAATTCGGCCAAATGATTCAATACTGGATAAAACGCCTTTAAAGAGAATGTACCTACTTCTTGGAATGACAAAGGCTGTGAGCCAACGTAATCGTCTGTCGTTGTTTTAATGGGGTAATTGATTATAAAGGAGCATGCTATCAGGCTGACAGTAGCCTCTCTTTGCCATACATTCATACTACTGCAGTGCAATATTATACACTTCATGAAGTAACGTGAAGTACGTACTTTACTGAACAAAAGCCGAGCTGTGAACGGGAAATTAAGACACTTCTTCGTGTCATATTTCCCCATGTGTCTGACCCTCGCTGCTCGCCTACTGCGGATTTACATATCTATGGCTTTACCAAGTGACTAATTCCGCAATCCGGTACCGTTTATCCTTCGGCACTACGTGCCTATGTGGTTCACGATCAGACAAAACTGCTACTGCGCCAGTAGCCCCCAGAATATCATCCACAACCTGTAGTTCTTCCGGAGTCTCCCTCCTCATCTTCAGGACATAGTACGGTCAGTAAGGCAGCGGAACTTTTTTTGGTGCCATCCTGAAGTTGCTCTACTGGTGATGGCTGCCGATCCAGACCCAGGCATCAGGGTGTAGGGGGCCGTGTAAGGGGGCCATGTAACGGATCCTGGGGTTCACGCAAGGCCTGGATGAACATGAGGAAGTGAGGCAATGTAAACTGCCAGCAGTCAACTCCGCAGCGCAGAATTATTAACAAGTCATCGACTGGGACAGCGAATCAGTGGGCCTCCACTCACAAAAGACATGGGAGACAGAGAGGTTTTAAATACATTATAGTCTCCTCTTGAAGTGGACCTGTTCCCCATCCACAGACAGTCTGTGGAACGAGCCGTGAAAGTAGTCAAAGAGACAGCCAACGCTGTTGTTGAAGAAAGTGCCAGGCATGGCCTCACTTACTCCAGGATAAAGCAACGTCACCTGACGTCTCATGCTACATGATGTCGAAGCACGATTTTGTCGTTGAATGATGTGTGGCCTCCTCGTGGCGTAAATAAAGTGTGCCGTGATGATGATGTCTTCGACAAAGCCACGAACGGCTGAGCTGGTTTCGTAACGACCGCATATTGCTAAAAATGCTAGTTTTTGGTAAATTTGACATCAGATTGCCAGGAAATGCTACCATTGGGATCATTTGCTCAATCTGTTTAGAAAATGTTGTTTGTGTATGATTTCGCTCAAACAAAAATGTCATAGAAGTCAACAACGAACCACCCGTCAGTGGTTCCTGAAATGTCCGCCAGGTATGCATCGACCGCCTATAAACCGACCTTGAGTCGCCCGGCGCAGGTTCCAAGTTTTTTTTTTTAATTCTTTCAGATATGTTCGTTTCTGGTGCACCTACATGAAAATATTGTACATGCCCCGGCATATGTGATTAGCGACACACCCTGTTGTACTTGAAAATAATTTTCTTGCTTACATACAACCCAGTAACGATATCGATGACATCTTGTACGGGCTCTTCATTATAAGCCATCGAAGTATCCGGTGTCATTTTGCCCAGCACAGTCTCGACCAGTCGAACCTTGACCAGACTCGCCCTCGCGCGTTTTTTCAAGGTCGTTTGCATCTCCCCATTTAAAGATTGTTATTCGAAGTCTTGGACGCTTGATTCGTAGACTGTCACACAGGAACTGCTGCGGGGCTGGAACTGATAGAATAGTCACGTTGCCTGCATAAGTTTTGCATGTATAAGTCGTTGCCACAACGCTTTGTTTTGTTTTCAGTCTGCCAAACAGTGTCTGCAAAAGGAAGCGTAAATTCATTGTATGGAACAACATATATTGCAATGTCGGTTTAACTCTCAAATGACTTTGTGATAGTCCAGTTACATATTCATGTTTTAAAAGCCCGATCAATGGACTTAAGCATCTTTCAAATTTTTAGAAGGTTTAAAGTAATGTGTAAGCGTTGCCTAATGGGACTTTGAGCGTCCTCTCAACGTGCGCAGATGAGTATTAATATGATATAAATTTTGTTTAGATTTCCGAAAGGGACCGGAAAGTGGCAAATTTATCCTTCAGAAATGGTACAAACACAATGCAAAACTGCAATTACATATCCAAGTTCATCTGCAATGTCCTGAAGTGGGAGTCAGTCAATAAGCCTAGCCTGTTGCCGGGGCCTAATCCCGTCATCCGTTCTCAAATATTAGGTCAGACGAAGCTGCATTGTGACATGTGGTGTCGTTCTGTTCGTCACCGGACTCTTCTCTGAGTGATGATAGAAGAGAGCCGATTGAAATGCAGCATTGTTTCAACGCCATGCACGTGAATGCCTTTTAGTCCTTTTGAGGATGTGTCGCGGCCCATAACGCTGGAGTCGGCAACCAGCAACATCGCTTGTTTGCTCACCATTCTCAGTGGATTCATTTGCCTCATATAGGCCTATCTGTTTCAAGCAGAACGAAAGAATGATATCTGCGCAACTGTTATGTAATTTTCTGAGCTCCTTGCAGTGCTCCATGGAGTGGTTGGTAAAGCATTGCTGGACAGCCGCCACACTGACGAAAAATTCCGTCCGTAACAACGAGCATCACGCCTCGTTATTATGGCGTAACCCAACTGATCCAGAGATGTCACAGTGCCATTTATTTCGGTAATCCACACCCATAGGAATATTGGGCAGGGAGGACCAGAACACTGAGATGCCGGTCAGCAGGTGCATTGGCGGAGACCAGCACGCCACTGGCGACGCCGGATTGGCTAGTCAGCCCTGGCACGTGGCCAGGCGCTAATTCTTGATTAGTGTGTGAGTGTCTTGCGCATGTTAAGTCGCGCAGCCTCATGCGCAGGATGTTTCGCATTCAGACACCTGGGTTCAGTGGCTGTGCGCCTAAACCCAGACGAACCAGCCAGCTAGCCAGCCAACCAACCAACCAACCAATCAGCCAGCCAGTCAGCCAGTCAAATAACCAAATCTTCCGCGGAGTGTCAGGCAATCCATTCGCTGGTTGAAACACACCTTGAGGTGTCGACATGGATAAGCGACTGTCTGCTCAGGGTTCCATGTAACTTCATATCATTCAGGGACCAACCATTGTACTGACTGACATCCTCTATGAAACAGACCAGCGCCATGAATGGATTGGTCGACAGCACCTCGTCAAAACGAACACATGCTACGCAAGTGCGCCGCACTGCGTTCCGAAGAGGATCAGACCGGTGGTCAGAAAATGCTCATGACATGTCTTCACATGTCCGCTAACTTCGCACCATTTCCGCAGCGGACTTGGAAGCCGGGAGTGACGTCATCCAGCGTGGAGCTGCTGCCGTCCGCTGGCGTCGCTAGTCACGTGATCCACTGCCGAGCGTACAGTCCAGCGATGCCCGAAACAGTGCTTCAAGATTCCATTACGCTCAACGTCAACTGTAAGTGACGTTCGACGACGCAGCAATGTTTCAGGGTTGAAAAAAGTGTGTGACGATTGTGCTAGAACAAAATCTTTGTTTCCGACCCGAGTGGTTGTGTCCTGCTCTCACGAAATGTTCGATTTTTTCGTCTTGGGTGGGAGACCCCGACTCAGCTCTTGCATGATGTTTGAAGTAATCCAGCGAGCATGAAACCTGGTCCATTCACGGGCACCCAGCGAAGTTCTAAGACCCGGAAACCCTATTAAACAGCGTGGAAGGCCATCAGACCTCTCAGTTGGGCTGTGCTAATCGCTACGAGCTGAACTTTCGCGATCACCGTCGACAGTAAACACTGTCTTGATATCAGCGGCAACGCCTCAGGGTGACATAAAAGCGTTCCGCCTTTAACACTAGATGTAACGCACGTTCGGGTTCCGGACGAAACGGCGCGGCCGCACCAAAATTGAAACATCTATACAAAATTAAACACCGGATCTTTTAGTTTAAAAGAACTATCGTAGTCGGACTTTCAAGATCACCAAGATAGAGAGGGTCATTCAGGTCACAGTTTTCAGAATTGGGGATTTTAAGGGTAAATTTCAAACCGTTGCCGCGAACAGAACTTTCAAGAAAGACTGCATGGGCGCACAGATAGTAAACACCCCAAAAACGCAAAATAGTTTGGCTGCTGTGAGATCAGGTCGCAAGGTCAGGCCAAGGTCAAAAGTCAAAAATTACATCCAAACATAGAATTCCCGTTCTAATTATCTTAACTACCAAACCTGAACACATCTAAACGGCCACTTCATCGTCTACCGGCGTATCAGCTTTCAGGTTGGTATCAAGTCAGGTTATGAAGTGATAAGCAAAGCTGTGCTCGCGGGTACCACATGTTTATGGAATGCGAGCGATAAAACGCCGCTATTTTTTTGTTCAAAGCCTACTTTAACCCGTCTTCTAATGGAGAGGGTGATTGACCGCTCCTCTGAAGTTTTTCCAAGATTCCGAGAGAACGAACAAATGCAGCGCCACGAAACTCTGTGTACCTTTTGCTTGATCATTCCCACACCTCGTGTCAACGTTTTAACCTCAGGTCGTGAAATGTCTGATCTAGGTTAGCTCAAGTGGACCTATGTCCAAAAAAGTTTAGCACCCTGCGACTTAAAAAAAAAAAAAAAAAAAACATGATACCACAGTGGAACTTTGAGGGATCGGAGATCTTGACAAATACAACAAATCTCCTATCTCAGACTTTTTGGAATTTATCGGGTCACTGACCTAAGGACAAACTCATTTTGAGGTGCGTCGTTCTTCGGATATTGACGGATTTCTTTGTAACGTTTTTAGGGTAAGGTGATGCAAACATCCAGTTACCGTCGATAGGCCAAGTATCCACGAATTCCAACCATTGGTTTGAGGTCATGTCGCGACAACTGTTATGGGCCAAAATGCGCCGCCGTCAAAATCAGTGATTAATTACTCAGAAGGGGTAGAAAATGACAGAACTGGCTCGCACAGTTGCAAGTAATACAAAGAACCTCAAGAGGTTTCCAACATCGCGTATTTTGGAAAAACAGGGTCTTGCGAACAAAGCTTTGCCAATAATTACCTACATGTGGTACAGGTTGAGGTAAACAGGTGTCAGGAGGAACATCAAGGGTCAGATGCAGGATGATGAAAAAGATGAGATAAATTTTGCCTTCGGTCTAGCATTCCGTGCCATGTCTGTTTACTGCTCTGAAGACTCGAGAGGACGCAATGAAACTGATATTTGCCAGTGCTTAGTGCTTGATTCATCGACAAAACGATACTGGGTGGACGATAGTTGGCTCTGTGTAGCACATTTTCGCGATTTTCACTTCTTCGGTGTCACTTTAAACAAGTGGCTTAGATTGACCTCAGATGGCGTTGGGGGCCCACGTGGCAGAAATTTGACCTGTGGGGTGTTTTGGGGTCTTTTCAGATTCAGCGTCAGAACGTACCTCAAGAGTGTTCAAAACTAGGCATATGACCTTTCATGAAATCACAGCCATATGGCTTAAGTTGGGCCCAAGTAGTAATTTAGGCATATGTGCTGAGTCACTCGTCCCAAATTTTACAATATCTATTGCAGTTTTATATTTTCTGCAGACATGACTCGTATATTTTGGCGCTGCGATCAGCGATTTTCGCGGACTATCTAGGAACATCAAGCTTAAACACAAACGATTTCATTTATAGCTGCATATATCCGTGGAATTTGGTGTCTCTAGCCCTTTCAGTTTTTCAGACCTCAGGGGTCGAATCAAATTGACTCTCTCCCACCCCTAGCGTGCTATATTTCAGCAGCCATCCGCTTGAGAAAAATGGAGTTGTAACCTGTAGTCTTTGAAATTTATTTTTAATATGCAATATGATCTATGTCCAAAAAATCCACATTTGTTGAGCCTTAGAGCGATTTCCCTCGAGTTCTTCCTCGACGGAACAAGGCAAAAACAGAACGCAAACGCCCTTTGAGTTATGGACCTTTGCCAAAGAAAAGTAATGCCCGGGCCTGCGATATGCAAAAACAAATGAAATCCAAACGGTTGAAGAAAAATTTGCATGCGGTACTTCCACGGCCAGCATGACGGACTGAAGCGTGTTGCGCATGAAGCCGATTTCCGCACTGCCTCAGCCGCACGGCTTCACACGTACACCGCCGTTTCCTGTTTACAGCGTCCTGTGACGCGAGTGTCTGCCGCGTCCGGGAGAGTTTGCCGCGGCAGAAGTACCGAATAATGCCGCGTGGATGCCGCGCTCGAGCCACCGCCGGCCCTGGGCCGCGTTTTACGGTCTGGCCCAGTGTTTTGCGTCAAAGTTGTGCCCGCCCAGCGGGGGTAATGTGCCTTTCAAATCACACGACGCTCGCGGCCTGGCCTAGGCTAAGATGATTACAGCCTGGACTTTATCCCCATCCCCCAATTTCGCGGCCAACTCGCCATCAAATGCAGCTGACATACTTCGTTTTGTCGTTGCTTGGTGTTGTCTCGGGCTACAAAAATAAAGTTTCTACGCAATGTGCAACAACTAAAGTCGCCAATGTTATGTGATTTAGCGTGAAGTGCTGAAACAGTGGGACGTTATTAACATACCAGAGACATACCTCCATCCCGGAAAAGCTTTAGGGTATTTCCATGCTCGTTCACGTCCTCTCTTTTGTCCACACAAACGCGTTATGTTACATTCATCATAGCTGGAGTGAAGCGAGGATGCATATAATTTTCCTCGTTGAGGGTTGTGTGCGATTCATGCACCCGTATTCAGATAAACATTATGCGTATTTCAATCTGCATAATGCATTAAAGCTAATATGGACCTGCCTTCTTCATAAAAAGATAACTGACCGAGTCGCCTCTGAGCATACCCTGAACCCAATTCCCGGCCCGATTTCCTGCGAGGGTCAAGGGGCACCTGATATTGCCCGCAGTCGGTGCCATCTGTAGCAATTACGCTTGATTTTCTTTGGCCTGCCGCGACTGCGGCTGATCAGGGCTTGCTTTTCTGGCGTTGGTCCGCTAAAACAGAACATAATAGAGACTGATCTGGAGAATGTGGCGAGCCGATTGCGGTTTTAGTACTTTTGCGCTCCAGACGGGAAACTGCGTTTGTGGTCGTATGCATTTCACTGTTTTCTAATTAGCTTTGCAATTTTGCTCCTGCTTTATTTCAGTGTGATTTTTCCATGCTATGTAGTTCAGCCGTGGCCCGAAAGTTTTTCTTGAAACGTGATGTTCGGCCTCTTATTTCATAATTTCTGATTCTCGTGTTATGTAGCTCAGATTCATTTGTGCTTCAAGCGAACTTTACTTTGGGAACCAGCCAGAATTTCGTTTTTAAGGGATTTATCCGGGCTGTGTTGAAATGGATAGCGTTGGGATCGAAGACCATTCTAAGCCGACCATGTTGATGTGCCATGACCCGTCACCCAGGTGTTCTCAAATATGGAGTAATTTTGCCCCGGGCTCCAAACCAAAGGGTGTTTGGCAGTTTTTTTATCGTACCGTGCACATCCACGACACGACTGTTCAGGAACGCTGACATTCCAGACCAAATACATGCGCCTGTTCTGAATTCAGCCTAGCCAACATGCCGGACTGGGTGGCCCGACTCCTTATCCATCGGACCACGGCGGGTGGCATCTAAATTGTGCTCTGGACTACCGCGTCTTAGTACAGGCCATTCTGTGCATCCTGAGGCCGTGTGGACGAGTGGTGCAGAATCCTTATGAACGTTGCATAAAACATGCAATACGATAGGGTAATTACATACCATCCGTAGCCTCTTGTACATGTAAGCATTCTAATCACGACCAATCTCCCGGATCCTATCTCTGAAAGGTTATAGACGGCCTAAAAAAACAAATAGGAAAACACTTTATCCTCATGCATAATCCCGCCTTTTAACAGTCGTGTTCTGTGCTGTCGCCCGCACGTAGCTTTGCAGAAAACGTTTGGCAAAAGGAGGGAACGCTGGGAACCTGCATTCATTTTTTGAGCTCTGCCACTTTCCTACGCACTCCAGCAGAGGGGGGGGGGGACTCCAGAAGAGGCGGGAGGGACGCCGGCAGAGGCGGAGGAAAGCCGGCAGAAGCTGGTGGGGGCCGGCAAAGGCGGCGGCCGGCCGGTCAGACTGGGTGTGCCGTTCCAGATCGGCCGCGGGCCCGCGTCACGCTCGGACGCACGCTGCGGCTGGCCGACATCGAGGAGGGCGACGACGTCTACTTCGAGTGCGAGATCAGCGCCCGGCCGCCGGCGCACGCCGTCCGGTGGCGGCTGAACGTGAGCAGGGCGCGCTCCGGCGCCTGGAGGCGGACGCTGCGGCCGGCCGACGTCAGACCTCGGAAGTTCCCTGTTGCGAAGGGTTGACTCTCTTTTGGGCATCAGTTTAGTGCGCTTCTACAGCTGTGTGATGTTTGTCGAAAGGAAGACGGGTGCGAACAACAGAGACCATGACTTAAGTGGAAGCGCTCGATTTGTTGTTCTTTGGAGTTTTGAGTATCAGGTTTCTCTTTTTCCCTGTGGGGTTGCCTTCCGCTTCAAAACGTTGTGTGCGGAAACACAACTCATTTGATTAAAAAGCCGTGCTCATGTCACCAATAGTGGTCACTTTCTCGCCATCTCTGAAATTCTTTTTCCAGAAATTTTTAAAAGTCAAAAACGTCATTATCCTAGTTTGGTGTCGTGACCCAATTTAATCTGTGGTCTGCTTGTTTTCGTGTAAAACATTGGGGCAAAGTAAGGATACCACATCTGATAATTCGTCAATCCTGGCCATCGTCACCGTTCAGTGCTTCATTTCACCGTTCACTGTTCCGTGCTTCCGTTCGGTGCCTCCTTGACAGTATTTACAATGTCATCCCTTTATGTTCACTTTTAGCTGTAACCACCTTGAGACACAGTTCCTAGCCTTATATCATTACATGTATTGCATATGCGGCAGTTGGATAAAAGTCAAATAAATTCCTTTTAAATGGCCGAAACCCGTTTTTTGGTTTAGACTGACTAAAGAAAAAATTCCCTGTTGACTCGAATTCGGCGAGACACTCTGTTCACGCCGGGTTAACCCGTCCCCGACTGGGGAGGCAGTTCACTGCCCCCCCCCCCTGAGGTTTTTCTGAGATTGCGAGAGAACCAACAAACACAGAGTGACCAAACTTTGTGTACCTTTTGCTCCATCAATTTTACGTCTCGTGTCAAAATTTTAACCTCAGGTCACGTCAGGTGCCTGATCTAGGTCAGGTCAAACAGACCTATGTCAAAAAAAGTTTACCGCCCTCTAACTTTTTCGCAAAACAAGATATCTTAATAATACTTTCAGGGATTAGTGATCGCGATAGATGCAACAAATCTGCTATCTCAGATTTTTCGGAATTTTCCGGGTCATTGACCTAAGGTCAAGCCCATTTTTAAGACATATCGCCGTTTTTTCGGAAATTGACGGAATATTCCACAACATTTTTAGTGTGGGGTGAAGCAAACATCTAGTTACCGTCATTGGGCAAAGTATCAGTGACTTCCAGCCATTGACCTGAGGTCAGGTCACGAATAACTGTAGTGGGCCAAAATGTACCACCGTCAAAATGGACGATGAATTGCTCAGAATGGGTAGAAAATGGCAGAAATAGCTTGCACAGACGTAATTAATGCCAGGAACCTCAAAAAATTTGAAAAGTAGCATATTTTGGAAATAAACAGGCTCTCGCGAATAAAGCTCCGCCAACTTTGTAGATTGGCAACTAATAAATTTTTACAAAATTTAAGCATGAAAAACCACCACAAGAACCACGAAGATCAATAAAACTGACATAGCTCGTCTTTTTTCGCAAAAATAAAGGAACGCTAAAATTAGTTCCCGTCAATTTGGTACCGCATACGGCAGCGGCGCACACTGACGGCTGACGGGAGAATTACGGTGTCTTTAACTCAACGTTTCGGCGTATATATTGAACAAATCTGAGGAAATTAGCCGTGTATCGGCATCCGCGGACATTTACTTGTGCGCTGGTGCCTTTACCTATGCGTTATTAGTCACAACCCTTGAGATTCAGGTCATTTCTCGGTCTCATGCAGTGGGCTATGGGAAAACATATGTAGGGCGTAAATTGGCTTACATATTATCTAAAACTAAAAATGAGATCAGTTTCGAGCTTTTCTCGTCACAGGCTTTCCAACGGTATGCTTATTTTTATCGTGCGACCAACCGTTCGTGAGTTAGAGAGGGGCAGTCAACTGCCCCCCCCCCCCAGTCGCCGATGTTCGGGACGGACCGACGGTCGTGCGCGGGTAAAACATGGAATGTCACGCACATTCTGCTGACGGCTCTGCGTCATCTCCTCTTCCAGGGCCGGCCGCTGGACGTCAGTAAGTCCGCGGGCGTCATCGCCATCAACCGCAGCCTGGTGCTGCAGAACGTCTCCCGGCAGAGTTCCGGTGTCTACTCGTGCGCCGCCACAAACTCCCAGGGGGTGGGCATCAGTGACGGCGTCTTTTTGCGCGTCCAGTGTAAGTGTCGCTCGTCCTGCCCTGTGCCTGTGCTGTGTGCGCCGTTCCCTATCTTTGCACTGATTCAGGAACATCAGAAACGGAAGGTATTTGGGGTTTAACGTATCAATATCAATTTTCCGTAAACTTTGGTTATCAGTCGCCATCGGCGTGGGACAGTGCACCACCTGTCTACCACCATCTTTTGCTTTTGCTCAGGATTTCTTTCTCTTTAAAGATTCACCTAGTTTCATCTTCGCTCGTGAAAGTTTTTCCTTCAGGCAAAAACAACCTGGCCTAGCAATCAAACGAGCATAGTCTTGGCAATCTAGGCTTTGGGATGCGTCATTGAACTCAGACTTCAGGTTACCACAAATCGCGTCTCGGCCGGTGTGCGACATATGGGCTTACGTTGCCCAGCGTGTAGAGATACGCCGGACGTTTGTTTTGTACACACAAGTAACTCATAGTGTTTCAACAAGGGCTAAGGGGCTGAAACTTCTGCGCACTGCTGAATTACCGAATACAGCTGTTGCTGAAACAATGGTAAATTAATGTTGGACTTGCGATCCTTCCACAACGGCTATGTTTGCAATTTTATTTTGTTTTTATGGTACAGTTTTTAACAGCTCATTGTCACAGGCAGCGTTGCAGAATGTTTTCTCTGGTGCGAAAGCATGCGCACGGTGAGCAAGCCGTTTTAGCGCGGCGATATTTCTGTCAAGTTTTGATAACACACCCAGCGTCTTGTGCGACATTAGCTTCCCGAAATCGCACCAAGCAGTTTATAAGGACGTTTCCTGAGGATGTTTGGGTTCCCCGCCAACTCTTTCACCGCTAAAGCTCTTAACCCTCTTCACGTGTGGCGTGTTGGCAGTCTATTTTGCTCAACGCCTGTAGCGCCGAGGAGCCAAGGGGAACTTCTCTGTTAACATCCCTCGAGTGAAAACTTTGTGGCACCGGAATTGTTTTAAAAGTGTAGAGAACAGGCAAGGTCGCGCTGGCAGGCACGCCCGCAACGTTGGTTGTATGCGAAATATCGCCCTGTAGCCTAGATTCATTTACTTCCTAAAAATTCCAGTTCCACTAGGCCTCACAAAGACAGAACTCTCCAAACGCCATGTCTTGTTACTTTGCGTTCTAAACACACCGGCTGGGAAGATTCCAAAATGTCATACTTTGCTTGCCGTTCACTTGGTCAACATGCCCTTTTCGAGCGTGGCCACCCTTCTTTTATCTGAGCCGCCGCATTGTCTGAGTGCATCTTTTCTTGGCGCGGTGTCCATTAACATGTTGTTATTGGACAGCGTGTCAACGGTGGTGTTCTTTTTTCGACGACGACGACGACGACGATGCGCGGTGTCCATTAACATTTCGTTTTTCACTAAGGACAGATTGCCACGTCCGCTGCATTGCGACCAGTACAGCATCCTACATTTCGAAATCCTCGCTGAGGTAGAACTGGAATGCTGCGCATTGCAGATCTTTATGTCAGGTTCCCAGGAGTTATTGGTGAACTTCTCTAGAACCATCACTGACCGTTCATCGCGACTTCGGCTGCTGCGGAGATTCCGATTTCTTAGTATCACCCTATCTCCTTTGTGTCATTTCTTTTCGCAGGACACGTTAAAAGCAAGCCAACGAGACTCATGTCATGCTTTTGCCTTGCTTATACTCTGTTTTTGTCTTGTATACTGTCAGACGGCTGCTAGTAAGTTAGAACCGTGCCGCACGTTTTGGAGTCACACTTAGCATTTCCAGCACATGAAGTGGGGAATGCCATCCGAGGCACACGTCTTCATATCGCCTAATAAGTTCACGACGTTTGTTCTTGCCTCGAGATATTTTTTTGTAAGTTGAAGGACCGGAGCCCAGCCAAGATAATTTTTTGACTAGAATGCAGATAAGCGCGAACTGCACTTATTACGAAAAAGTGCAGACAAGTAGTTGGAGAAAGCCGACCTCTAACCTTTTCAGGATTGCTGTGATCTGGTGGTCCTCTCTGCGACATTTCCGAGTGTGTAAACGCCATCACTGACGTACCTAATTAACAACTTCACTGGCGACGACATCGCTGTCACTACCGGAGCGCGGCCATCTACACAGCGAAACCACAACGCGGATTAACCCCGTTTCTTAGCCCGCACCTCGTTCAAGGCTTCCACCCAAGCCTCCGGAACGCGGGCGTCTGCCCGGACTCATCCGACAATCTGCGCGGGCCGGGCATCCGTCTTCCGCCCGGCTTAGCCCCGCGTGTCAGGAGGCCATCCCTCCGTCCGGCGGCGGCACACAGCTGCCGGACGAGCGTGCGCCGCACCGTCCGCCGACCCTCAGGGCCCGGGGCGGCCGGCGACGACCTCAGCCGGCGTTGCCGCCGGCCCGCCGGAATACGCCAGCGGCCTGATCGATGCAGCCATTTCTCGCCTTTGAAGATTGGCCCATTTTTCAGCGGCTGAACCGGTGTCATTTTGCGCGCGCGCCGGCGCGGCCGCCGGCCGGCAGGTGCCCCGGCCCGGCTCGGCGGGACCGGAGCGCGGTGTGTTCGGCTGATGGCCGGCGCCGAGGCGGCGAGCCGCTGACAAATGACCGACCCCTCCCGACGGCGAGCGCAGCTGACTGGCGCCGAGCAATCTCGCGTGGGCGCCGCGGACGGCCGAGGCGGAGGCCGGACGAATGGAGACGTCTCGTAAGACGTCTCGTTCCTGTCCTGTCGAGAGAAGCAAAACAGATACCGTACCTTGGGACATAAAAGAAAGGGGAGGGCGGGAAACTGTTGCGGCTTAGCCGAGGCGGCTTGGTGTTTTGTCGTGACCAGGTCAGGTAATAAATGTTCGTCTCAGGTTTAAAGATGGCAGAATGTTTTATTATCTATCGGCTTGGGAAGTGTCGTCGTTTATGCCGTTATCGGAGACAAACAACCTTTCTGAATGACCATAGCCGATGATGGTTGTCAAGAAAATCAAGACTTCGCGAAAGTTTAACAAGGTTAACGGTTAGGGCAACATAAGAGAGCGAGGGGTGGGGAGAGAGGGTTATAGGATCAACGCTCTTGGTGACTGGTTTGAATGCGTTTGGATTTAAACCCCTTTTTGTCATGTCACCCTCATGTGTCAGATCGTGGTGATTGCTATGTGGTAAGTTGTGCCGCCTGGTATAGACACAAAACGAAACGAAGAATGCACATGTGTCACGTTCAGAGGCGCAACCGAGGGGGCCGGCCCCCCCCCCCCACCCCTTAGGCCCGCAGCTTTTGCGAAAACTATTGCACGTCGTCTTCCCGGCAGGCGGTTTTCGTATGATTCCAGTTCGCACTGAAATGGACCCCCCTCCCTAAGAAAATCCTGGCTGCGCCCATGGTCTCCTTACTAAGTGCGCTCATTTTGCCAACGAAAATAATTAAAATGTACTTGTTTGTCCTGAGCAAGCGTGATTCTCGTGAGGCAAGGTATCTTGACGAACATGACTTGTCTTGGTTTTGAGCCAGGCTACGACCATGTAACGGAATGTAACGTTTTTTGTCTCGAAGTTCATGTTCAGTCAATTCGTAACAAGGTTCTCTGTTGCTTGATGGCACTATGATGACTGAGCGTGAGACTTGAGTCCTTGATCTACATAATTTCCGTGTGAATTAAGCTCACCATTGGCTTATTTTAGAGCAAAACCAAATAATTCTCCGGACCATGCGCAGATGTTTTTTGACACCAAAGGTTGCGCAACCGTAGGTTCAGTGCCCAGGGTTTTCTTGTGCACATGTGTGCACTTCTTGAAATAGATATCCATTGAAAAATGCCATCTCTATATCAGCCTGCCGTCTTGTCCCACTTCCTTAAGCTCGATAACCTTGGGGAACCACAATGCTGACATCTTTGTGGCCAGCTGTGATGATTTCATCCAATGATTTGGTCTGCCGCTGTCGCCAATTTTGGCAAATGCTCGTGCCCTCCACAAAGCTGCCGCCGCCTTTTGCGTCTGATATGTCATCAGGAAACGCTGCGGCAGCCTCGCCCTTCATCACGTACCGAAAACGCGCCGACTCCCGCTGTCGGCGCGCTTGTGACAAATGCATTTCATTTGTTTCCGGCGCCGGCCGGTGTCGGGCGCCGCAGTTGCGCCGTTTTTGCAGAACGTCCGGGTGAGGGACGGGATGGGGTGACTCGGGCGCAGAGGTCCCGGCCGCGGCGGATGCGCGTTCTGAGGTGAGGTGCCGGGAAAAGGGAGCGAAGCGGCGGTGAAAGAACGCCGGCGAACGGCCGGTATCAAGAGTCTGAAATTTGCAATAAATAACTTTAATCGTGCTTATATGACCATACGGCATATGATGTGAGATGGTAAGACAAAAACATAATCATATTAAATAGTCAAACAGCAAAACAATAAATAACTTACATCCTTTTATTTAAAAAACCTATCTGGTGACGTCAGTTCATTGAGTCATGATGTCATTCTCGAGGGCCCACAAGTCGTTTTTCTAGATCCGAGCCACATGTTGGTTCCGGTCTCAAGAGTCCGATGAGATACTGAGCCAGTTGGCGATACAGGACTAAAGGTATACGCTTGACAACACATCGGGGTTTGAAGAATCTCCATGATCTTTCCTTTCCGTGGTCATGTGGTATCACGACCTAATATAACCTCGAAATGATCTCAACTGACCTAACGTGACCTCAAGATGTATTTGAACCGGTTCAAGATCATGCTTGCCGCTGTCTGCAGTGACAACAATGCCATTTACTTCTGTAAATGGTCAGAGCTCTAGTCCGTGACAGTCAAATGTTATTTTCCCATACTAGTACCGTAAGGAAGGCTGACAATGACATTTGGCCTTTTTTTTGCCTGAACTTGGCCTCAAGAAAAAAAAACAGCCACGCACTGCGTCGGTTGATCAGTTTTGAAATCAAGTCGCTACAACAGCATACACCTTGGAGCATGCTTGGCAGAATGTTATCCCGCAAAACTACGACGAGGGTGGAAGCGGTAAACGATAGAATGATCTTTTTCTCTGTGGCGTGAGAAGCAACCAGGTGAAATGAAGTGGTCCGATTATATGCCATTCGAATACGAAAGAAAGGCGCTGCACGCTCGTTTTTGTCACACTGCTCTATCTTGATTAAAACAGAAACGGGATCGCGATGGCAACGCACCTCCTTGTGCGGGTCATAGGTGACCATCGTTACGTCCGCGACTGATAACAAAATCAGTCACGGACGTAAAAATGAAATAGCTATATAAGATATGACAAAAAATGGAATAGGTATACAAATATCAGTAAAAATGGAATAGCTCCGCAGTTATACTCGCTGCTATCGCCATATATACCGAACACTCATTCACTGAAATCATTAGACGAATTCATGGCAGTGCTCAGGGCCAAAGACACGCAGGGTATCTTAGCCTCTCTTGACACTCCTTCACTGTTCACTAACGTACCAGTTGACGAAGTTATTGCAATAATCCTTGAACGTGTATATGTGCACGCGTCCATTCCGGCACTACGGTTACCTAAGACTGCGCCCAGACGACTACTCCAGACCTGCACGAAAGACACCCCTCTCCGATGCCCTGAGGGCGAGCTTTATCGCCGGGTCGATGGGTCGCCATGGGGTCACCGCTCGGCGCGCTATTTGCGGAAGCCTATATGGCGCACATTGAGCCACTCGCTATCGATAGTATGGAGCTGAAACCGTTCACATACCGTCGGTATATCGACAGCTTCGTCGATGTCCTGAATGAGCAGCAGCTTTTCTGTGTAAAGTCCAGACTCGAAGATAGCTCAATTCTACAATTTACTTCAGAGTTATCAGTCAGCAACGCTTCACTATCGAGGATGACGATGCACCTACAGGATGGTGCACCGAAACGGCACATGAGATCCACTCGTGGATCTGAACTTACAAGAGCTGAACTTGTGGAAAATATTGCTGTACTGGCCAAGTGAGCTCACAAAAGCAAGCGAAAAGTGTCGGAAACCGTTTATACCGAGATAAAAATCCCGCCATTGATCGGCAGATGGACATGCAGGGCACACTGGCTATGTGACGGTCAGCCTCTGGCACCTAGAATGTATGGTAGGTAAAAAAGTAAATGGCAATTCCGACGTCCATGATGATCAGAGGCACCCACAAGTATGTACTGTGCTTGATTGTAGATATTTTGACATATGTATATATAGATATATGTATGTAGATATATATATATGCACATATGTCGTGTTACCTGCGATTAGTTCGGCTGTCTCCGGAAACTCCTCTCCCTGAAACCATTCAGACGCATAAGTGCTTGCTATCAATCTCATAAAGTGTAACGAACTAGCGCAATGTGTGGCGCTGCAGTGCATGTTATTCGCACAACCATGTGCGTTCGGGATGAAATCCCACCATCACTTTTTGAAAAAAACTCTTACTTATTCCAATGCCGAGCGAAGATTGCCGTCAGTTTTTATCAGGTCTAGCAAGAAACCTGCCATAAGTTTCCGTCGTTCGTTGTTAAATAACCAATACAACAGTTAACATAACAGTTAGGTACTCGTCATATGCATATATATATATATATATATATATATATATATATATATATATAATGCACGTTTGCATGTATACAGGGACCGTAACTGAGTGTCATGCGGTCCAGGTTTCCATGACCATGTGTGGCACGACGTTTCTGTCGACTGTATCTCCCTCGTATTCACATTCTGAGCTGTCGCAGTCCGCCACTCAAGTACAGCAGAGTCGAGCAGGTATGGCATATATATATATATATATATATATATATATATATATATATACACATACATAAATGTGTGTGTATAGGTTTATGAGCTTTGGTTCTTTGGTCGACTGCATCACAACGTTGTTACGTCTGACGTATCTCATGTTGAGTCTTCTTTTCTCAAGGTGCCTTTAAATGCTTCTTATTCTGTAAAGCACCAATTTCAACCGACTGAATAAGTCAACGAGTCAGTCTTCCGCCATCGGTATGTGTCACCGCTCAGTCACAGTCGCAAAGGACTGCAAAGGACAGTTACCCAAGAAAACTATCGTTTGACCCCAACCCTAGCTCAAATGATGTTTTCACGTCTGTTCCTCATGTTCTGCAGCAGATTTGTACAACGATGGAGGAGTCATCCAACATTTCAGGACAGTTTCGTCCATTCGTCATGTGGCTGGCAACCGCAGCAACAGTGTGGTATAATCGTTGCAAGAGGCAGCAGAATCGTCCGCCTTTCCTGATTTGCGGATGAAATGAAGCCCCTAGCTTTGGAATACGAGGTATTCATCCCGGAACAAGGGCACTCAACCGAGCACGCGGTTGATTCCACTGAGCAATACTGGACGTGATCGTCCGCGTTGACGCCTCCTGATCGTCCGCATAGCGATCGGCCGGCTGAGTGGCGGCCGTGAGGCTAACGTCCTCCCGGCTGGCCGGCCGCGGACGCCATTCCGACGCCGTCCGTGACCCGGAACGCGGCCGACGGCGCGGGGCGGCGCGTCGCTGCCGACAAACACGCCAGCCGCCCGGGGCACCTATTATTTACGACTGCGCGGCTCGCGGAGGCGGTCGCGCCCGCGCCAGAGCGGAACGCGGCGCGCGTTTCGGGCGGTCGGCGGTGTTTGGCGGGGTTTGATGCTCCGCTGAACAGAGAGATCGTGGTCGTAACCTCCGGTCGACGGTGAGGAGAGGAGGAAAACACGGAGTGGGAAGAATGGAAAGGAGCGGGAGCGGGGTGAAAGCAACAGCGGGCGATGAATCGTGGCAGAAAGAGGCAAGGAAAAAGAGAAAAAGTGGCAGAAGTAAAGCAAAACAAAAAGGAAAAAAATGGTACCGGGTGGGTGAGATGGGGAGTCAGAGAGTGGAAAAGAGAGAGAATGGGTGCATTACCGCGCTGTATGTGTCTCTGGCTCATCCTGCATGAGCTCCAGTCTGTGTGAAATCCTGAAGTAACCTGTCGCATACATGTTGTGTTTATGTTGACTTTATTTATGAACTGTATCAGTTGCTTTACATCGCGATAAAGAACACGTAATACTTAACCTAGTTTTATGTTGCTGCATTTGTGTCTCTTTTCCTCCGGTTTTGCATGACAATTTTTTTCGTGCTTAGCGCTGCAGCATAAGGCGCGAAGACACCGGGAATCCGGCTGAGCCTACCCTCCCGATTCAGTCCTCCGTAACGCTCTGTCTTCCCCCGAGTCTCGTGGTCTTCTCTGAGGTCGGCATCGCTGACCACTTCGGCCTTTGCAGACGCACCCCGCTGCCGGCCGGGCCAGAAAACCGTGTACGGCGCCGCCCTGCTGGAGCACGTGCAGATCCCCTGCAGCGTCGACGCGCTGCCCAGGGAGCTTGCCTTCCGCTGGTCCTTCAACAACACCGGGGAGATCGTCCATCTGGCTGACGACCAGTTCACGTGAGCGACAGACGGCAGCGCGCCCGGTAGCGGTTGGTCCTGCTGTAGGGACCATGCAGCGCTGTTTTTTAACCCTCGCCCGTATAGGGGATTCTGCATAACGCGGACGTATAGTGGATTGGTACGACCCCTCGGACATTTCCACACCGTGCGTCCTGGAGCGTCGCAGGGGAAAAAAACAGCGCGTTGCGTGTGGCCAGATGTTGCGACTGGTATCCCTTTTTAAGATCTCAGATCAGTGGGTATCTTCCAGGTCGGGTCTAAGGTCAAAAATTAGCAGAAAGTGGTATTTTTTAATCCCCTGCCCTCATGTTGGTAGGCAGGAGCGTCTTTCCATGCCCGTGTGACCCAATAACGTTAAACGCAATGGCTTCTGCACTACTTCATGAACCACTTCGGGTCCTACCACTCTCCGCTATTCTTTTTTTTCTAAATCCACTCCTGTCACCGATGATAGAGATGGGCCCCGCGTACTCGGCAGGCAGGTAGCGAGCAAGTAACGCCGTCCGGTTCGCGAGGAATACCACGCTCGAGTATGAAATGGGCTCATTTAAAACAAGGTAAATAAACCGCGAAAAACACAAGCAAACAGAACAGAAGTGAAAAGGAGAACATATGGAACACACTTTGTCGTTATCTTTCAGTTTCAACATCACGCGGAAGGACATAGATTATATGACTCAATTTAACTGGCTTCATCAGCTACCTATGCTGTTTTTGTGACTGATTTTTGTACTTGTCCAAAACAAACTTTTGTATAGTTTTTTCAATTTTTCGAGTTTAAGCACAAATTTACGCTAAGGAGTAATTGATGATGACATGAAACGGATATCATAGTGCTCGTCAGTCAAATATGAATCCATCTGTACCCCACATGATTGTATTCCGCCCATGGAGTGTGATCCAGGACATGCTAGCTCAGTCCTTGTCAAGTGAGGTCGTCGGCTTGCATGCGTTCTCGGAACTGCAGAAGCATTTCTTTGTGGATAATGATGAAAAATGAAGTCCAAGGCAGCATCTGGATTAACCAACACTGTTGTCGAGTGAAATAGAAATGTCATCCTAGGTCATCCAAGGTCATTTTAGGTCATCCAGGGTCATCTTAAGCCAGTGACCTAGAATGACCTTGAATGAGGTAAAAATCGTGACTTAGACATATTAAAAGCGTTTTTTGATATCCAACACAAAATCCAGTTTTAGGCATGCCGTGGTATTGTAGAGTTATCGCCTCGCGGCCGGCGCCGCTCCGCCCGTCGGAGCAAAAGTCAGGTGTTCGCTGCATTCCCCCTCTTTTGATGAAATAAAAGATAAATCGCACCAAATTTATGTCATTCACTTCCTTACAATATATAGATGGAATATATAGATGGTGTTGCAAAAACTGTTTCCTATCGCATTTTCAAAGATGAAAAATACCGTGTTTCCTGCCGTAGTTCTTGACTTCAGTTTACACCTACTATAATCCCGACAGTGAGCATAGACCTAAACCAGTGTATAGTGTTATAGAACATACGATTTTGAGTCGACTGGTGAATATTTTATTGCAGAAGTGTCGTTTTCTGCAAATGATTGGGGGCCGAGCCGAGGGCCCGACAACCTAACCTCCCCTCAAATGTGAGTTTCTCAACGGATTTAACCCACTTTTTTCATGAACGGAAATTTAGAAGTCTTTTGTTACTATCTTACCAAATACAAATTATATATTTCCCCGGATATATATATATATGTGTGTGTGTGTATACATAGATACATAAGACAGAAAGATAAATACATCACTTCATGTTTTGTTCTATACTTTCTGTCTATGTCTTATTTATTGAGGCCGTTTTTCACTATTATTGCTTATTTTGCTTTAAAACCGACAGGAAACATTGAGGGAGCACAAACCAGCGTTGGAGGGGCCCAAATCAATATGAGGGGGACAGGGCCCTCTCAAAAGAATACAAATCGACGCACGCCCCTGTTGTATTGTATCCGTGACCGTCTTACTGTGAGACAAAACTGAGATCGTTGTAACAATCCGCGTCGGGGCGCGAAACCGGCTGATATAGTTCCCGTTATGACGCCATAGCTCGTTGCCATGGCAGCGTAGAGATTTTTTCGCTATCGATGCGGACAGGATGCCCTAGAGGTATACCAAGTTTCAGATGGATCAAGCAAACCGTTAGGAAGTTATTCTCGGAAAACCTCTTGAGGTTGCATCAACCCCCTATATGGGCGAGGGTTAAGGCTTGGCTGAAGAACGGGGCCAAGCGTTGGGAACTCAGACGCCATGGCATAGGGCCGTCCACTTTGTACGGCCCAGTCACGGTCCAGGTTCAGGTCCAGGTCCAGGGCCAACCAGGATAGTAGTAAGTCCCCCGTGGGCAGGTTCTTTTGAGACCAAGCCCGATTCAAACGGCATTGGTCTGAGACTGTGTTCTTTCGAGGTGACTTGGTTTTTTTTATGGGCTGCGTTTGAGTTTTTACAGATTTTGCCTTTTGACGGAACATAAACTGAGACAGCGCATAAGCTGCTGACGCGAGCTGGACGCTACCACGTGCCGCGGCAGCTGATTCCAGGCCGCAGCGGCTCTGTAGGGAAAGAGCCGCTGTGTGGCAGCCAGGCGAAGCCGCGGCAGATGAAGCACGGCGGTGCCAGCGGTGGCAGCACTCGTCCGCATCATCGCAAATCATCTCAGTATTCCACTTGTCATATACATGCACAGGTTTACCTGTGCCCGCCAAAATTACTTCACATTGAAGAAAAACAGCCCCTGCCTCAAAGAACTCTGTAATGTTGTATTCAGTAATGTTGTGGGCTGTAATTAACATAGTTTGCCTGCATACACTGATAGAAGATAATTGCCAAGTCCATATTCATGCACATGACTTACTTTGACCTAACTAATCCGTCAAATCCGAAAGGGTATTGCACCCATGTCACGCAAGATGCGAGCATCATTAGATGCAAGCGTCATTATTATTCAGGGAAAACGTTACCGTCCATTCGAAGAACCTACCTGTTAAAACTGCACTATCGCGTTCAGAAAGTGAACCACGAATCCCCAATGCGGAAATGCATTACAGAATCACATGTGCCGGTTATCTGGCCGCAAAGTGAGAAGGAAAGACGACTGTGACCGTTTATCCAATAGGTAAAAGCTGCCTGCAGGCCAATGGAGGCCGATCTGTCCGAACGTTTGCAGTGGCTTTGCGCTGTCGTCCACCGGTAAGAGCTGATGCCATTCGGCGGCGCGGACATGTGTGGGTTGGCAGGCGTACGCCGGCTGCCTGCAGAGGTCACTGGGGCCGACGTCGTCAGGACGCCGACTCACTGCACCAGGGCAAGCTGCTGTTGTATGCGGCTATGCATGGCAACAAAACGGAAAAAAACATCTTAACATTGCAATTTATGCTGAGACCATCGAAACCACATCCGTACTTTTCTCCGCGAATACTGCATGATAGTAACTAGGCATATGGTTGCATTGTTCCCGACAGACCGATTCCTGTGACTGGAATGTTGCAATGACTCTCGGTTATCCATCTCGGAAGCATTCGGATGGTGGGTCAAAAATGCCCAACTTTGTCATTCTTGACATGTAATAAACAAGCAAAAACTTTCGTGGACTGGTCCTTAAAGTAGTGTGGTTGGCAACTTTCCAGATGCTCATGGATATTTTTTGTAATAATTCTTGTGAAACCCTAGAGCTTCCATGCATCATGTGAAAATGGCTATCAGCCCAGGTAATCCAGTAAGGTGTCCCACGAGATCCATAAATCGCCTGGAGTAAAATGGATTGCTGAAAGCATACATGAACATGCCAAAAAAGCAAGTCTCTTTGCGAGTCCAGGCAACAATTAAAACAATGACGGAAACTGCTGAACTCGGCCAAGTTAGCAAACACATGTTCGCATTCAATTCGGACGTTGGTCTGCTGAACCGCAGCACGCCGCATATACTGTGCCGCAACGCTCGTCTGCTATGCTGCACCGCAGTACATGTATGCCGTGCTGTCCCGCTAGATTGCGCCGCGATACGCGCAATGTGTCTGCGACGTAATACACGTTAGGCACATCGCGTTGACCGCGGAACACAGCTTGGCATCCTCTCGGGCAGGCTGGATTACGTACTCTGGGCGCGCCTGCGCCCCCGATTAACGCTCCGCCGGGCTGTAGACGGAAGGTCAAGGGGATAACTGCGCCGGAAAACTTGACTTCATTACTGGAACAGACTTAATGAGCTTCGAGGTCGTTCCGAGGCCGACTTCACTCGAGCATGCTGGTTCAATGTTGAGCGAAGGCATGATGTATCATATGCAGTAGCTGGTTGAAATGAGGGAGGGACCGTTTTCACAACAGTGTACCAAAACCGCTGAAATGCAGAATGAACAGTTTGTCTATCTTTTGGAATGGTCTGGTGTAGGTATTTTCTAAATTAGCAAACAATATTATATTAAACAGTTCTTCATGGTTGCATTTGTTTAGAAATATTGACTAGCACCAACTCACCTGTTGTTTAAGGCACACAATCGACCATTCTGTGCATTCGTTGCACCAGGACCCCAGTTACTGAAGATTCAGAGCACAACTAGCGGACGCCGACTTCTAGTGTTAGTTGTTATCCGTGGATGTGGAGAATTGGCAAGAGGTTGTGCCATTGAATTGCTGTCAAAGTTGGGCTGCCTTTCATTGAGCACTGCACTTTATAGGCCAACTACAAAAACACTCAAGCCAGCCAACGCGGTGAATTGGTCTGTTTGAAACAGTCCGAAGAGATTTGTTTTGAACACGAACGACACGAAGGAAATATCGTTTTAGAACACGAGCAAGGACGGATCGAGATCAAGCGCTATGGGGGGAGGGAATCGCCATCCGTTTAATCTAACCTACCCACAAATGTTGTTTTCTCTCCGGATTTTGATCACTTTGTTTCGCCGTTTTCGAAAATTGAGATGTATTTTTTTGGATGTTTCGGGGAAACAAAAAATACTTTGCCACCCAAAAAATGGGCAAAAAACCTGTTGGCCCCTCTTTCCGACGAAAGGGGGAATGGCTCTGGTGGCTCCCCCTTGGAGTCGCCAGGGAATACGAGGCCCTGAACCCAGCACGGCCTGAGCTGGATTCCTCTTGTTCGGGTTGGTTTTCTATGGAGTGAGGAGATGGCTTAGTTTTTAGGCTCCTTATGATTTCTAGTCTTGAGCAACGGGTGCGCGTTGTCAGATACGTCATTTAGTGTTTGGCAAAGCCATGTCCCAACGTGAAACAGCCTGGAATTTCGATGAACTTCCCACGTCCTAAGTCGAAAATGCCGGATCTGTTCATAAGGGCGAAAACTTCCCTTTGAAGCCTCCAAACTTTCTAATTTGAGTGTCGAATCCCAGATGAATAACGAGGCTGCTTCACAACATAGAGAATGCTACTTGCGAGCCAGTCGGATGGAAATCGATACGCAAGAAATGCAGTTTACGCAGAAATGCGCACGGGTCGAAAAACATCGACGCATGAGCGTCTCACCCACTCAGCCACTCCATAGCGACAAAATAATTGCTGTGAATGGTGAGGTTCATAGATCACACATCTCTCTGAGGTCATTGGTGGCTACCCTGGTGTTGCGAATGGTAAATGGCTCCCCTGCTATGAGAATGAGCTAACAAAAGACATGAAATAAATCAATTATTGTGTTTTTTTTGCATGGTGGAATAGACATGATTGTCATTTACCGTCCGTAAGTACGTCAGATACGTTTGCTCGCCATGAGTCCGTTGTACTTTACATTTTGACTGGTTCATCTTCAGCCGTCTTCAGGAGACAAGACCGCCTTCTTCAGGAGGTTTACCGCTCCTGACGACTGGAAATATACATACCGAAACGTCGAGAACATGTAACTCACAACGAATAAGAACGTCCAGCTTGGACGATCAAAGCACCTCTTACCACGGGCAGACTGCTTCGGTAAGGCATGCCAAACGTTTGGCAACTCTTCCCCAGGACGCTCTTTATGTCAGCCCGCTCAGCACAACCACGGATCACACACAGTATCTTTTCTGAATTCTGAAAACTACATAGATTGCTTAAAAGTAATAAACTTTGCACTTATCTGCTGCTGATGGTTTTATGATGGAGTGAAGCAATGCTGAGATATATAATTTGCAACGTTTTCAGCCACAAGTCTTCCAGCAGAGTATGTAATGCTGAAACTACGTTACATTCATAGTTATCGGCAAAATAGAGCCGTCTGTTACACCATTGTGCCTGTTCTGGAGCCGCAGTCACTGGTATCCAGTTCATGAGAAATTGCTGTTTCATTGCTTTTCTAATGGTACAAAACTTGAAGTACTTTAGACAAGAATGTGTTTTGTGTGAAATGGTATGTGGTTCACTAGACCCGAAAACTCGGCATAACCGCGCGACGTCTCACACCGACCGGAGCGCAGCCGTCTTTTCTTCATTCCGGAAACTGCAAAGCTTTTGTAAACATAATACATTATGCACCACTCTGTTGTTAATATAAGTAATCGGCGGTATGTAGGCGTAAGGTTTCCCGGTATGGATCGATCAATAAAAACATGTAACATCAGAGATGAAACTGATTCATTTATGCTAACATGTAGCAAGTTTTCACAATTATGTGTGCAAACCGAGGCAGCAATCATCTCTTGCGTGAATAATTGTTGCTTCCACTGCGTATTCATTAGTACAAAAATTGAAGCAGTGGATTAAAAATTTGTTTTGGGCAAACTGACATGCGACTCAAAGCAAGCGGGGACACCGGCGAGGGGGAAGGGGGCTGGAGAGACCGGCAGCCGGCTGTGTTTCGCACACGGACGTAAGACGGTAGAACAGTAAACCTAATTCACTCAGAATCCATTTCAGTCATCATCTTTAAATTTGTGGGCTGATCAATCGTAGTAAGAGTAGTCACGATGTGTACCACATTTCATGCAATTTCGACTCTCTAGGATTTTAGTCTCTAGAACCCCAGCCAGTGAGATAATGGCTCGGGCCTCCTCCAACGTAAGGGTAAACTATGCAATAATGCGTTATGCCGACACATTTAAAGCGCTTCACGGGATTTGCCGCACCAAAGTTTCCCGAAAAGCTGACCGGCTCAAAAGCATTTTCTCTCCTACGAGGCTTTCAGCCCTGAGCTCATGTAGGTCCCGGCCCCGGCCGGCTCAGAAATGAAGCCTTTCTGCATGTCATCTTCACGTCCCGGCCGCAACGGCGCCAGGAGAGCGCAGATCGCCGGCCTTTGTCGGAGTTGAAACGTTTCGTAAAACTTCCGCGATCGCCGCAATATCCCACGGGACGAGCGGCTGGCCGCCACGATGGGCTGGCTCGGGGTGGATGGCTTCCACATCTTCCGATCGATGAACGTCTGCTTTAGTGGACTCGAGATTAACATTGACGCACCGTTCGCGATTTAGTGGCCTGCTCAGCTAATGGCTTAATGATGTGCCGCGGTACATCATATGCTAATGAGCTAATAACCCAGGCACGGGATAGCAATGCATCCAACTTTGCGACCTTGGCTCATGCGTTCGGGTTTGAAAAGTCATGACAGTGCTAGATTACGTAACCCGGAAATCACATTTTGTTGAAAGGCTGATTGCGGACTGAAGCCCTCTTGCTACCCGTCTTCTTCAGATGGACTCCGTTACCAGGAAGGGCATCTTCATTTGCACTCTTAGCATGAAGCTCGGTTTTGGACAAGCGACATTGTCATGCAGACCAGCGGCTTTGCTGACGTCCGGGGGCAGGCGGCTTCTGCCAGACGGTCTCTGCCAGACCGTGGCCCTCCAGCGCTGGCCGCCGTTTTACCGGCCGTCTCGTTGATTGTCGGCGGAGCGTTCTTGACGGGCCGTGCTGCCGTTTACGGGTCTTCCTCTGCCCAGGACGAACGGAAGCCGGAGCACGGCCGAGTACGTCCCGCGGTCGGAGCTCGACTACGGCACCGTGCTGTGCTGGGCGCAAAACGGCGTGGGTCTGCAGCGGCTGCCGTGCGTCTTTCACATCGTGCCTGCCGGTAAGGGAACCTGCACGCACGCTGTTTTTACGGTTTTATGCCTTCAGGATGAGTTTCATTCTTGTGTTATCGGCAAAAGCCAGAGCAGCCGCTCTTACCCTCTCACGACCTAACCCAGCCTGACCTCGCACCGCCTGCTAGCCCGGGATGACCTGACCTACCTTGAACCGGTACGACCTGACTTTCCGTGACCCGACACGACCTGACCGAACATGGCCCGATATGACCTGACCTTTGGCCCGGCACAGCCTGACCAGCCCTGAACCGGGATGACCTGACTTTCTGCGCCCGGCTTGACCTGACCTGCCCTGGCCGCAGACGTGCCGGAGCCGCCGACCGGCTGCACGAGCCGCAACAGCAGCGGCGGCTCGTTGACGGTGGAGTGTCGCTCGGGCGCGGACGGCGGCCTGCGGCAGCGGTTCGTGCTGGAACTGCGCGGCGCCGGCGGCCGCGTCCGCTACAACGTCAGCTCCGGGTCTCCCCGCTTCCTCGTACCCAGCCTGCCGGCCGACGCTCTGTACCAGGTCAGCAGTGTGAGGTCAGGAGCGGGGCCAGGCGCCCTGCAACAGGTCAGCGGTCTGTGGTCATGGACGGAGCCAGGCGCCTGCGTCAGGTCAGCAGTCTGACGTTATGGGCGAGACCAGGTGCCCTGCACCAGATCAGCAGTGTGCGGTTAGGGACCAGGCGACTTGCACCAGGCCAGCGGTCTGAGGCCAGGGACAGAGCTGGGGGGAGGAAAGGGGTTGCAGAGGGTTCGTGGCCCTCCAAGGTGACCAGGATTAGCAGAGCAAAGCTTGTGCTGTTTCGATTTTAAAGACAAGAATAGTCAGTTATTTGAATCCTCGCCGGACGAGCGGGGGGAGATGCTAACACCAAACAGTGTTTCCGGGACCACGGCAAAACATCGCATGACAGCGCCGTGAAATCTGGCGTAGCTGACGATACATTCAGTGCGCATTTTTTGAAAGAAAAGAGCGACTCCGTGTCATGTCAGGTAATCGAGCAATGACATCATCACTGAGGACAAGCATAGCAATTTTTGCGCTAAATGTTCTTTTTTACTGTTTTAGGGCAATAGGTATGCATAGACTGTGGATGACGGGCATGAAATCGGCCCAGAATGGTAGTCTATCTGTGAACAGTTCATTTTCAATAGGTCAGCGGTTTTTTAAAGGGCAAACGAGGTCAATGAGCTAAGACGATCTTTTTGACCTTAGGACATTTCTGCACTAATGTTTGACACTAAATGTGATAAAGGAGACGATTTTAGGCCTATGTGGTCCCAAACATGTCGTTTTTAACTCCGGAAAATCGATTTCTAGTTGTCAGGCATAAAGTTTGATCTGACCGAGGAGATCACTGGTTGACCTGACGGGGTCAACTTGGATGCCTTTGAATTTTTTGGGCACACAGCAGCTGACTACTTTTTGTTCCGATGCACTAGCTCATTTGGGGGCCAAATGGCGAGGAGGATGCCTCACCCCATCGGTGTGAGTGAAAATTCCTCCCGCCCGGCGAGGGTAAAGTAAAACGTTTGCGTAATGCTTAAGAATGATTAGGGAGTAAAGGTATGACATATTCGAAACGCGTTATTATAAAAACATAGTTCGTACCCATCCCCATCGCCGACAGCTTGTTGTCTGGAAAAATGGTAGGCCGAATTCCCCTGCCTGGAATAGCTTGCCGTGCAGGCCTGTGGACTGTTTTAATAGGCTTATCAAATCAGTGGGGGAGACGGATAACAGCAGGTGCCAATTGTCGTCCTAGGATGTGCCAGTTCGTTGTGTAAACACTTACAGTGCTACTCATTGCCTTAGGCCGCCTTTAAATTCTAGGATATGATGTCTTGAGACCATTTTCAGTATGTTTCATGCTATTACATGCACCGTACTTGGTGCATTTCGGCTCCATCAGGCGGCAATGATGATTTCTTCTTCGCGTTAAGTCATAATGCAAAAGTGGCATTAATTCAGAAGCTGATGAGGTATGTCGAGTTGACCTTCGACCTGTTGCAGTGGGGCGTCATACGTCCCCTACTCAATACTCCGTAGCCAATGGACCGATTCGGCTGGTGCAAACGATAATGGATTGCCATCGATGATAGCACCTGGGCCATGCAATGCTCTTGAACCCAACGATTATCTGTCGGGCCGCAGGTCACATCAGATGTCAATATTTGACCGATTTGGGAGTGTTTTTTCCGTAATAATGGAAAATCACTAGTACATAAAGGAGGAAGACGTGGAAAGATATGCGTAAGGTACCAGTATATCTCGTACGTCGTTTTTAGAAAACAAAAGGGGCGCCTGACGCTCACCAGCAAGCTGCGGGCTGTGATGACCGCGCAAGGAGCACTTACGGTGGGGCGTGCGAAATTTGCGGTGCTGCCGTTGTTGCGATGGAGCACCGTTTGACCCGCTGTACGTTATTTCAGATAGTCATTTACGCTGTGAACGCCAAAGGCCGGAGCAAGCCGCTGGTGATGGAACCGCAGTCGCTGAGAGACGCCGCCGAGCGCCGGACGGAGAGGGTTATCGACGGCTCCCTAAAAGGTCTGGCGCCCTCACCGCTCGCACAACATGTCGGGAACAGGTTTCAGGAGCCAGTCAAACTGTTTTGCGAATCTGCCCGTTATTTTATTTGCCACCTAGTCATCAGCGCAAGAAACAAAGAAATACGCCGTGACGAACGGAATTTCTGGGCTTCTTATACTATTTCCAAGATACTCTTCCCGAACGTGACTGATGAGGAATGCGATCCGTGTCAACAGTGTGCGACGGAGCGTCCTGACGCGACTCATTATTGTCATAGAACCGTGAGATGGCCCCTGAGGACTGGGCAAATACAGGTCAGCGCTGCTAGCGTTGCAGCGCTGTGACAAGGGCCCCAATATTACGCACTTAACCCTATTCCGGGTCGATGAGGTGGGGGTGGGGCTGGGAGCTTAATAACCCTTTCCCTGGGGGTTTTGCAGCCCGATTCTGAACGGTCTGAGGTAGAACCATGGAACTACTCAGGTTGTAACTTTATCAGACGCGGATTCAGGAGCTGTATTTGGTGGGCATGTTTGTCTGGTTTTCGTATTTCCACGCGCTGCACTGTCAATGATGTCATGGCAATCATGTAACCAAATTTGAGTTTGCTGTTGATGTCATCCCTAATGACAGCTATAAATTTATGGAGTAATATTTATGACGTCCACCTAAAACCATTCAGAAACGATCTGAGGTTGGACCATAAAACCTGGTAACTGTTTTTTGCCTGTTTTTTCTATACAGTGAAACATTTAATTTGTACCTTTATCGGAGGCGGCTCCAGAAGGGATGTTTGGGAGGCATGTTTTGTTGGTTTTCGTAGTTACGATGTTGTGCTTTTAACGATGTCACGGGAATCAGATAACCATTTTTTGACTTTGTTGTTCACCATCATCATTATGTATTCGCGCAACACGTTTATCATTATGTATTCATTATGTATTCGCACTGTTTATCCATTTAGATTTATCATTGATTACTAAAGCAACATCGCGAAAAGTATGGAGACACATGGTACATGGTGTGCGTTAGAACCAGCACACACGCCTTTCCAACGCTTTTCCACTCCCCCTCACCCCCCCCCCTCCCCATTATATTGTCTTCTTAGTTAAAGTTCGCCTAATAAGTAGTTTGGCGCATACCCAGCGGTGGGTTCTCCGCTGTATGCGCGGTACACCCCACCAGAGGAGCAGCAAAGGTCCGCAGGCACCTGGTTCCACGTGACCGCCGCGCGGTACCTGAAGGACCTCCTGGCAAGCTCCGTCCACAGTTGCGGCGGTCTGAGGTGTCCGTCGGCGGCACGTCACCGCGTTTCCACAGACGACACGTCACTCTGCAGGACGAAGATGCCGCGCAGTGCCGACGAAACGGAACGTTTTCCTGGCTCATAGCTCGATACACGTACAATGTACACGTTCATGTCATTCCGAATGGCATAGTTATTACATTTATGGCGACAGCGATGGATCCAGAATAACTGAAACTATACTTATGTATAGTTTCTATGTCAACTATACTTACATATATGAAACTATACTTAGGTATAGTTTCATGCATATATATATATATATATGACCCTAGTACCCCTATATATATATATATATATATATATATATATATATATATATATATATATATATATATAGGGGTACTGATGACTTTACTTTTGGGAAAGTATTTAATAAGCTTTGTTACATCAGGAGCAAGTATAACATGTTTTGTGCTTCATGCTTAAACGCTATTTTTCGACAAGTGAAAGCGAAATTATTACAACAGAGAGACGGATTCCGTAACAAAAATGGGCACACTGTACACCACATCATGATAGTGAGATGGCAAAAACGGCCGTGTAAAGTTTTGCGACTTCTACGGGTAGGATATTGCTTCAGCTCTATAACCCAAGGAGCACGGTGCAAATGAGCGGATCCAGTAAAGCCTTAGCTTGTGCCCACAGATCACTGATGGATGTATATTTGAATAGTTGAGCAACATACAAATGCAATTTTGTTTATCTGAGGTCATTTCACAAGATCAGGTCACGGTCAAAAGCCAAAATGTGGCTTTATAGCAAAAATTTGCCGCTATTCTTTCAAATGCCAAACCCGGAATATATATGGCGTCGAAAGGTCCTCTCTACTTGTGTACGAAGATTCAGCTCCATATCAGGTCGGGTCACGGAGCTATGACCTAAAATGTCAGTGCACGTACGCTACATCACAACAACCGTAAAACGGAATTTCAGAAATAGAGTGAATTCAAATGATTGGAAACGTTTTCAGATAATATTAAATGCACACGAGATCATTTCAGGCAACTGTAAAGTCCCTAGAGGTCATTTAAGGTCAACGATCGTCAGTTAATCTGATGAACATGCAACCATGACAGTTCCCCCTTTTCATGTCCCTGGCACCGCCTGTGCTAGCATTATAAAACACTGTGATGCAATTTGCACTTCTCCAGCATAGCATGACTAGTAGAAGCCAAAAGAAGTGCTTTTAGCTTTTTTGTTACATCAGTTTTTGAAAAACTGTCCTATTTTTAAAACCTTGAGAACATCTGTTAATTTTTTTTTATTTCAAATTTATGGACCAGTGATAAAAGTTCCACTCATAACCTCTCGATTCATGCCAATTTCATCAACATTGGCCCACAAACAACGGAGGTAAGAAATCCGAAAATATCCCCCATTTTGACTTTTTGCCCCCTGTATTCACCCCTTTCAAAATTCTGAGAACCTCTTTTTATAAAAATGTAGTTTACGTCGTGAAAAATCGATTACCTTTTGTTGCGATGAAATCGGACAAGTAGTTCTCGAGATCTCAGGGGGACCGAATCGGCCCCCCTGCCGCTAATCGGCCATACCGTCTAACCCTCTAGGAATAGGGTTAAGCACCGATTTGTGCCCCATTCTTAGTTCTTGGCGTCCCCAATGGTAAGCAGTTTTTGGTTTTGTGTTCACAGTGTATGTTTAACCACACTACTTTTTTCTTTCAGACTCCTTTGGGCCGTAGTGATTCGTAAAAATACAAAAATGGACATACTATGTATCGCCCTCCCTTTCATGGCTGGTGAATGCGCCATTGATACTTGTCTGGATCAAGAAAATTGCCCTTGTATATGCACTGAAGATCACTGTATCATTTGTGCTCATTCTTGACCTTTCGTCAACCATATCTTTTTTAAGCGAGACTTTTTTAAGAGAGAATATGTTTTAAAACCCTTGTTTAGTTATTGATACTGCCATCGGCAGCTTATTATTTCTAAGCATTCAGAATTGCAGAGCAGGATTCATTTCACAGTCACAGTCACAAGGCTTCCTTTGAGCAATCTCGACGCATCTCTGCCTCGAAGTTCTTGAGATATCAGGCGGACGGGTAAGTCCCCGACAAGGCTTAAGTCTAAAAATAAGTCCCCGGAAGAGAGTTAAAGCCTCACAGAGACGCTGAGTAGGAGTAACTCAATGCGTGCTCATCCGTGTTGAATCCCACTGGGTCCTAAAACATCAAAATCTCTATGACGCACGACACCAGCAAATACCAACCCAGCTTTCGGCTCGGTGCGTTTACTTTGGAGACACGTCATGCTGTGGGATGCTGCATACTCCTTTCAAAGGTCGTGCCGTATCAGTATCATATTTTTAGCCGTAGAATGGTTGAACGTCGGCCGACACACGGCCACCTTTGGTTACCATGGAAACAAAAAGTCTGTTTATACACATTAGATTATATGCAGTTTTGTTGCTAATGAAGTAAGAACGCGGAAGAACTCCAAAGAAGAAGAAGAAATATAAAACAAGAATGGTGCATATGTTTAAGTGCTCCATACTAAGGATTTACAAAAAAAAAAACAGCATGTAATGCCAAATCTGAGACAATCACTGTTTCATTACGCGTCTGATTGTACCAAAATCAAACAAACTGAGAGAAAAAGCTATTTTGTGTAAGTTGGTACGTGGCACGAAAACACGGGCAGAGCAGGCGCCCAGCTGTATTTCGTGCCCCGGCATCAGATGGTGGGAACAGTTAACTTCAACACCTCAGATTCCGTCCTAAGCATTTTCGTAAAATGTTCATGCTGATCGTTTAAAACTTCTATGTTGACATGTTCGAAATGTATGCGATTGTTACCAACGGATCAGAAGTGGATAGGGAGAGTTCTTTGGAACCCCACCACGCGGAGGTGGTTCAAATGACCATGGGTGGCAAGATCAAAACTGTCTGCATCAGTCTTGCGCATGATCTTTAAACTCGACTGCAGCGTGTTGTGTCGTGGGTTTCTCGGTCCACTGAAGCACTGCACCGCGTGCCTTGCGTTCAGCGGAGCACGTTGTCGTGTTTTTGTGCTTCATTGTAGCAGAGTGCCATGTGTCCATTATTCTGGAATGGTGTCCAATGCTCGGTATGTCCAATGCTCTCATTCAGCGCGTCCTTTGCTCTCATGGAGCAGCTCCTCAATGGAGATTTGGAAATGCATTGGGGGTCTGGAAAGGATTCCATGCAGTTCTTTTCGAATAATCACCATAGGTCTGTTATGCTGATATGCAATGTTAAATATTTAGCATTTTGGGGAGGAGTACGTAAATTCTTTCGCCACTCCATGACCTCCAGCCATGCCGTGCTCAGTGACGACACGGAGGATGTCCAGTCCTCCAATGCTATGTCCCACGGCTCGTGAGTCCGGCGCGCTTACCTCCGTGCCGCTCTTTACAGCCGACCCTCTCAGTCTCTGCCTGCCGACAGACACGACCGACCGGCCGCTGGCCGGCGCGCCGCTGGCGCTGCTGCTGGCCGCCGCCGGCTGCGGCCTGCTGCTGGTCGCCGGCGCCGTGCTGCTGGCAGTGCTGCTACGCCGCCGGCGGGCCGGCCGCCGGCGGCCGCCGCCGCCGCCCCGGCAGCCGCCGGCCGTCGCCCGCTGCGGCCGCCGCCCGGACGGCGCCCGACAGTGCTACGGTGAGGCACGCGGACTGCTGCTGTGGTAGCCGGTATGCATGCGGTATCCGGTATCCGGCTGCGGCGGAGCCCTGATATGGTATGGTAACTGTGGAAGCTTACGTTTGTGAGTTCAGCAAATGGAGCCGTTATAGCGAGGCGATGGGGTGTGAAGCTCTGCAATATCGTACAGGCCTGAGCATGGATTTTTCCCATGGTGCAGACGCCTTGAAACATGGAGTCTCGGTATGACATGGCCCTGAGAAGAATAAGTGTGCTTTCGTACTTTGTAACATGTAGGCCTATCAAATTGGTGACTGGCCGTGGCACGATGGAGACTGCTGCAACAGCCGTTGTATTTAGACCCTAATCCTTGGGAGACATCACGAATTACTCATTGACGTTTCGTGACCACAGAGCAACAGCTGTCAACCCTGGAGCTGGTGCCGCCGGCTCCTCCGTGTTACGTGATGAGAGAGAGGTCACGTGACTTCAGCTTCGTCGAGTCCATGGAGCGTCCCGGTTCTGGCAGCGCTACCCTGCCCAGAGCACAACCGCGACGTTATTATTATGAGGTACGCCACTGACAATGCCACTCTGCTGTGCCATCTGCTGTCGCGACATTCGGTCTGCAGTCGCGCTATTGCTAGAAATCATTTTTCACCTGGAAATGTACAAGTCATAGCCACACGCCGTCTGTCGCAATAGTGGAACTCCCGTTGACATACAATGCGATGCGACAAATTACAATTTAATGGCCGTCGGCAGAGTTCCGAATCACGCCGGCGGCTTTACAATGCTCCCATCGGCCGCGTCCGAGGCGCCGGACTGCCGCTCAGTGGTGACGAGTTTCGCCCGCGTCTCGGCGCCGCGGCCTGACAGCGCCGCCGGGACCTCACGCACTGACAGCTCCCATTTCAGGCGGAGACGATGGCGTCGTGCGGCGCCCCGCCGGCGGCGTGCGCCGGCCGGCAGCCGCTGCCGTCGCGGACGGCCAGCGAGCACGACCGGCTCTGCCTCGTGCCGCTGCCGGCGAGCTGCGGCCACGGCCGGCTGCCGCCGCCGCCGCCGCCGCCGCCGGCCGCCAGCGCGCTCGGCAGCCCGCGGTGGGCGCGGCCGGCGCCCGGCGGCCGGCGGCGAGCGGGGGACTGTGCGCCGGCCGCCGCGCGGGACGCCGTGTAGCGACGTCCCTCCCGGGCAGAGGTTCGCTGGCGCGGGCATGACGTGTTTCAAGTGCAGATGGCCGCCGCGCGGGACGCCGTGTAGCGACGTCCCTCCCCGGCGGAGGCTCGCTGGCGCGGGCGTGACGTGTTTCAAGTGCAGATGGCCGCCGCCGCCGCGCAGCCGCGAACGAACGTTGTTTTGATGTGCTACGCGCTCCTGTTCTTGTGTTACAAGGAAGCATTGGGGTATTATTGAAAGTCATTGCCTGAGGATGTTTGCTCCTGTGTCAATTTAGATGCAAAAAAGTAAACAATCGCAAGGCAGTTTGGTGATGTTTGGTTGCCTCAGTCCAAACATCTTAGTCACCGTGCTTGATATCGTTGGGCTGTCTTAGCGTCGTTCAAGAACAATATATGTATATTTTTCTTGATGTTACCGATATATGTTATATATGTTACCGATTTCTGATGTGTACGCGACCAAATTATTTTTGCTTTTCCACCAAATGCTTGCGACTCATCTGGTCACAGTATCAAACAACGCATAGTGCTGGGTCGTGTCGAAGTGTGACACCGTTTTGAAAACATGGTGACGTCCGTGAATCTGGTGTGTCTGCGATATATCTTCCGCCGACGCATGCGTGACTGAAATAATACAAATCACAGACATCACGATGGAACGATGTTCGTCGAGACATCTCAAGCCATCAGGAGGACCGTGAAAGTTTCTAATACTCGTGCTGTCCGTGAAAATCCAGCGCCAATGTCTGTAATCACGTTGCCCTGCGGCCGTACCGAGGCCCAACTTCCGAAACTTTAGCTGTGCTCAGCTGATCAGGTCAGTTAATACAAGGCCTGCTGGCCAGCTTTTAATTGCCCTCACGTTTTGAAAGAATGGGAGAAAGCCATTAGAAACCGCAGAGATGAAAGAGTGACAAGGAGCATTTTTCAGTTCGGTACATCCATAGGAAATGCAATCCACATTCCCAGCATGACTGAAATTAAGCCCGGTTCACACAGCGACCACATTTGTCCTGACTACGGGTCCGGAAGGGTCTCGACCTGTCCGAAGTCTGGACCGGCTCGGAGTCTGTCCCGATCCGAGACCAGGACCAGCCCGAGAACAGGACCGGTCCAGAGTCTGGACCAGTCGAGATCAGGACCAGTCCGGAGTCTGGGCCGTCCTCGGCAAAAAATACGACGACCTTCGGATAGAGAGGGAATGCAAGGATGTCATAACTCTACCTTCTTCATGTAATCTCATTATCTTAATGTCCCGAGTCTGTATTAGAAAATCTTTTTTTTAAATTTCCCTCACAGGAGGTAACAGTTGTCCAGCACTCCTGAAAACCGTTCAAATAGTAATGGCCTCATGCGGAGGTGATTCAGTTCGAGTTCTGCTCGGTGACCTCAGGTTGATAATCTCAAGTTCAGGGAAAGTCTCTTTCTATTGCAGGGTAACTTGGCTTTTGATAGCAAAAAAATAATTCGACAACTGCGACCTGGGACATAGGCCAAATAGGTCTTTCAATTAGGACGAAATAATGGAACTGAGTGGCCACTACTGCTCGACCCAGCCATTACGCTTTCTACCAGCTGGTAGCATCGCAAACACTGGGACCTGCCAGTCCTCTAGCTTTTGTGAATCTGTACACGCATTACGATGGTTGTAACTTTTTAGCGACATGACTATTCAGTGGCTAACATTTTCGCGCTTAGGGGTTTTTTTTTGGTGACCTTTTTAACCCCTCAGTACTTGACAGCAAGCAACACCATTGACGCGCATTATGTTCAAATTTGTGTCTCAGAATGCTTAACTAGAGCGAAAAACATCGGTTTCTATAGCGGAAGACATCAAAGGAAAATAAAAGTGCCAACAATGAGTAAAAATTCATTTCCATATTTCAACAGAAACGTCGTTATAGGCTGTGCTTCCCAACCACTCAAGGAGGCGTCCTGCTGACTGTAGCCGTAATTTGTTTCCTCATCGTCATTTACGGTTTGGTCGCGTTAGTAAAGAAAATCTAAGGTACTTGATGAGTTCATGAAGCCAGTTTCACTCAGTGTAGTTTTGCGTAGAAGTTAGTGTAATTTCAGACAACAAATAGATGTTCATGCTTTTGATTTCGTATTTGACGATCGAACATCAATTGTCACGCCGCTTACGTGAGCAGCGCTCTTGTTCGCCGCAAAGCGTTGAAATTACGCCATCTGAGACTCGCTGTACGAAGAGCGCGTGAAATGGACGGACACTCAGTTCCAGGGCGAGCTGCACCATTCCGCACCCCCTGGTTCATATCGGGATCGCAACAGACCGCGTCTGGAGCCAAGTGCGGAAGACGTCAACCGTTTTCCAGACGGATCCTGACGAGGCTAGTTCGGCATCGTACGCACGGCATCATTACGCTGGTTGACAGAAGTCGTCATGCGGTTTGCCCTCATTGGGACGCAAATATTAAAAGATATGAAGGCATTTCTAACTGCCAGTACCAGTCATGAAAACCCTGATGTAAATATTGTCAGGCGTGCACAACGTGTAGGTGACGAATGGCTCCATCAAAGCTCCACCAAAGAATGGCTCCACAAAGTAGGCCATGTTTTCCTATCCGTAGAGCGAAGACCTTCCGTGTTTGCAGATGGCGACGAACGTTTGGTTGATTTCGGCATTGCCGAGCGAAGACAAAGATTGGCGTTACATGGCTTCGATTGTTGCAATTCTTCAGCGCTGAAGGCTAGTCGGCTTAGTAGTGATGGATTTATGGAATTAAAAACAATGACACACGAAGACAAATTGCGTTCCTTCACTAGCCTACAAAGTGTGCGGTACCGCCTGATTCACGTGCACCTTAATGCGAACATTGATGGTGCCCGCTAAGTCAGTCAACAAACGTTTTTCCAGCCCTGAATTCCCGCCGTTGAGCCGTAAGCCGAGTCATCTACAAGGTTCACCGCCGTCATTGTTTTCCACCGCGCCAGCGGCGCTCTTCGTCATGGCAACGGCCGGGTGGCGGGAAAAAGTGCCAGGCATATGCAAAACAGGACGTGGGTTGTGGGAGTTTTGGAATCCCTTTTTTTGCTGTCGGAGGAAAGGTCGTTCCGACACTCAGTCATCTGACACTGAGTTTGAACTTGGCAACACCCGTGGTAAGGCCTCTGCTACTGCGCTACACTGCTTCTTGGTGAGTTTGTGACCTCGATTCTGTGGACCGCCGTCATAAGGTATTTCCCGAACAGCAGATCATCAGCGAGAGCGTCAGGAAGCTCTCACTTCATACACTGCAAGACTGGTAACGCCCAGCTGTGCAGTTAGATCGTGATTTGTAAAAGAGGTAATGCCGTACGACATCGTTCCTTTCTCGTGTGTGCTCCAGCGTTGATTGTTCTAGTAGTCTCTGTAGGTTTGACAAAGTGCAATGGATTACTGTCAGGTTTATGGAGTGAAATCAAACTACCAATACTGAGCATGGCTCTTTATAAGAAATCCACGCTAATAAGCCAGCCTTAGTGGCTTTCAGTCTGTATATTCCGCGGAAGCAATGCTATCAGTTTATGTATTTGGCTTGTAAAGAAAAGCGTCGTGCCCCGAAAAACATTTTTTCCATTCCAAGGCCGATAAGTTGCTGTTGTCACATCCGTCAGCATCAACAGAGCATGTTGTCACATCCGTAAAAATCACATGATGAAGGTCATGATCCCCTTCGACGGCGGCCATGCCTACAGTCCCTTGCAAGATGGATTTGGTAGGTTATAAATGTGGCTTTCACGAGAAGAGTCTGCCATGTGAAGCCTTCAAACGGTGCGGTATCACCCGGGGTGTTCCCTATTGCGGCAAAGCAGGCGTGCAGCTGTACTCATTCAGAACCGTAAACGAATTTTTCATTGGTGTGCTTCAAGTAAGTGTTAGGTAAAACAAACGAGTAATGAAAAACTACGTATTTTAAAGTCTGTGCCAGAGCTCCCAACAGTGCTTCTTCATTGGGTTTCATATGGGACTAATTATGGAACATACAAAGAACCATATTGTTATGAATGTCGGTGACTATACAATTTTTGCTATACGTGTTATTACGTTACATGCTAAGAGAATGCTCCATCTTGGTCCACTTTTCAAAGATACATAGGTGTTATTGGTCCGAAAGCTAAAACCGCTGAACATGCTTTCAACGTTCATTTTCTAGCAAACAGCTGGACGCATAAACAGATTATGTAACCGGGCACCGCCTGGCGTTTTTTTGTACCAGCGATCCCCTGGGGGTGTCAAAAAGAGCACCCCGTGTTATCTCAGGATCTAACCGTCGGATCTCAACCGGTCTACCGCCAGTCTATAGCCCTGAGTCTTGCGATTCAGAAGATACTATGTCCGCCCTGGTCACCTGGCTGATAACGTCATAGGTTACGTAAAACTCATAACAAGATAGCGGAAAAACTGACACCGGTTCGTACATCATATCGTCGGCAGTATTGGTCTTATAGTCTTCAGCTGTGTATGAAACGAATGGTTACGATTTTCTGCATCAGAAGCATGCCAGCGTGTTAAAGAAATATTGGGTCAAGGTCAGCTTAGGTCAGGTGAAACATTGCTCTTACTTTACATGCCAAAGATCGACGCATACTTGCTGCCGATTTGATACACGTGACAAAAAAGACGTAAGTGAAACCTTCTGATGATTTTTTTATGAAACCTTCTGATGGACTTTTGCATTATCTGCTTTTCATCCAGTTAAGGTCACTCTAGGTCAGGTCAGATAAGGTTGCATTACTCTTCCTGACAAAGAGCAAAATTTACTCGCAGCGATTCTTAACTGCGTCAGGTACAGAATTAAAATGATATCTGATGATAATTAGTTATGCTCTGTCTGCTTTTTGCCGGTTCAGGGTGAAGCCAGGTAAGGAAAGATAGTCATTTTCCTTTTTCTGACTAGGAACAATAATTGCCTGCTGCTACTGAACGATCTTCCACAGAACACGTATGTCGTTTCGTACTGACATCCACCTATGACTGTGGCGTGACCTGACTTGACCTCACGTTGCATTTGGTGAATCGTGCTGAGAGGCGCGTACAGACTTGGTTGTCAGACTTGAACGATGGGGAAGGTCAGTAGCAACCACTTCTATTACCCATAATGCAAACCAGTCCAATTGTCATCATGCATGTGACTTAGCATGACGTCTTATGTTAGCGTGTCACGTTTTATATTTCTTTGGGGGCCGTGTCCTACGTAAACCCAAATAATTCATGCATTATATTCGTGAATATTATCGAAAAAACGAAGCATGATCGGGCCGCCGCCCGAAGAGGCGAAGACATGCGTCCAGGGGTTCACTTATGACATCATATCTCAATGACCTGACCTAGTATGGAAACGGTTTTGATGTCAGAATATGTAAAATTGGTCGATGAAGAGGTACTAAATGTTTGGTTGGGCTGATTCTAACAGTTCAGAAGTGATTAACCTGCGCACGACCGTCGGTCGGTTTCGAACATGCGCGACTGGGGGGAGGCAGTTGGCCGCCCCCTCTAACTCACGAACGGTTGGTCGCACGATAAATATAAGCATACCGCTGGAAAGCTTGTGACGAGTAGAGCTCGAAACCGGTCTCATTTTTAGTTTTAGATAATATGGAAGCAATTTACGCCCTATATATGTTTTCTCATAGCCGACTGCATGAGACCGACAAATGGTCTGAATCTCAAGGGCTGTAACTAATAACGCATAGGTAAAGGCACCAGCGCACAAGTAAAGGTCCACGGATGCCGGTACACGCCTAATTTCTCAGATCTGTTTAATATATACGCTGAAAAGTTGAGTTAAAGACACGGCAATTCTCACGTCAGCTGTCGGCGTGCGCCGCAGCCATATGTAGTAACAAACTGACGGGAACTAATTTTAGCGTTCCTTTATTTTCGCGAAAAAGCCTATCCATGTCAATTTTACTGATCTTACTGGTTCTTGTGGTGGTTTTTTCATGCCTAAATTTTGGAAAAATTCATTAGTTACCAGTTTACGCAATTGGCGGAGCTTTATTCGCGAGAGTCTGTTTATTTCCAAAATATGCTATTTTTTTAACTTTTTGGGGTTCCTGGTATTACTTACGTCTGTGCAAGCTAGTTCTGCCGTTTTCTACCCATTCTGAGTAATTCATCGCCGATTTTGACGATAATACATTTTGGCTAACTACAGTTATTCGTGACCTGACCTCAGGTCAATGGGTGAAAGTCATTGATACTTTGCCCAATGACGGTAACTGGATGTCTGCTTCACTCCACACTAAAAATGTTATGAAATATTCCGCCAATTTCCGAAAAAAAACGACGACATGTGTTAAAAAATGGGCTTGACCTTAGGTCAATGACCCAGAAAATTCCAAAAAACCTGAGATAGCGGATTTGTTTCATCTGTCACGATCACTAATCCCTGAAAGTATTATTTAGATATCTTGTTTTCCGACAAAGTTAGAGGGCGCTAAACTTTTTTGACATAGGTCCGTTTGGCCTGACCTAGGTCAGGCACCTGGCCTGACCTAAGGTCAAAATTTTGACACGAGATGTAAAATTGATGAAGCAAAAGGTACACAAAGTTTCGTGAGTCTGTGTTTTTCGGTTCTCTTGCAGTCCCAGAAAAACCTCAGGGGGGCGGCCAACTGCCCCCCCCAGTCGGGGGCGGGTTAACAAAAAACCGAGAGGTCGTCCTATTTGACAGCGCCCTGGCGGTGCCGGGTGAACAGAATATTGCACTCGAATGTCACCCATTGGTTATACACAATACGGACGCTTTGTTCGTGTTCATTGACCTGCGCCGGCCCCTGCCATCACGCAACAGCTGCCAATAGACCATCAATAAGAAGGTAACAAAACATCTCAGGGAAATCGCCTTGCATCACCGTAAACGTAAAGATCCGAATCATTTTATACAATAAACTTATTTCTAAAACAAGCTACACGCGGGCTGTAGGAACTGAAAACACGTCATGCAACTGTAACGCTTCTTTTTGCTATAACCGCTACTCAGGGTCACGTGACCAGGAGAAAAATGTTTCACACTTCTCTTTGTTCCAATGCAACATTATAATTGTTTCTTACGGTAAATATGTTTTGATGGTAAATCAAAAGGTTGATAAAAAGGTATTTTCTCCACAGGCGTTCACTTAGCCGTACCGTCGATTGTGGATGGCAGCTAGCAGGTAGCACCGTAATTATTAGTCATCATCTAACAAATTTCCCGAACCTTGTGAGAAGCGCGCAAGATGAAAACAGCTCGATGTAGCTCCTCACGCACACTGCGTCACCAAAACGCGTCCTCACACTTCTCCGCAGCAATGGGCTCGTGGATGGAAATGGCTGCGTGACGTTTATCGATAAACAAGTACCGCGGGCTTGGAAAAAGTTCGCCAAGAAAAGGTTGCTCGAGGAAATTCACAAAGGTTCATTTGGTGCTTCTCTACAACACCTCATTTTGACGTCACGTGGGCTATGGCACTACACACGCGGAGTCTTTTCACGCATGGGTCTAACACAAACGTTTGCCCGGGCCGTGCTACATGGTGGTGACGGTCTGAGCTCCACGCACAAACATGACTTGATGGCGCGGTCCGCTTGCGAATTCATCCAATCGGTCGATTAGGTCGTTTGGAAACGGGACAGAGCACGGGAGCATTCAGCCACGACCGCTGGTGGCTTTTAGGTAGATTAGGTGGGGGTCGGTCCACGTAACGGTCCGACTGGGTGGCGGAGCAAATATTGACCTCCACAGTTAATCCTCTTGAAAACGCTGGAAGGGGACAGTAGCAGACGGCCCAGGGAGGAGACCGGAGGTCCCTGGACCGCAGAGCCGACACAGGTAAGTCTCTGCCGTCCGCCGCGACAGCTTTGTGCCAGTTTCTGACGGAAAAATGGATGACTCAATTGCCGCCAGCTGGAAGATCAGAGTGGACGTTCTTTTCTGACTTCGCAGTCCTGTCAAAGCGTTCGTCTTTCCAGAGTGATCACGGCGGGTAGAAACGATCGAGAATCCCCAAGGTAGCCCAGTGCGGTAGGTTTATGTCTAGGAAGTAGTCAGCCACTGTAAGCACTAGGCTGTAAAGACATCCGTCTTATCAAGCCATTTGTGATTACTTTATTTGCCTCTAACAAGTGATTGATAAAAGTAATGAGGATTGATTACATGAGATAAAATAGCATTGCAAGTTCTTGGAATGGTTTCTGTCGTACACATCTGGGTCATTCCATGCCAAAACTCAACCAACCGATAACACCCGACCAGCAGGGAGTTTGCTGAAACTTCGTCTATGGGGTTTTCTGTAGTCCTAAAGCCATATTTAAGAAAATTATGCCGATTGTACGTGCGGTTTTGAAATTATAAGCAATTTTTTTACTTTTCAAACTTTGCAAAAAGTAAATACCAAGCGAATGTATCTCTTGAACCATTCATCATGCTTTTCATACATATGATAGCAAATGAAATTTTCAGTTCTGATTTGTAAAAAAGAAACATGACAATGTGGGACTTGAAAACCATCATATTTGCATTCTACATGTATTTTACCATCATATTTGACGTGAAACATGGCGGGCATTTTCATACGAGCTCTGCCAACGCGCCTCGAATTGCCCCTCCCGGAGTCGTTGGTAAAAGTTGTGGTGGCTAAACAGTAACAAGTACTCTGTCAAACAACATTAGTCGGCAAACATATTGAACAGCCAGAAAAAAAGACATTTGACATCGATGACGTCGTAATGCGAAGCAATCGTTTCTACCACGACGATTGTTTACAATTTACGAGCACCTCGAATGATGTACTGCGTGGCGTATGGTACGTTTTCACCTCTGTTTCTGTAACGGGCTTGAACAGATGGAATCCCCTGCTTCCTGTGATGGTGCACGGCTCCGCAAAGCTGCTGCCAAACAGATCTGATGTCTCTTCTACTTCCTCAGATATTGCGTACATAATCTAGGAAAATGAAAATGTGACATGGTCTTAAATTATGCTAATGCTATGTGTTGTAGCATGATGGAAGGTTAAAAGAAAGCAGACAGTTTAAAATAAACATAGAAACTTCCAACGTACCGTAACATGCAGTCGCTTAAATTACATCAAGATAAATTCTTCTCACCAGTCTTTTATATAGGCAGAACACAAGCCGAACATGTCCTTTAAAATCAGGATTTGGCTGACCGTCGGCCTTTGAAGATTGGTTTGCTCTGTGCGTCGTTTCATATTGCCGCCAGTCCCGTCACAAGGGCCTTTTCCATGGCAAGTCGCAAAAAATGCCACGCTCAGCGCAGTTGAACATCGCGTTGATGGGGACACATGCTCCAAAAGTTTTTTTTTTTTTTTTATTGGGCAGCTAAACTGTCCGTAAAATAATGGATTTCCTGGAGCACGTTATTTCCTTGCTTTAGCAGTTAATTTGCCTTCTTCTGGGGGTAAATAAACTGGAAGGTAAAAACCTTTTCCGTCTTGTGTCACGTGCATTGGCTCATCACGCAAATCATTTTCGCTGTCATGTCCTCGCTATCTTTCGTCCTCAAGTGCGCAAGGAACGGATGCTTTATTACTTGCGATATATCCCAATGAGGACCTTGAATGACACCTGGACGTAGGAATAAATAATTTTCCGAAAAATCTGCGCACAAAATGACTTCTTCTTCCTTCAAAGACGCCTGCAGGCCTCTCAGTTCCTCATTTTGTTGTTTTGCGATGAAATGATGCGTTGACAGCTTCGTGACTTCCAAACTCATCTTATTGTTAAATTGTTAAATTGTTGTTAAATTGTTAAATTGTTGTTAAATTGTTAAATTAAATGTTAAATTGTTAAATTCTTCAGTGGTTCGACGCAGCGTCACCAATGCTGTGTGGTCTGTGTTCACGCACCGTTTATATTTCGCTTCATCGGTGCAGCTTAGATTTGGGAAGCTTGTCTGAAAGGACTTTAATGCTCGTTCTCCGGGACAAGTTTCACAGTATCCCAACACGCATGCTTCATTTGTGAGCGTACAGACTGTTTTTGACATGAGGCACTCTGTTGTGAGTTCATTGGCGACGGCCTGCAACATCAGTTTCGGACTCTGGTGGTGGACGCAGATGCAAACCGAATGCGCTCCCGCGAACCCGGCCAGCACGCACCATGGCGGGCGAAGAGTGGTAAATGTTCAGAAAGGGGTCAACGACTTCATTTCTGTAGGCGTGAAATCATTCTCGAAGATCAAATCAGATACAATCAGCCCTTTCTGAAGCAGCTGTTTATCGCTCGGTTCCTTTCTACTGACATCGTGCCGGTCGAAAAACTTTTCAACGGCCTCTTCTCCCTCTTTAGACACAACATTTCAAGGTTTTTTCATTGTTGGTATTGCGAGAATCACCTGGTTCGCCTTCCGTTTTCTGGCTCGTTTGACCATGTCTAAAGAAGCCCCGAATCTGTTCGCTGTTTGATGGAAGGTAAAAGGAGACAAAGTCAGAATTTGCACTTTAACGCAGCAAAACGTACTCGAGTTGTTGGATTTTTCGATCATTTCCGTCATCATTGTTTCATAGAATTCATGAGTCTTGTTTGCTGAGTTCAGCACCATGTGCTGGTGTCAAACGTCTTTACAGACCTCTGGTGGCTGACTGCAGTTTCCTCCGTTCTTTTCCCTCCACTGATGGCGATAGAGACTCTTGAACGGAAAAATATGACCACATCGCTAGTTTCGAATCATTTGTATTCAAAGAAAACTTTCGGCGTTTGAAAGACCCACCAGGGATACCGATAGGAACAAGTTGCCGAAATATCCGGGTTTGCGCGAGATAACAACCATATTTATTTCATAAGATGGCATCAGAACATGGACCTGGCCGTTTTTGGTAACTCATTGGGTTTTTCTCAAGGCCCTGTACCCCGCTCGACTGCACACCGTTTCTGCGTGCTATGTTTTCGAAAAATCCCAAATATTTGCATTCAGATAGCATATACGTGCTTCAGCAGCTCCGAAATCAATTGTGTTGTGTTACATGAAGCCATAACACAGCTCGTCTTAAAAAATTATCTTCCCGGGTATTTAACCGTCATCTATTGTCCATTCACCGGCGTCTCTCTGAGGGTTGCCATTGCCATTTTACAACAGTCGGCCAGTTGTTGTGTCGTTATTCTCTTCTCTGAGCTTTGTTCATAAAGCAGGGACGACCCGGTATACAGCGAAGAAGTGCTGGTATTTATTGGACGCCCACGGCAAGGCGTCGGCGACGCTGCTGCTAACTTCATTTGGCCCGGAGTACGCAGCGAATGTTGAACTGGTCGACGGCTTGTCATAATCCGGCGTCTTTTCTGCGAACTGCCCGAACTGAGGAAGTGTGTTAGTAGCCTGTTTTCTGCAAGACGTGCATAGTGTTTCCTTTTCTCACGAAAGTTTGTGTGAGATGTGTTTTGGATGGAATCGGCGTACACGTTCCGACAATCTGTCTCTCCCCTTTGGTGCTGTTCGTTGAACGGTTTGGTCAACATCGTACATTGAACGATCAACATCGAATGGCGGTACCCTTTGGTCCTGGACTTGTTTCACAATACGCTAACGTGCGAATTTTCTTTGGTGGCAAGCTCTGTGTCCGCTTCCACTTCCACTTCATGTTGACCACTTCCTTTCCATTGCCTTCGCACCTTGTTCTGCTCCAACAGTCGTATCGCTTCGTTCGTTGTGTGAATAGCACACCTATTTTATCTTTGCTTTATCCTACGTGCAGACTCCCTCCCCTCCCGTGGCCCCTGGACGACTGAACTGAACCTGAACTGAACTGAACTAAGCTGAACCCGTGGCCTCCTCCCCATCCTCACGCCTCAGGCACCTGATGCGAGGGGGAGGGACAATCAGGGAAACAGCAGCCGGCCGCGGCGCCCGGGCGGGACGATTCGGGGTGCGTGGGCAGAACTGGTATGAAAATACCTGCCGTGTTTTACATTGATTCTGAGATCAGAATGTGTGTGGTTTTAAATTTTCACCGGTTCTATTTTCCAGAAGTTAAAACTGACCATTTCATCTGCCATTTTATATTATATTTTTAGCAGTTTTAGCACGGAATTTTAGGTCAGTTCAAAGTCCATCCGCCTGCATTCGAATGATGTGTGTGCCTGCATTCGAATCATATGTGACGAATGGTTCGCGAGGTATGATAGTTAAAAACTTACCTTTTTCAGAACTTGAAAAATTGGAAATTATCTACAACTTCCAAACTGTTTGGTTCTCAGAATCGTGTTCAGAGCTACAGAAAACCCGCAGACCAAATTTCGGTGAAATCCCTGATGGTCGGGTGTTACAACCGACTGTCCATTGGTTGAGTTAGCATGGAATGACCATCTAACAATGACGAACGTCTGTGATCTACCGTGTTTTTAAATACGTATGTTTTTCCTTGACCTCTCTACTCTCGTAACTTCCCGCTTGCACGCATTTTCTTTGCAACAGGACCTTGACCCTGAGATAAACGAGAAGGACCCGAACCATGAGGACGTTTCTGGAAGTCACACTGGGCTTCTTTGCCGTGAAGACCTCGATGCACGGCGTCCGCAACTTTTACGAAGCCAAAGGAAAACCTGCAGCAATCAGCTGGATGGCTGTTGTTATGATCATGCTGGTCGCTGCTACCTATTACGGTAAGCTCTGAATGCATTTTGCTCCCGCAAAAACGGATATTGTCGGCTTACAATTATTTCAACATCTCTCAAACTACATGCAGACCATTTACGAGTGTTGCATGAACTTGTCACAAACAGCGTAATCATAAACATGAAGCCGTTTACGAGGCAATGCTTTACATAAATGCAGAGTCGCACGACCATAGATTATGGATATGGATCCATAGCTATAAATAAATTCGGAGTTACATCATTGCATGACTCGCCAAACGTTTACTTGAACGGTGGGTGGTGAACAGGAATTTGCGTTTTTGAGACTTTGCAATGCGCATCGTACCAGAAAATGCTTTGTAGACATGTTTCCGAAGTTGTATGTAGTTATATGAGTGATGCTATAGAGTACTAAAACGTTATGTATATATATACACATACGTATGGGTATACGTACATGTATATATGTATATATATATGCATATATATTGGTGTATTTAGGCAAGAGGTTCTCGTTTATACTGTTTGATTAAAGGCCAAGGCATACTGGTACTTATAACAACAACCACTTGATCACGTCGTTTAACACGCGCACTAGAAGGGGTCTTTTTGTGCACCCCATCTGTTTTTCCTGAATATCTCGAGAAGGGATCGGAGCTGGTTGCTGCTGCTTTGTGACATTTACGGCAATTGAATAGCTCGTCGATTGACGCAGAAAAATCGGAAATCGTCCGGACATTTCTCAAGTTTCAAGTACTTGAAGTTAGGCAAACATAACGAAGATGACGGCTGTCGCTGACAAATGGGAACTTTGTGAAAGAACTAGTTTTCCACCCAAGATTACCTTTTGAGGACAATCACGCGACGTCATTCGTGCATAAGTGAGATGCACCAAGACCAAAGTCGGGGTCAATAGGTCACCAAACATCAAGGCCAAACAGCTTGTAACCTGATCTAGATTTGCTTTGCAACATGCCAGTTTGTATGAAATATGTGTCCAAAAACCCTAATAAAAAACGTGTGCACATATTAAAGTGCTTACATATACCAAGGTCAGTCAAGGTCAGGGTCATTCAAGGTCAAGATCAAATATCTGGTGAACTGGCCCAGATTTGTTCTGCGACAAGTCGATTTGCATGAAATATGCATTCAAAGACCCTAACAAAAACACGTATATGCGCATGGGTACGCATACATATATACCAGAGTCATCTCAGGTCAAGGTCATCAAAGGTCAGGGGAACCTTTTTGTGACCTGGTCAAGATTTGCTTTGCAATATGTTGATTGTATGAAATATGCATCAAAAGACCATAATAAAACACTTTTGGTACATTGATACTCACATGTATATACATATATACATATACATACATAAATATAAACGCTGGAAGTGACCAAATGTACCGATGTTGGCTATCTGCACTGACAATACGTCAAAAGATACATTTTGCGCCCTTATTTACTTGCAAACTGTCCCGTGTTGTTCGAGGTCTGATCTGCAAAAGATAAAAAAATGACGCCATAGGTCAATGACCTGACATGACCTCAACCCAATACCCTCAGTCAAGACGCCAAATGAATGGAAATTGTCGTGTTCCACGTTTCAACGGCGAAACAAACACCCTTTTCCCGTTTCGTTCAAAAAGTTGTATGGAATGGTCTGTACGGGCCGAGAAAGTGTCCAAAGTCGACTTTTTCCACCCCATTTGACCTCGAAGATATTGACTTATTCCATATTGATATTGCCCCTGTCCATGAAATTTCATGTCTCTAACTCTTTCCGTATCCGAGATCGGAGAGGCGGGCACTTTTAGACCTCCCTCCCCCTTCCAGTGCGCGTAAGCGCGAAACCCCCTTCCACTGCGGGGGTTAACGATGCACCCCGCAGACGCAGACAAAAATGTGCATGCTAGACAAACATAAACCTGGTCGTACTAAGCAGCATCCGATACAAAATACTGACCTCATCACTTCTGCCGCGGAAAAAGGGAAGTTCTAATTTTCGAGGCCCTAACCATACAGGAAAACTCACCAATTTTAAAAACACAGGCTCCTATTTTTGTAACACTTCAATTATTTAGGCCGTGCTGTGTAAAACCTGTATAATGTTTTATGTAATGTGATCGCCATGTGCAATTTGCAGTAGCGAAAGTGTCTAAACAAGTGTGGTCACCACGGCAATTTTGTCAATCAAACTATGAAACTATTTTATGTATGTCGATACTCGATAGCCGAACCGACCCCATCGCTGAGAGACGGCAACCGATGACGTCACAGCTATGGGTACGAGAGAGCCGGGATTCGGATTTCGAGGTGGTCTAGTGCAGGCGCGGGTCCAGGAGGGGGGACTTTTTCCGCTGTGTTAAACGTCATAGCCCGGCCGGACCGACCGGCCGCTGGGGGTTTCGTGATGTCACAACTTATCACAGGCCGTTTCAGCGAGGCGCCGCTTTGAGGACTGGATAGAGCAATTTCTGTTTGGATCTCCGCACTTTTGGCAGCGGAATTGGATTAAGAGAGTCGGAATGGGTTAAATAAGACGAAAAATAAGAAGACATTCCCGGAAATCATTACTGTATTCTTGTTAGCTTGGCAGAGGCGGGTGCCTCTCAGGAAAGAAATATTCTTAGGGCGGGCGACGTCTATCGAAAATGAGTGGATATATCCGTGTATACGCTTCTCGGGTGAATTTGTGTTCTCGTGAGCACTTCAATGACATTCTCGTCTTTTTTGCCCGTAGGGATGTCGTATGACGCGCAAATGGCGCCCAGGTTACGACACTTAGGTCACAATAATGCGCCCGTGGGGTGACAATAGCGTCTATTGGGCAACAGCGTATGACGTTTGTAAACCGGCGGTCGGCAAGGATCTCAGTAATATATGTACACTATAAGTAGTTCCCAAATTCATACCAAAGTCCGAGAGCCGATAAAGTCCGTTTCTGCCTTTACCACGTTGTTTTGACTCATAATATAAAGAAGCGCTTGACTGAGTATAATTCTTGTAATAAGGTATGGTAGAATTAGCCTTATAAGCTCATAATATCCAAAAAGAGAAACCGAAAACAAATTATCCTATATTTAACAAAGCAAACTAGTCAGTGTGTCGTACCATGAGGAAGGCCTATGGCCGAAGTATAGGATTAACACGCGCACTAGAAGGGGCACTTTTGTGCCCCCATCTGTTTTTCTTGAAAATCTCGAGAACGAATCGGAGCTGGTCGCTGCTACTTTGTAGCATTTATGGCAATTAAACAACTCGTTGATTAATGCGGAAAAACCGAAAATCGGCCGAACGTTTTTGAAATTCAAAGCATTTGAAGTCAAACAAACATAACGAAAATAACTGTGTTCGCTGACAAATGGGAACCTTGCGAAGGACTAGCGTTCTACGTAAGATTACCGTTTGAACATAATCAGCCGACATCATCCGGGCATAACTGGTATGATGTACCAAGACCAAGGCCAAGGTCAGCGCGGGTCAAGGTCATCAAAGGTCAAGGTCAACTATTGTACGATCTGCCCCAGATTTGCTTTGCAATTCGATCTGTATGAAATATGCATTCAAAGACCCTAATTCAAACACGTTTGTTGCATTGATACGCATACATACATACATACATATTATTTACATATATACATACATATTTATATATGTATAAGTATGTATAATTTTGACATTTTATAGCAATCAAATCATGTACCTGGGTTCATTATAACGACCAAAACTCAAACAGTTGACATAAAACGTACTTTGGGTCAAAAGCTTTGCTCAAGGTCAGTGACCTCGCTTCACTTCTTTTGACCTTGCGAAGGTTAGAGAACGCTAGAGGTGATCAAATATGCCGATGTTGGCTATTCTCGCTGAAAATACGCCAAAAGACGTGTTTAGCGCTCTTATTTACACTCAAGTTACACCAATATCCTCTGTTGCTCTAAACCTGATCCACAAAAAAATGAAAAATGGCGCCATAGGTTAATGACCTGACATGACCTCGACCCGAAATCCTCAGCGAAGACGTCAGATGAATGGAAATAGTTGTATTCTACGTTTTAACGCTCGAGCGCGCACCCTTTTCTCATTTTGTTCCGAAAGCCATACAGAATGGCCTGTACGTGCCCAGAGTGTCCAGAGTTGACCTTTTCGACCCCATTTAACCTTGAAGGTATTGATCTAGGGTCATGAAAATTGCAAATTATGTAAAGCTATACCCTGCCTGTCAAATTCTATGTCTCCAGTCCTTTCCGTTTCTCAGATTGGAGGGGCAGTTTTGTGCACCCTCCCTTCTAGGGCGCGTTAGTCCGAAACCCCAATTACTACGTATGTTAATTTGTACTTTTTGATTACCTTGCATACTTTGCTTTGACTCCATTCGATATAAGCACAGTAACCATATATGGCTTCATACTACATTTGGATGCAGTTTTGGAGCCATGGTAGATTCATCGTCTTTTTCATACTAAGCAAGTGCCCAGAAACATTGCGCTGCTTCCTTTCCTACGTATACCTAAATATATTCTCCTACATGGCTTCTCGTGACCGAGCACACTTTTGGGATAGTTGTGGGATGGGTGTTATTTCTCTCAGTGGGTTCCAAAGCATAATTTTATGGCTCGATATGTTTCGCTTTTGAGTCCCCATCCAGCTTTCGGTGACTCGTGATAGTTAATGTGGATAAGCTTGGCCGTTGCAGCGAAAGCCATAGTCTGCAGAACATCTCAACGAACGAAAATAATTTCACCAATATGTCACAATGAACGGGGTTTTATAAAGCGCTCAGGCAGCTACGGCCATTACGCCTTCAATGGAAAGGAATCAAACAGTAGAAGTCAGTGACAACAATCAGATCACGTCCGTACCAGTTCGAAACAGCAAGCCTGTCGGGGTGACTCGTTGGCCGATGAAGGCCCCGTGATAGCCTGTCCCTCCTGGCCTCCAACGGGGCCCTTTTCTGCCGGCTCTGCGGGCCAACGGGACGCCCCATTGTTCTGTACAGGGGCAACGTGGTGGCCCGTAAAGAGGTTCTCTGTTAGTTTGTAAAACGACCCTCTGCCGGCCTGAAAAGGGCTCCTATGGGCTGGTACAGGTGACTCTGTCAATAATCGCCGAAGCTGGCCCCTAGAGCGGCCCTGCACGTCTGCGAAGGTGCACGTGCCGCATAACGCAGCCGGTCGGTAAAGGGGGTACGTGGTGTCCTGTAAAGTGGCCTCCACTCGGCAGTAAAAGGTCCTCTCTTACTTAAGGGACCTGACCTGTAAACAGAATGGCCCCTTTTACATGTCATCAAGCTCTCTCGGCAGCAAAGAAGCCCTTTCTGATCTTTAAGGGACCTGTGCTGAGCTGTGACGGAGACCTCCGTGGGCCCGTAAACAACACCAACCCGCTTTAGAAGCCGCTACATCCTTTAACATTTAATGGTGTCTGGCATTCCATAACAAACTAACAAACAGTTTTGATCTTGTTCCTCTCTTCCGTGGGACGTACCAATTCCAAACTTGGCCGGAAACTCAGAAAACTCAGTGATGAAAATTTGGTCAGCAGCATTTTCATTTCAGAGCCACCACATTTGAAATTCTAAAATAAACATGGCGGTTTGATCATGACGGAACACGCCCTTGCATTTCTAAGTCATCACAATCGTATGAACGCAAAAGCCAGTAATATGATTCTGATTTGTAACTATGAAATTGCTCTAATTTTAGTGCACTCGTCATGCTGACATAAATACATAAGGAACTGATTATAGTGATGCACTTCCTGTCCTGCATGCTGACAAATCCAGACTATCACACTTATTGGACGTGATGTAATGTGATGTGCGATGTGACAAGTGTCATGCATTTGCGCTGTTTGTCATAAGATGGTTCTGTTATCTTGTTATCTGCTTAGAAATACTGCTCCACTTATCTTGCCTTCATTGGCATCAAACCAATATTCCTTGAGGAGACAGCATCGAACTTAACGTTCCGCCTTGTTTAAAGAGCCATCACGCAAGCTCATACTGTAAATCTCACTCATAATCTTCATCAGTGAAATGAATATATCTTGGGTCTTTGGCATCCTGAATTTAATCATTTCTCCTAACTTTAATACAAGTCCATACTTACACTACATTGGAAGTCAGTGACTACTACGATCACCCAGAACTCGTCTGTAAACTGCTATTCAAGCACACGTAAACAATAAGGTTTCCTTTCTAGCATGGGAAAGGTATTTAAGTCTCTAGTGATTTTCTTAAAAATCTGCATAAAGTGAGGGGCTATTTTAATTTTGTCTCCGCGCTTTTGAAAATAGCTGCTGAGTTATGACAAAAATCTGACTGAGCGAAAAACTCTCTATGTGACCACTCAGCGGCGGCCGACCAACCTTCTAAAGTGTGGTAATCTTGAGCTGAGGTGTGTTGTATTTCTTGGTAATGGAATAGGTGTATTCCGAAATGCCGAAAAGTTAAAACTATACACGAATGTGCAATTTTGCTACGATTATCTTTCCATTAAATAATGAGACGAAAACAAAAATCATGACTAATCGAACAAAACATCAAAAAGCTTGCCGAATGTCGGTACGCCTTGGTCTTTAATCAAACACACACACACACACACACACACACACATATGTATATATGGGCCTTACACTATCGCGATACTTCATCACTTGGGTTTCACTGAGTCGTCATAACATGTTTTCATTTCGCCCTTGAACAAAGACATCAAACGCAATTAATCATAGTGGAACTCTTTGTCATATACAAACATATTCCTTTTAGTTTCCTTTCAATGAATTTTGTTTTATGGCGCTTAACTGAATGATGTGTACGAATTGGATCTTACCTGTCCTGTAACCGCCCAAGATTTCGCTTTGTATTCCCACAGGTTCACGGGTTACGTACTCTTACCTGATTGAGCGAGAGCAGACTACTCAGATGTCATACAGCACCGAGCGTTTCGAAAGCGGCATACCGCTGCCGGTTGTCACCATCTGTCCCTCGAGGAACCCGTTCGTGCTCTCCCGTTTACGAGGTGGGCTTCCAAGGGGCCGGATCGACGCCCTCTAGGTGAGGCATGCAATCCTCAAAGAAACACCGCATAAATGTCTCTCTGCTATGTGGCATCCAAGACAAAAGAAAGTCGGTAGAACCGTGAGTTTTTCATTGTTTACCATCTATTTTGTGGCGTAATTTAAGATGTTTTGACATTTCGAACTAAGTGCAGGGAGTACGTGATGTTTTCTTCTCCATGTGTACGTATGAGATTGCTGATGCCCTTCCAACATTTGTACTAGAACAAACCCACCGCCGCCCACAGCCTGCAGCCCTAATGCAGCACTCCGATGGCTTTAGCTCTTGAATATGAGGAACAAGGCGCCTTCGGAAACTGTCCTGTAGACGTCGTTGATTCCTCGACGAGCTGCTGCTGGTCGGTGCGACCACAATCGTGTGAGCCAGCAGGCGAGATTTTTTCTTTGAGATCGTGTGAGCCAGCAGCCGCTGTCCACAGAGCGGGGGCTGAGCGCCACCGCAGCCACGTTCCTGCTGCTGATGGTGGACCAGGCCAGCCACATCTCGTTCCGGCTGCGCGACTCGCCGCAGCTCCAGCGGCAGCTGGACGCCGAGCTGCGCGCCGTGCTAGCCCCGAACGAGACACTGGTGGAGCTGTTCGAGTACCTGTCGCCAGGGTGAGCGCAGCCCTCCGGCGGGCTGGCCCTGGTCAGTCCGCTCGGCCGGGCGTGGTGGTGCTGCCGTCTAAGTCCGTTCGCTTGTCTCTGGAAGCCCGAACGCTGCGACTGAAAGTGAATGGCCGTTGGGTCGGACAGCTGTCTGGACGGCGCGCGAGTTCGAGCTGAAACCGATGTTTCGTTTTCGTTTCGAACGTGCAGACTTGAAGCTTCGTTTGTGAGTGCAACGCCTGCCGTTTGCAGGTGCGAAGAGCTGGTCGCTGCCTGTTACATCTACGGCAAGTACACCAACGCCAGCACATGCTGTCGGGACGTTTTCTCCCCCGACTTCCAAGTGTACTACCAAGGGCCGCTGCATATCCTCCATGTTTTCGACGCGGTTTCAGCAGAAGAATCAGACGAGACCGGGGGAATACCACGGCCTCGGCGTCATTCTCAGGGAGGACGAGGAGACCTTCTGTAAGGAGCAGAGTCCTGTGGCAGAAGCTGCCCCAGTCGTTTGAGAGAATCAGTCAGTACACACAAAACTGCTCAGCTCCCGACAGTCTTTAACGCTATCACCTAATATTTCATAACGCATGTAAGACTTATCTTTAGCTTATTCCCCAGCCATAACGGTAGTGCACATTCCCGTTGGGGGGCTTATTCGTCCCCCCCCCTCCTGAGGTCTCGAGCAGTACCTCGAGAAGCACAGGTACTTCTCGAGACAATCGAGACAGTCGACAAAACAAATGACAATCGATTCGCCATAGCCTAAATGCATTTGTTTAAAACTATGGTTTAAAATTGCGCAAGGGATGGATATAGGGGGTAAACAAAGAGAAAGGGAGATATTTTTATTGTGTAACTTGTTGTTGGTATAACTCAGATGTTTATTAACCGATTTTGGTGCCATTAACATGACTCGAGGGCTAATAGATGAACCTGTCCTTTTAGCCCATACGTTAAAATTTTGAGAAAATTGATAGGCGTTCACAGAACTCGGAAGATGAAAGGAACATTTTATAAAGAAACTGAAATGGCATAACAGTTAAAGAAAATAAAAATCTCGGCTTTTACTAGTCAGTCTATATTTCCCAAGTACAAATCGTAATACGTTGTTCGTATAATCTCTGCATATGCGGTGGCAGGGGCATGAGAAAAAGAGAACTGTAATGGTCGCATGTTCATCAGGCCAACTCACGATCTTTGACCTCGAATGACCTCAGGTGACCTCAGAGTCACATGGAATGGCCTTGAGTTGAGTTTATAGTGTTAGAAAACGCTTGCAGTATTTTGAGTCGACTATATCTTTAAGACTCCTGTTTGAATCGACTATATTTTTCTGTTTATGACCGATGCGATATGAGGCACAGGCACGGGCGTTTTAGGTCATAGCTCTGTGACCGAACCTGATGTCAACCTTGAACTTTAAAGACAATTAAAGAATACTGTTTAGGCTGCATGTATTACAGTTTCCTTATATTATATCCCTACATATATATTTAAGAAATGTATTTATGTAATGTATGTCCTTAGGTATTTAAAAAATATTTACACAAATCAGATTTTGACTTTTGGCCTGAACGTGGCCTTGTTATATGACATCAACTTAACAAAAATGTTTTTGAATTGCTGCCCATTTATATACCTATATATTGGTACAAAGTTTTAGGCTCTACCGAAAAAACTGCATTTTGGCGGTTATTTTTTACCTTTAATAGTGCCCAAAAGGCTTCAGGTGCCTTCCAAAAACGTGGCCTGGTTTCGTCCCCGGGCCAAACTAAATGCGAAATTTATCCGTAATACGTAGAAAAAATAGATAGGAAAACTGAGCAAGTTTCATGAAGGTACTAAAAAATGAAAATGGCGCGAAAAAACCATATGAAGGTTTCTTAAACCCTGCCCACGTCATAATAGAGTTAACTAGGTTCATGAAAGATCATTTATACACATAAAAGTCTGTGTAAATCATACCCTTGCTGCACGTACGGTAATATAATTATCATTGACAACAGTGTTGATAATGAAAATCTGTAGCGTGAATATTAAAAATAAAAGATCTCCGGACGCCAAACGTCGGACATTTTACAACAGCCAGTCGTATTGCCAGAAATCTGTACGAAGGCTAGGTCGAAATGGCTTAGTAGTTCGATCTGAACCTAATTGCCCTTCCCGCCCAAGATCAGACAGCATAAATGATACGATGTTTTAATCCAAAACAGTATGCTACATAAGTGCATAGTTTGAAATGAACTCATATTGCTCTGCGGTTAACTTTGAACTAGGCTTCGAAATAGCTGGCGCAATGTTGCTGCGGAAAACTCAGTGTTGCAAAAGTATCCGGCTTGAAATGACTACTGCCTTTGAACTAATGTTGTTCGTATAACTCAGGTAATTGGCGAGGCAACTAAACTCCAGTAGTCTGTTTTTTTTTTTTTTTTTGTCAAGAAATTGCCATGCTTTCATTTAGGTAATAGTGATGACATGCACTCTTGGATACCGACAGCCTTTGTTAGCATTTAAGGATGCTGCTTGCAAGAAGACCAAGCAAGTCCGAAAACACAAAAAATAAAAATGTTGACTCTATGATGTCTCAATCGTGTAATAACAATGTGATTCGAGAAACACCGCGCCAAGTTGTCCTAATAGCAGAACCATCGTAATCTGCCACTAAGTTGCAACAAATATCAAGTAATCGCTGAGTATCTCACGAAGTTTATGATTTTCCACCGTGGCTGCTTTTGTACAAGACAGAGGGGGTTTTAGTTGTGCTCCGTTCCGCTACCGCGCTCGTGACTTACCGTGCGACCGTTACCGTACCGTAAGCCCTCGTCCAGCTCTATCCAAGCCCGTTCACATGGGCCTAAAACGCAGGAGGGAGTTACTGTAGATATCTTGCAAGAAAAAATAGAACACTTTCTCATGGATCCTGGGGTGGAACAATCCTGAAAATGAAAATTTTATCAGCTTTACTATTCGTTTTGGTGAACACCAGTGCATTCTTAGTAAAAGGATTCGATTTCTTTCATTTCTCAGTAGCTTTTCTCTTTTCAGTCTCTGACACGGATATGCGGTATTCGCTGGTGCCATCGCAGAACGGCAACAGGGTGGTTCTAAGCCCGTGGTTCAAGATGCCACAGAATGTTATGGGCAGCCAGTCCTACATCGCCGAGGTCGGTTCTGTCACGCGTTTCGGCGTCTCCATGACAACGGTGAGTTGGTAAAGTTGGAGCGCTAGAGCCTGTGATCTACCTTTATCATTTCATGCATTTGTCAACACGCTTTCACTTGTAGTTTCTGTCGCGAAAACCGACCACTTTGGGCTGAGTAGCGTAGATTGTTTAATGCGCGACGTCATAGTAGCTGCAGTTTGGCGTCAGCTGTTTTGCGTTTACAGGTAGACTCGTCGGGGCAATATCAGGATATATGGCCATGGTCGGAGAAGATATGCGAGGATATTCCGCAGCGAACCACGACTGCTTTAAACAACGGCATTTCCTGCTACCTCAACGAGATTCTGCGCTCTTACCAAGACATTTGCGGCTGCTTGCCTGCCGACTTTCATGAGTTTTTCGGTTCTAGCTTGTCCCGGGCAGGAAAGGTCTGCGAGCCGCTGGACATGGTGTCTTGTCCCGCGAACCCTATTGAAGTGGCGACGGAGTCAATCGAATCAGGGAACATTTCGTGCACTCCAGAGTGCCAGAAGGTGCTGTACGACGTGGTGATCGACAGCACTCCATTGAAGAGCGGCGTCATCGAAAACGGAGAGCATTATTTCGCAGGAAACATGGAGGAGACCCTCGCTGTCGGCACCAGACGGAACCTGACCTACTCGCTCGTGATGATCTACTACCCGACCCTTCTCTCCAAGACCATCTGCCTGTCGAGGGCGACGCTCATGCAGTGGCTGAGCGCGTTCGGTGGCCAGCTCAGTCTGTTCCTCGGCGCCAGCGTCATCACCATGCTGGAGATGTTCTTCTTCTTCGTGCGCACCGTGATCGCCATTTTCTACTTCACGCTGCCACGTTCTCTTTGCCGGTCCCGCGTGGAATTGCAGCAGTCGAACTAGTGCAGGGTGTATCGCGCGCCTGCGTAAACCGGGTGGTCGAGGTGTTCATTTACGTCGGCATGATGATTTGGCTCGCATTCGACATGACTGGTGGTGGGCACATAGCCCAGTCAGACAGACATGTATTTAAAAATACAAAAAAACGTGCGTGATCGTCACTGGCATGGGTGGTCTTTCCTCGGATATTTACGTTCATGCCATGAACTGGTGCCTTCTTGCGTATAGTTTAAGTCCGCGACGCGGCTGACGGTATCTATGTCCAGTAATTAGCGCTGTTCAGAGACGATGTGGCATCGCTGAGCCCGACGTCAGGATCTGTCCGCCCTGCGCGCTGTGATCTCTGGACGGAAGACTTTGTGGGGTTTTAGTTTCATGGTGAGGGTCATGCGTCGGGCTCAGTGCTTGCTCGACAGTGATCTGCCGACTTGTTATGTGCACATTTGTAGTTTAAAGTCTTCACAATGAGAATAAACAAACATATGTTATTACGAAGGTTTGTTTTTACGTAAACAGTTCATTAAAAGCGTTTATGCGCTCCACATACGTTGGTCAGTTTATTTGCCGTGACTCCGGTTACATCATCGAAACCCGTTTTGCGTTCAAACTAAGCACTAGGTCTTGTCTACCCTCTATATTTAACCCACCCCTTCTTGGAGGGAGTAAGTTTGACCCTCCCCGGTTAGTGTTTCTTAAACGTTTTTTTTGGGGGAGGGCGATTTACTCGTATTTACGTTTCTGCAACACGCAATGTCTTTCCAAAAATGTACAGTGAACCTAAAGCAATTTCATGTTTTAAATCGGACCGTAACTTTTCGGGATATTAACCCTATTCCTGGCAGGGGGGCTGAATCCGCCCCCCTCGGGTTTTTTGCTTGCCAATTCCAGGCTTTTTAACGCAGCTTCACCAAACTTGGTGACGTTTCCTAGCTATTCTTTCTACGTGCTGTGACAACATTTCACAATTCTACTTTGCTCAGGAGCGGAGCCAGGCAACGTTTTTGGGAGGCACCTCACGCCATTTTGGCCATGTTGAGGGTAAAAGGAAAATGTCTGCCAAAAACAGAGTTTCAAAGATAGAACTTAACATTTTATATGGATGCATAGCTAAGTAGCTGGGCAATGTGTAAACAAATTTCTGCTTATCTGACGTCACTTTACAAGGTCAGGTCAAGGTCAAAAGTCAAAATTAATTTTTTTGCAATAATTTCGGAGCCGTTTTTTCAAATGCCAAACCCGGAATATATATAACGTAGAAGGATGCCCTCTACTTGTGTATGAAGTTTCAGCTTGATATCAGGTCGGGTCACGGAGCTATGGCCTAAAATGTCAGTGCGTGTACCCTATATCGCAATAGCCATAAAATTAAATTTTTGAAATAGAGTAAATTCAAATGATTGAAAACGTTTACAAATAATACCAAATGCACACGAGATCATGCTAAGTGACTCCAAGGTCACTGGAGGACATTTAAGGTCAAAGGTCACAAGTTGATCTGAAAAACGTGTGACCATGACAGTTCCCCCTTTTTCATGTCCCTGACACCGCCTATGTTAACATTATACAAACATTTTGATGCGATTTGTACTTCTTTAGCATAACATGACTAGCCGAAGCCAAAAAAGCGTTTTAGCTTTTTTGTTCATTCAGTTGTCAGAAAACTAATCCTCCTATTTTTGAAACCCTGTGAACGCCCATGAGCTTTCTCAAAATTTCAGATTTGTGGACCCATGGTAAAAGCCCTATCCATAATCTCTCGATTCATGCCAGTTTCATTGAAATCAGTCGATAAACAACGGAGTTATAAGAAGTCCAAAAGTACCCCCATTTTAAGATTTTTGCCCTCGTGTCCACAAATTTCAGAATTTTGAAAATTTCTTTTTTGTAAAAATGTAGTTCACGTCACGGCAAATCGATTGCCGTTTGTTGCGATGAAATCGGACAAGTAGTTCTCGAGATCTTAGGGCGGGCCTGAATCCGCCCCCCCCCCGCCGGGAATCGACCATACCGTCTAGCCCTCCGGGAATAGGGTTAAGGGTCAAATCCGCTGGTCACGGCCCCGCCAGGCGTCGAAAGGCCTCCAGAGAGAACCGTGATTAACATAAGATGATTTTTCAGTGTTTTTCCTGCCACCGTGTCGTGCCTCGAGTCGAGAGTATCTGAACTCGAGTTTCTAAGACAATCAATGCCACAAGACCGGCAAAGAAATGACGGTCGCCAAACCTTGAACATAAACCCTAGCATGGCTTCATCTCACCTGATCTGACCGAAGAAAGCAAGCAAAATAAGGTCGTTTTAGAGCGACCATGGATGAGGCTATCTAACGGTACCACTTTCAATCCTCAGCCACCATTTGTTCGGATTTAAGGAGGGGGCCAAGCTGACTTCCCATGACAGCATGTGCGGACAAGAGTTCCATAACAGAGCTTGGAGCTCCATTATGAAGATAGTTAACCTCTGTGAAGAGGTTAATCATCTTCCTGTGAGGCTCCTCTGGATCTAAATCTGTGAGAGAGATGCAGTTCTCCCAGACATCCCGAAATGTTAATGTCCTGTTGGCTCATGAGACAAAAACGAATCCTTGTGATCTAAGCTACATTTTGAGATCTTCAAAAATTTCGGAATTTGTCAGAGGCGGTGCCATGAATTCGGGCGCGGGGAAACGTTGGTGTGGAATTTTTCGTCCTGATTCCGAAGCTGGAAGTGGGCATTTTTAACCCTATTCCCGGAGGGCTGGGCGGTATGGTCGATTCCCGGCAGGGGGGCGGATTCGGCCCCCCCCCAGATCTCGAGAACTACTCGTCCGATTTCATCGCAACAAACGGCAATCGATTTGCCGTGACGTGAACTACATTTTTATAAGAAGAAATTTTCAAAATTTTGAAATTTGTGGATACAGGGGGGCAAAAATGTCAAAATGGGGAGTACTTTTGGACTTCTTATAACTCCGTTGGTTATCGACCGATTTCGATGAAACTGGCATCAATCGAGAGATTATGGATAGGGCTTTTACTATGGGCTCCCAAATCTGAAATTATGAGAAAACTCATGGGCGTTCACAGGGTTTCAAAAATAAGAGGATTAGTTTTCTAACAACTGAATGAACAAAAGAGGCAAACACCCTTTTTGGCTTCTGCTAGTCATGTTATACTAAAGAAATACAAATCGCATTACAATGTTTGTATAATGTTAGCATAGGCGGTGCCAGGGACATGAAAAAGGGGGAACTGTCATGGTCACACGTTTCTCAGATCAACTTGTGACATTTCACCTTAAATGACCTCCAGTGACCTTGGGGTCACTTGGAATGATCTTGTGTGCATTTAATATGATCTGTAAACGATTACAATCATTTGAATTCACTCTAATTCAAAAATTTAATTTTATGGCTATTGCGATATAGGGTACGCGCACTGACATTTTAGGTCATAGCTCCGTGACCCGACCCGATATTAAGCTGAAACTTGGTACACAAGTAGAAGGCACCGTTCTACGTCATATATATTCCGGGTTTGGCATTTAAGAAAACGGCACCGAAATTATTGCGAAAAAAACAAATTTTGACCTTGACCCGACTTTGTGAAATGACCTCAGATAAACAAAATTACATCTGCACATTGCCCAACTATTTAGCTATTCAGCCATATTAAGTTTTAAGTTCTATCTTAAAAACTCTGTTTTTGGCAAACATTTTCCTTTTACCCTCAACATGGACAAAAATGGCATGAGGTGCCTCTCAAAAACGTTGCCTGGCTCCGCCCCTGAGCAAAATGCAATTTTGAAATCTTGTCACGGCACATAGAAAGAATAGCTAGGAAAAGCGACCAAGTTTGGTGAAGCTGCGTTAAAAAGCCTGGAATTGGCAAGCAAAAAACCCGAGGGGGGCGGATTCAGCCCCCCTGCCGGGAATAGGGTTAATGCTTATCTTGAAATAACCGCTTTTTATATAACAATCCCTTTTTTAAATAATAAATGGGTCGCATTTACGTAATAAACAATTAAACTGGTAGATTCAGTTCATTGTGTAATGGAGGGGGAAAGGGTAGTTTATCATGAGTACTCGTAGCATAAGTACCAGAATTATTCCATGCAGGTAAAAGCCTATTTATGACACTGACGGGAGCACTGCAGTCGTAAACATATTTCCCGACGCCAGCATTGAAAATTAAAAAAGGATCCAGGGAATATGGGGGAGGGGGTAAAATGAATCCCTTAAAGCTTGAATATGGAGGAGAAAAATGGACCTCTTCACGAAAGCATAACTGCGAAAGTTATGATTACACAAATACTCAGTTGTGATATTTATAAACTGGTGGATTCGGTTGTGCTTCGTTCCCTCCCACACGCGTTATTGCTTTAAGACTAAATGTGTTTCAAAACGAAGATGTCTGTCTTTCTGCCTTTCTCTGTCATAAAAACATGATGTTTATCTGACAGTACACCTGGTTCTTATTAAATAAATGTCTCGAAAAAAAAACAACGGGCAAATTTTATTGAATGAAACTATTGGACGTCTTTCGGAGACCCACATCAAGATTTGGATTGCTTTCTTACATCCAAAGCATAAATAAAACACAAGCAAGGTCACTCTCCCCCCCCCCCCTCCACATGGCCAGTTCTAATTCTCGGCCGGATTGACAGCAAAATGACAGCGTAATGACTAGCGATAGTGGGACCCATTGGCAAGCGGACGGCTGGTTGGAGGGACAGATGTTGCATCATTTTGCCCGATGTTGTCATCATCTTATAATCATTTGCATCACCACAAAAAGTAGACTTAAGTGTAGTTCTAACGGTCTAAATTGCATATTAATTATTCCATGGGTTATATCAATTATATATTAATATGCCATATAATTGTTGTTTTAAAAGTTCTAAAGCTTATATTAGGTCATTACTACACCTTCGGATCATATCTGACTAGATATAACATTCTGGCCTTCACGGACAATGTTTTGCAAGAAGCTCAAAGGTGACATTCACTTATCCACCTACGAATATATCATATTTCGGTTGGCAGAGGGACAGCCCGCCGCGTGCCTGAGCTGGCTTTTTTTTTTATTTCATACCGTGACCTGGTGCCTCTGACGTTGCGAGGTCGGTCAGCCTGCCGGTATAGTTGTACCCGGTGGTGACCAGCACCAGTCGCCGCCCGACGGTACCAGTAATTTCCCTACAACGCGATTGCAAGGACGTTTGCTTGCATATTGTTGTGGACTTGAAGCGTAGAATATGGATTTCGACAAGGCATGTTGGAATCGCAAAGGGTGGATCCCGGAAAACCTCAGTCTGTAACCATAAGTCACGCTAGAAACCATTGTATCTTTCGTGCATTGAAACATATACATATTCACCCACCCCATGAGGTTTTTCCGCTGCTGAGAAAGAACGAACGAACGCAGCGCCGCAAAACTTTGTATATCTTTTGCTTGACTATTTTACACCTTGTGACAAAGTTTTGGCCTCAGGTCAAGTCAGGTGCCTCACCTAGGTCAGGTCAAGTGTACCTATGCCCAAAAAAGTTAGGCGCCCTGCAACTTTTTTGGGAAGCATGATATCGCCGCAAAAAAATTCGGAAATTAGAGATCTTGATAAATGCATCAAATCTGCTATCCCAGATTTTTGGAGTTTTGCAGGTCATTGACCTAACGTCAACCTAATTTTCCAGACATGTCGTTTTTCAAAATTTTACGGATGTTTTACAACATTTTTAGTGTGAGGTGATACAGACATCCCTTTACCGTCGATGGACAAAGTATCGATGACTTCCGGTCTGTACATATATAGGCCTGAGGTCAGGTCACGAATGACTGTTATGAGCCAAAATGCGCTGCTGTCACTCAGAACGGGTAGAAAATGGCAAAACCAGCTCGCACAGTTGCGAGTAATATCAAGAAGTCCAAAAAGTTCCAGAAATCTACATACTTTGGGAATTAACATGGTCTCGCGAATAAAACTCCGCCCGTTTTGTAGATTGGTACCTATTGAATTTTTCCAAAATTTAAGCATGAGAAACCATCACTAGATCCACTATGGTTAAGAAGTGTTACGTGGAAAGACATATATCGCGGAATTAAAGATACGCTAAAATAAACTCCCTTTAATTTCATACCGGTACCTGTTCACGGATATCTCTACTTAAGCTTAATTAGTCACAGCCATTGAGGTCCAGACCACTTCTTAGTTTTATGCAGTTGGCTGTGAAAAAACATAGATAGGGTGTAAATGGCTTACATATTACCTAGAACTAAAAATGAGACCAGTTGCGAACTCTACTTGTCACGAGCTTTCCAGTGGTGTGTTTATTTTTATAGCGCGACCAGCCGTTCGTACCTTAGAGGGGGTGGTCAACTGCTCCCCCCCGTCCAGTCGGGAGTGGTCGGCGCCGACTGCCAGTCGGACGCGGGTTAAACGTGTCACCGCTTTTATTTCATTACTCTTTTCAGACTCCTGACATCACCATTGATTCATGCGCTTTTAGAACAAAATGCAATCTGGGTTAAAATACCTATTTTCTGTCCATTCTGAATCCAATGAACCTGTGAAAACAACCAAACGCAAAGATGACATAAATTGTATCACACATCCGACTTCTGACTACGCCTTTGATGAATGTTATGAATGTAGAGCGTTACGTGAACCCTTTTCCCACATAAGAGGTGGGGGAGCTTCAGAAGCCTCCTCTTCAGTTTTTTTTTTGCTCGCCATTTCCGGTGTCCTGAAGCAGCTTCTTGAAACCTGGTGACTCCCTACCTATTCTTTCCATCTATAATGCCGAGTTTCCATGATTTTATTTTGTTCAGAGGCGCCGCTTTTTAGAGGCATGTGAGGCTATTTTTGATGAAAGTAATAGGAGAATAGCTGCAAAAACGGTTTTGAAGACAGAATTAAAACTGTATATGATCGCATAGGTAAATAAATGGGAACTTCGGATAAATGCGATTCATCAGAGTGTCCTCTGCTCGTCTTTAAAGGTTTGGGGCGATGTCAGGCTGGGTCATGGGTGTATGACTTAACCCTATTCCCGGAGGGCTAGACGGTATGGCCAATCCCCTTTTGGGGGGCGGATTCGGCCCCCCTGAGATCTCGAGAACTACTTGTCCGATTTCATCGCAACAAACGGCAATCGATTCGTCGTGACGTGGACTACATTTTTATAAAAATAAATTTTCCAAAATTTTGAAATTTGTGGATACAGGGGGCAAAAATGTCAAAATGGGGGGGGGTACTTTTGGACTTCTTATAACTCTATTGTTTATCGACCGATTTCGATCAAACTGGCATGAATCAAGAGATTATGAACAGGGCTTTTACCATGGGCCCGCAAATCTGAAATTTTGAGAAAATTCATGGGCGTTCACAGGGTTTCAAAAATAGGAGGATTTGTTTTCTAACAACTGAATGAACAAAAAAGGCAAACACCTTTTTTTGGTTTCTGCTAGTCATGTTATACTAAAGAAGTACAAATCGCATTACAATGTTTGTATAATGTTAGCATAGGCGGTGCCAGGGACATGAAAAAGGGGGAACTGTCATGGTCACACGTTTCTCAGATCAACTTGTGACCTTTGACCTTAAATGACCTCCAGTGACCCTGGGGTCACTTGGAATGATCTCGTGTGCATTTAATATTATCTGTAAGCGTTTTCAATTATTTGAATTCACTCTATTTCAAAAATTTAATTTTATGGCTATTGCGATATAGGGTACGCGCACTGACATTTTAGGTCATAGCTCCGTGACCCGACCTGATATCAAGCTGAAAATTGGTACACAAGTAGTAGTAGAAAGCACCGTTCTACGTCATATGCATTCCGAGTTTGGCATTTAAAAGAACGGCGCCGAAATTATTGCGAAAAAACAAATTTTGACTTTTGACCTTGACCTGACCTTGTAATGTGACCTCAGATAAAAAAAAATTGTGTGCACATTGCCCGACTATGTAGCTATACATCCATATAAAGTTTTAAGTTCTATCTTCCAAACTCTGTTTTTGGCAGACATTTTCCTTTTACCCTCAACTAGGCCAAAAATTGCCTGAGGTGCCTCCCAAAAACGTTGCCTGGCTCCGCCCCTGAGCAAAACAAAATTTTGAAATTTTGTCACAGCACGTAGAAAAAATAGCTAGGAAACGTGACCGAGTTTCGTGAAGCTGCGTTAAAAAGCCTGGAATCAGCAAGCAAAAAATCCGAGGGGGGCGGATTCAGCCCCCTGCCGGGAATAGGTTTAAGATGTCCGTACGCATACCTATATCCAGACATGTGCCTGGATTTCAATGCAATTCAGGCTTTCCCTGTGCAGTACTCATCCTCTCGTCAACCTACGCTGATCCTTGCGTCATATTTGCCGTGTCCCTCCGCCAAAGTGCAGGAGGGACACATCATTACCATGTCCCTCCGGAACAAAACGGTGGCCCGGTGACGCAAGACTTATCCTGGTCAGATTAAAATCCGATGCGGGGATCTGCATGGTGGTATCTGCGTCCCATGGGATCCCGGCACATATCTGCGAACATCACAACGGCCATCAACAGGACATTTAGAAATATAGTCAGTTAAAATGATTGGGAACGTTTTTCAACAGCCATGAATTGAACTAAAGGCCATTTCATGTGCCTCTCATGTCATATGAGGCCATTTAAAGTGAAAGGTCTGGGCAAAAAATCTGGACCTCCTGAACATGAGACCATGACAGTTTACCCTTTTTTCATGTCCATGGTGCCGCCTATGTCATCATTTTACAAAAAAAATGTAATTTGATTTGCACATTGTAAGCATAACATGACTGGCAAAAGCTTAGAAGCAATTTAATCCTTTGTGTTACTGCAGTGAAAAAATGTTCTTCCCATTTTCCATGTCTTATGAACGCCCGCGAATTTTCCTAAGTTTCCAAACGTATCGGCAAATGGGAAATGCCTCATCAATTTCCTCACGATTCATGCCAATCGCATCAAAATCGGTCCTTAACCAGCGGAGTTGAAACAAGTGAAATATATCCCCTTCTGGGACCTTTTTCCATCACTTGTAACCACCCCTTTCGATATTTTTGGAACGTCATTTTATTTACGTCATGGCGAATCGATTGCCGTTTGTTGCGGTAAAATTGGACGGGCACTTTTCGAAATCTCAGTTGGGGGAGGCGGAAAAGCGCCCTAGAGTTATGAGTATGGAAACAGGGTTAAAACGATGTCAGGTCAGGCGTTTTGTCTCATGTGCATCCAGCTACGACATACACTCCGACTTGAATATTTCCACATGCTTTGCAAATTATCATGATGCAACTTTATTGTCTGTTATTACCTGTTATTATCAAACCTTTTTCATTTGTGGTACCAGTACTGATTGAGGTTTTTTGCTTTATTTGCTCACAACGCAAAAACGTCGTCTTGAGTCCCATAAACCCTATTTCCGTAGCCATAACGCTAGGACGCATTCCTGTATGATGAGGGGCTTCCCCGCCCCTCCCCACGAGATCTCAGGAACCACCTGTCCGATTTGGTAGTAACAAACGAGAATCAATTCGCCATGAAGATATGGAGCAGAATATTTGGAAAATATTCTGAAATATGATATGTTTATATTTACAAGACATGAATTCAAAGTTTAAGATCCGAAATATACCTACACGTAAATATAAATGGGGCTTGAGAAATGGAGGAACACTTTCTGGAAAATGAATTAACATAAAAGTTTATGATCTCTTTTAACTTCTACTAGCCATTTTGTACTTACGAAGTGCAAATCGCATTACTGTGTAATGTCCGCACAGGCAGCGCCAAGGACATGGAAATGGGGCACTGTCATGGTCGCATGTTTACCAAGCCAGCTTATGAAGTCTGACATCAAATGACTTTAAATGATCTCAGAGTCACAGAAATGACCTCCTCACACAACCACAGAAATGGTTTATTCCATGGAATTTGAAAACGATTCCAGTCATTTGCTTTAACTTCCTTCATAATAGTTCTGTTGTCTGACCGCCGTGATATAAGGTGTGCGCTAGCGCATTTTAGGCTATAGCTCCATGAACCGACGTGATATGAATCTTTTAAATTTATGGAACTTTTAACAGTAGAAAATATCTTATTGCGTCATGCATGCTTTGGACTTCTGTTTTGAAAAATAACGTCAAAACTGTGTACATAAAACTAAGTTTTGTTTTTTTTACCTTGACCTGACCTCGCGAAATGATTTCAGGTCAACAGTACTGTTGCTCAATGGTTTGTCTATATATGCATGGAAAGTCCTAAGTTCTATCATAAAAACGCATTTATGGCCGACGTTTCTTTTTATCTCTGGCATTGCCAAAAATCGTCCGATGTGCCTTGTAAATACTTACTCTTGGCTCCACCCTTGGTCAAGGTAAGATTATGAAAATTTGACATAATACGTCCAAGGATAGAAAAGTTGATCAATTTTCGTGGACTTTGTTCAGAATCCCGGAAATGGTGAACAAAAATTTTGTGGCCTTCGGTTTTTGAAGCCTCCTCCCTCCAATTCGGAATGAGGTTAAGCGACAGTGACCAGCAAAATGATAAAAAGGTGTATTCCACATTTTTTCTTGTGTTGCTCCTGAATTCGCCAATGGTGTACGTGTGGACATATAGATATTGAACCTGAATATAGATTCTAGACATTTGGGCTTTATTGACATTTACTTGTGACAGCCTTTCACTGGCAATATTGGGTCCATGTGCATCCATGCACAGGAGAAATGTGTCGCACCATATTTTTCTACGGTGCTTGCAACGAATCGAAGCTCTGCAGGTTTCCCGATGTATTTGGGAGCACTGAGCACATATATTGTCACACGCACTTGTCTACTGGTGCTCATAAGTCACCGTATTTGCTTGCCTTACATATTTCAGCTAATTCTCGAAACGCCACGTAAGCATCGGGATTGCTGAATTATTCCAAACCTTCATTTGTGCTGAGAAATCTCAGGCGAACACTCTTCACCAATAATTTTGAGTTCTAATCTATCCACAGGCATCTGCCGTTAGAACGCAATACCAATTTCTCACAACAGCTGACCATTCAACGCCAATTTCTGTGCTGCGTGGACCTACATCATTGACACACATAAGCATACTTGCATTTGCCGGAGTCAACAAAGCCCACAACAAAGCGTGACGGGAAGAAGACTTTCACACAACAAATCGAGAACCCTATTTCCAACACCACCCTGGGCGTAAACTTCGATGCGCCTCACCTATCCCTCGTCCTCCCCGCTGAATGCGGGAAGGGTCTCTCAAGAGGTTCGCCCCGCCGCCGAGCTCCGAAAGCTTCGGCGCGTCGAGGCTTTCGGCACGCGGGCCGGGCCGTGCCGAGCGCGGCCGCTAGCCCATGGTGAGCACGCCAGCGCCCTGGCCGTAGCCGATGCCCTTGGGGCCGAACTGGCGGCCGTAGCAAGTGCGGCAGAGCAGGGTGCCGTCCTGGCCGCCGCACGTGTTGGTCGAGTCCAGGCTGCGGTGGCACTCGGTGCAGTTGAAGCACTGCCGGTGGTAGGTCTGCAACGGGGGCAGCGCGGTTATGGAACGTCACGCTGACGCGTCACGCTCAACGTCACGCACCTGCGACGCGCCCTGGACTCAGGGCCAGTGTGGTGCTATGTATAGACCGCTGGCCGCTGGAGAGCGCCGCCGATAAACGGCGACAAACGACGACTTGTTTCACTAGATCTCGCTGGAGAAAGGCGCACTGAACTTGAGGCAGTGAAGCGCGGCAGCGTGCGATCAAAGTATGAGGCGCATGAGCGCCAGAGAGCGCCAGAGGTGCCTCGCCTGCTGCTTCCGCACGCCATTGTCGTTCGCCCTGACGCCGAGCGTCCGGCTGCCATTCATCCCTGCCGACACGCACCACGGTCCTCCACTGCGCGCTACTGTGTGCAGCGGAGGCGTCTCACCCGGCCATTGTGCAGCATCATCTCCGCGGCGAAGACGGCGAACCCGCAGCGCGGGCAGCCCTCGCCTGGCGCGGCCTTGATCCCGACCGACGGTGTCTGCGGCGTCTGGGCGCCGGCCCTGACCGGGCGAGGGACGTCAGAGGGGGAGCTGGTCCCCCACCCGGCCGAACGGTGATCGAATTGCACCGGACGCTTGTCACCTTTTCGTCCCTTACCTTTACGCTAACAGAGACATTGTTGTCCTTTCAAGACAGCTCTAGGTGTCTGATGACTGAAGGCACTGGGACTGAGACTAATTGTCAGTTGAGACTGATGGGTTACGGGCATTAATAAATGTCTGAGAAAGGAAATAAGCGTCGAAATTTCTTGTAAACTTTTACAGGGTCGGAGTCAAATAATTGCGAAGCCGGCTCTGTTTGGTTAGCTGCAGTTCCATATGTCAACAAGAACTGCGACTTACTGGATTTCATCCTGTCCAATAAAGGAGACCAGAGTAGGAGCATGGCCGAAACCAAAGCCCTTGGGCCCAAACCGCTTGGCATAGTCGTTCTTGCAGTAGATTTCCCTGTCTGGACCGTCGCAGGCGATGGTGGAGTCCAGCGGCCGCTTGCAGTCACGGCAGCTGAAGCAGGAAATATGCCACTCCTGGAAAAAAAAATAATGCGACATGTTTAGTTAAGAGAATGAGGAAAATTGCAGGGTACTAAGTCGAGAGAACAACTGACAAATGATAAAACAAGCGACAAGACATCTAAGAATCATCAGCTCTGATGGCCTGGACCCTTGGAGAGCATCAGTTCCGATCACCTGTCCCTTGGGGAAACATCATTTCAGACCACCTGTTTTTTGCTGGAAAGCATCAGTTCAGATCACCTGCCTCTTGAAGAGCATCAGTTAGGATTACGTATTCCTTTGAGAGCACCAGTTCGGATCACCTGTTCTCAGATCACCTGTTTTTTGCTGGAGAGCATCAGTTCAGATCACCTGCCCCTTGGAGATCATCAGTTAACATCACCTGTCCTTTGGAGGGCATCAGTTCACATTACCTGTTCCTTGGAAAGCATCAACTCATATCACCTGTCCCTTGGAGAGCATCAGTTCGGCGGCGAACACGGCGCCCCCGCAGCGCGGACAGCCGGCCCCCTCGGTCGGCTTGATCGAGGTCCTGTCCAGCTTCACCCACTCGGGCTTGCACTGGCGCGATTCGGCTCTGAGAACGGCGTGGTCCCGAGTCAGTGGCGGCGAGGAAGGCGACACGGGTGGCTTAGCCGTGCCGCACAGTCCAAGAAGAAGCGGTGCGACTGCTTGATCACTCAGCAGGATCACTCAATCACTGGAAAATGATACATATATCACGTATGTTTAGAGAAAAAAACATGTTTTTATCACGCAATTATGCATCACAAAGTCATTATTTCATCGCATAACCACAAAATTAACAGACAGCAAGATCAGATAACCCATTTGTATTGTTTTGTTTTTTTTATTCCAAATTAAGTACATTTTCGAAGTATATTTCAGAGGACTCTGAGTTACTCTCCGTCCCACGCCCATGTCTAGTCACGCGTTGTATTTCACTCTGACGTCACGCGTCACTCACGCGATGACGTCCGACTGCAGGAAGGCAGCGCCGCCGCCAAAGCCATAGCCCTTGGGGCCGTACTTCTTGGAGTAGCAGAGCTTGCAGTAGACGTCCTTGTCGGGGCCGTCGCAGGCCTTCGTGGAGTCGAGGATGCGATGGCACGCTTTGCAGTTAAAGCAAGGCTTGTGGTAGCTCTGAAAATAACAGTCAGACCGTGCCTAGAATGCATTTCAAACGTCTTTTAAGAAACAGGAAGACCCCGCTGTTTGCAGCGTGACCCTCGCATCCAAACATCTGTGTCCAGTTATCCGTTCCAGTCACCAACTTTTTATTAATGCAAAGGAATGGCAAACTGCAACAGGATGAAATGTTCCGATCTAATGCGCAGATAACACCAGTACTTACGCATTGTAGACAGGAGGTTGTGCTCATATCCTTTAAGTGTACTGTAACGGAAGGTTGCATAGTGCCAATATCAACTTTGTTTCTGAATGTGCTGCTTATCCAACTATTGTGGTTTTGCTATGACAATACGCAGTGAATGATGTATTTTTATTTCATGTAATACACGTCGTGAACATCCCGAAACGGGATACTGTTCACGAACAGATATTATTCCTCATCATTATCATTAGCGGATTTTTAATAAAAAGATCGTATTTTAAAACAGATTTCCTAAGTATAGCCTTGCGCTTTAAGAACCATACGCATACGTCCCGTAAGACTGTGTATACTATTTCGACGTTCAAAAACGTACCATAGGATTCTTCACAAAACGCTACAATAAGAACAACTAAAACTCGAAAGCACTATCCCAATACCGTATGTATGTAAGTAATGAAGGGAGGGGACAAAGCAATTGTCCAGCCGTGTCACAACTTAACCTTTACCCACATGTTGATTTCTTCTCGGATGTCACTCGCTTTCTTACGCTGTTTTCGAACATTCTGTTGAGCATACCGTACATATTTGTTCCCAAAACGAAACATCAGCGATGTCGATCAGGAGAGGAGGCCAAAAGACATGTTAGCGGGTTTTCCAGCAAAACGGTCCTTCCCCATGCCCCCCCCCCCCACGACCCGCCAGACATTTCGCGTGGCTGTGCTGCAGACCAAGACCATGTAACTCATAAGTATGCAACAATCTCGGGCGCAGCAATATGCTTTAGAACAAAGCCCTGGTGGTTGTCATGCACACAGCAGTCCGAGACACAGCAAGTCACGGCGGCGCATCCTGGCGTACATGCGTCATATGCTCCAGACAAGCGCCCAAGGCTCGCAAGTCCCGGACAAGATCCACGACACGATCGAGAACAGCAGCCCAGACAGACCGCAGACTGCGTCACTCAGCCGGAGACCACGCGAGCTGGGGAGCACGACTCACCCTGAAGCGCGGCTCACCCTGAAGCACGACTCACTCTGACGTGCAACTCACCCTGAAGCACGACTCACCCTGAAGCGCGACTCACCATGAAGCGTGACTCACCCTGAAGCACGACTCACCCTGAAGCGGGACTTCATCTTCTCGGCCTCGAAGACGGCGCCGCCGCAGCGCGGGCAGCCCTCGCCGGGCGGCGCCTGGATGGCGGCCTCCGGGATCTCGCGAGCCTCGCTCGGCGGCGGCTCGTTCTCACTGGCGGCCGGGAGACCGAGTCTGGGTCCGGCCGACACCGAGAGGCGGAGGAGAGATAGGGGGAATAGAAGGGAGGGAGGGTGGGAGAGGGCGGGAGGAAGACAGAGGGGAGAGAGAGGAGAGAGGGAGGGAGGAAGAGAAAGAGAGAAAGAGAAAGAGAGAGAGAATATGGTGGAAAGAGTATTGGTCACAGAGAAAGGAAAATAGGAGCAACAGGATAAATAAACGAGAGAGCAAAGAGCACCGAGATGTCGGCAAAATCAGCAATAGGAATGAGTACTAAAATATGAAAGAAAATGAGCTAGATTTACCCGAGAGTTCAATTTTAAGCCTTCCATTTGCCACCTGGCCGGTGGAAACAAGTACATAACAGGGATATCTGTCTAAATGAGCTCGAACGTTTCACAGCGGTAATGAAGTTTCATGTCTGGATAGATAGCCTTTGTTGGAAAACAGCCTAGGATTTCAGCAGACTGGGGCTAGTGACACCTAAGGCGACTATTCATGCAGTATCACAATCACTTTGAATCATAAGCGGGGTTTTAATATCTGACGTAAGCGCATGGGACCTCTGGTTTGGGTTAATTGCATTATTTACGGATCACAAGCAGATAGCCTCTCTGTAGTTGCATCCAACTGCTCCTGTTCGTAGGTCCTCGGCGTATACCTTTTGCCATGACATTCTGGAAGCAAAGCCACGTGTTAGGGCCATTCAGTGCCCCCGATACGGCCTTTATGGGGTAAAACACCAAAGCAAGAAAGCAGACCCGCGAAAACGACAGAGCCTTATGCAAACCAAATGACTGTACAACGAAATTACTCTTTATCATAACAACATTACGATGGAGCCCTTCATTACTTTGCAGTCTGAAGTATTGCAAAGACGCTCTGTCATTTTCGCTGGCAACAAGCGGAGGATTCGCTATAAGACTTGCAGCAGTCATAAACATTCAGAAGACTCATATACTCTTGACAAGTGTCCTTGTTCGTACATGTGGCCAGAATGCATCGGAAGAAAGCACATATTATGATCCCATCATCAAAGCATGGTTTACGCTTTTTTAATTCTGCGCTTATGGGAACCATGTTTTTGTCTGATTCACATGATCGCACATCATTTTACGCCCGTGGAGACTGAATTTCACAAAAGCCGCTTCAGTAAGATTTCGATATGGCTTGGCACGGATGATCTTGTTCATCACAGCCAAGAACAGAAAAATGTTTGGCATGTTTCCGGCCGAGCTAGCGGGCAATCGCTGACGTCACTGTCATGTCGTCATTGCGATTGTCCCCAAAATTACACCTGTAGCGAGATGAGGAGCCTCGCGGACCAGAAACACCTCAGGCGTATTAGCCGGACGTGAGATGGTCGTGGCACCTTCACATTCTGCGCTTCTTCGTAAAAATCGATTCGAGTGATTTGCTAGGGTCTCCTTGGCTTCAGATCCGTGCCAGACGTGGTTCGTTTTGACCTGCGGCCGCGGAAAAGCGAAATATGACGTGTCAACAGCAGAGGCTGAGAGGGTTTACCACAGAGGCTCTACCACAAAAAGGGATTTAAAGATAAAAGTCATTTTCGCTAGATTTTGAAGATACTTTGTGCGTAATTCGCAAACGTAATCAGCGCGCCGTAGCGCTGCCATGATGACTGCCGTCATCAGCGGCAAAAGCCGTCCTTTGTCACCTGAAGCCCACCGACTAGACCGCAACCAAGTGCTCCGAGTTCTGGGTCACATAGCGTGCACGGCTTGGCACTGCGTGGGCCGGCCGGGTCGTTGTCAGCGGCGGGAGAGGGGGGGGGGGGGCAGCCGATCAAGCGCGACAAAAGTGGGGCACACTGCTGGGGCACTCACTGCGCCGCGCCGGCGCCAAGAATCCGCAGGAACGCACCGCCGCCGCCGCCGCCGCCGCCGCCGCAGTCGCCGTCGCCGCCGCCGTCGCCGTACTTACGGTTGTAGCACACTGTTGAGGCATGCAACACGGCCTTATGAAAGGCGCGGTGTGTATCGCCAGTTTCGGTCAGCCGTCGGTTTTGGCCAGCGCAGACGCGGTTTGTGCAGGCAGGGAGTGAGGGCTGGGTCTGCCCAGTGTGTCTGACGTGCGGTAGAAAACCTCCGTAAGTGGTAATTATTGTCATTCTGTCAATGCTGAGAGCGATTCTGTAACTTTGCTTCGGTTTGAAAATGCTCTGGATCCAGGCACGTTGCCAGGATTTTCCTCAAGGGGGGCCAAATGTCAAATTTTGTCCTATGCTACAGGCATATCACGAAATTTACAAGAAAAGGAAGTAATTTTAGGCAATTTATCTCACATCTAATGCACAGGAAAACATAATGTTTGTTTTTGTAACATGTATATGATCACTATTACGTATTCATGCGAGGTCGCCATGTATCTAGTGTAAACCGCTTGGCTCAGGGGGAGGGCCATGGACCCCATGGTCCCCCTTGGCTATGTCCTACCACAAAACTGTCTGGATCCACTGGCTGGATGTCGTTTCCGAAGATCAAAACACCTGTCTCACTGGCATCTGTCATCCAGGGAGCAGGACAAATAGGCCGATGGCGCGCATTACATACACGACAGTGGAGGACTTCGCTCGATGCATCAAACGAGGCTGTGGAGATGGAGTTCCGGCGTGAAACGGGCCAAGGGCAGATTTTAAGAGAGGACGTGGCCCAGATTTCGAACAAACTAAGGTTTCATTGTTGTCTCCAAGTTAATCATTTATGTTTTAAATCATCTTGAAGTTTAGTCTCAAAATACTCTCTAAAGGAAAAACGTTTCTTCATGGCAGATCAAAAAGTAACTTCGAATCACGCATGAAAAGTTAGGTAGAGGCGGCGAAGGAGCGCACGGTTTGCCCTCATGCAGCTTTGTTCATGATTTCAGTGGACATGAACTGGGGCTCTAAATTCACACAGTGAAATGGGTTCCAAAATTGTTCATCCTGAAGCGACCGTTTGACAGACACAACTTCTTATGGAACCTATGAATGAGTACACTTGCGCAGAATTTCGTGGCGTGCCACAAAGTGGTAGAACGGTAGAGTGGCAGAACACGGCGGAAAATCGGCAGCTCGAGGTTCTTGCAGCCATTGTAATGCCACGACGTTGGGGTAAACACGTGACGTGGGCACAAAGGTCGGCCTGCGCTGCGACCGTGGTGCGACAGACTAACAACAACAACTTACAGAATGTCGTCAGCACATTTTGCACACCGGCACATTTTGATTCCGTATGGAAACCTTTTGGTAGCGTTAGTTTCGAGGAAATCTTATTTTTACACCAGATCTCAATTAAAAGCGCCCACCAGTGATGATGGCTTGTAATGCAGAACTTAAAAACTCGCAGGGAACGTAATAAAGCCTTGCACCACGTTTAAACTTCAGGCAGAATCCAGTTTCAGATTTAGCTTTCATGGGTGAAAAATCGTTTTGAAAGTTGGTTTAGCAAAAGGTCATGCGCCCGGTCAGTCCCATATGCTCGGCAACCCCCCCCCCCTCAATTTTCTTCTCATAGGATTTCAACCACTTCACTTCCGATTTTCCGATTTTGATAAAAATGACCTAAACAGAACTTTGTTTTTCTGCCAGTTATCAGCTCACTGTGTAAACCAGCATTGAAGAGTGCTACGAACTAAACGGATTAAACTGCACACCCTTGATATACTGTGCTGCGTCCTGTGCTGTGCGCCTGTTGTGCAGACGCAGAGACCGCTGATCTTAACGCCAGTCATTCAAAAAGCTCACATTTTCAGCACCCTTCGCTGCAATGCAAGGAATGCCCGTTTAAGCCGGATTAAAAAAGTGAGGTTAATTGTCGTAGCCTGCTGTCTGCTATCTGTTGGTTGAAATGCAGACAGATTTCTGACAGTGTCGTGAAATCAAGGAGCAGTTCTACTCCATGCCATTCCAGATGTGCTCTCACTGGACTGACGATGGCATGATGTGTGTTAATTTCCTAGATATGAAAGCAATATGTATAAACTGAGCCCGTTTTTTATTCACACATAGTCAATGCAGTCGACTTGTGTGCATCTTCGCATATATTATAGGATAATTTCGAAGAATTATCACATATTGTCGGGCATTAATACCCTCCAGAAGAACGCATATGGCGACATACCTGAAAAGACAGTCACATTTTGGTGACTTGGAGTATCCAAATCCAGCATGTTTCACGCATATTAGCGATGCCCATGTAATTAAAATGCTGCTCCATTCGACCGACAGAATCACAAAGCACAAATGCTAATCCAGGAAAAAATGCGCCCGTTTCTGATCACCAAGTCTGGCTCAAAACGATGGTCCAGAACGTTTGCGCAACTGTGGTATTGGATGGGAGAACAACTTCACGTGCTTCATTCACTTAAACCAAGCTCCGAAACCCCGACTGCCCTTGGGCTACTGAGGCCATTTCGCGAAACTGTATCTCAGTAAAAAGGACCCGCAGTGCGTCACTTGTAGCGTGTATGCGTTTTGACAGAATGTCAAATCACGCCTCTTCGCGACGACGGCTAATGAAAGCCAAGAGTAATGATGAAGACTTCCTTCTTATAGAATTAAAGTCTCACCTGAGATCACAGGTTGATTCAAACATCAACAGGAACAAATGGCAGCTTATCCAAAGGAGCGCAATGACAGCGCGTATTGTACCGACGGCTTCACTTCCGATCACAGACGCCAGTGAAATGAGGATTCATGCGACGTCCGTGCAGCACTGAACTGACCAGCCGACCTTTGCCGGGCACCTACCGGCCCCTCAACTAATCGTCTGGCCTCTGTCGAGCGCTGGCTCATTAACTACCTACCGGAGCCATGCTTCAAGGTTTTATACAAAAAGCGAATCATTCTCAATGCACTACACCGAGATCATTTCAGTCGCCTTAGGCCTCAGAAGTTTGGGCGAAACGCAGGGGAAACTTTAGATCCCTAAATTCTAGAGAAGACGCCGGACATTTCAGTCGAGACTGTTGAAGTCAGCTGAATGTCCAGCCGTACCATTCCCAGTGGTGCCATCACACCAGTGGTGTCAATGTCAGTATACTGTTAAACCCGGTATCCCATTTATGGCGGAACACCCATATGCATAGCTACCATTCTACTGTGCGTCAGCGGTAGCATGAAGAAAAACAGGTAAATATCACTCAAGCTAACCATGCTTTACTCCCCCTCACGCCTTGGGCTCGAAATGGGTGGGTGCAATATGCAGAGGGGCACAGGCTTTCACAACACCAAATCGCATGGGACCTGTCAATCACGCCAGTGGAGTAGCACAAGCCACAGTTCTACCGAAAGCGCAAAGCGCTTGCTTCGCACGGGCTTCTAGCGGATAACACTGTCCACTAGTGTTGCCACGTCTAGCACCTGCAGTTCCGCAGGATACGCGGCATACGTAGCCGGGTCGCGCAGCCCCTGCTGACTCATGGTGGTGCGGAGCCACGCTTTCACGCGGCGAGGCAGCAAGAAGCTGCGATCGCAGAGCGTGACTTTGCCGGTGCCGTCAGGTTTTCCACCAGCAGGACGACCTCCTTCACAGCATGACCCTGGTGCTGACGTCAGGTCGCAGAATGCCATTGACATCTTGCAGACAGGTCAGAGTCAGGTGACTGTGTAGTCTTGCAGTGCTTCCTCATGAGTGGCCATGCGTTCCGCGTTGAGGCCGTAGAACGCCGCGGTGGTGTCCAGTGAGTGTCGGTGGTCGGCTGACATATAGCCCCAGCTCGGCAGCTGCTAGGACGGCGGAGTACGGGCTGGCCCCAGACACTTCGTCCAGCGGCACCCACACAGCGTCCTCACCAGCTTGAGATTGTTTTCGGCTCCATTCTGCATTGGCACTATTTTTTGCTGAGAGATGGTACGTAGGTACCCACCACCAGTCAAAGTTAGCTTGAGAAGTGCATAGCTGTTTCGGAGCCTCATCGAGCCTTTGGGACTGAAACAACCTGAAAGGCTGTTTGGACAAACAACCTGCTGGCTGAAAGACTGGAATGCTCCACGACGACACTGTTCCACAATCTGTGTTTCTGCTGTGCAATATTTTATATCTGTACTCCATAACTTTATGAAAAAAGTAAAACTTCGGATGTGGATGGTTCCATGTCACACCCAAAGCCTAGAAAAAATCTACGGTTAAAAGCTGGCGTTGCCTCCGCCACACCAGCATCTGAAGCTGATGTGGCAGAGGCCACACCCGTCCCACCGCATTCTCCACCCGTGCTTGCTTTCATCTTCCAGACATGGGCCGAGGGTTACCATCGACAACCAACGGCTGCACTCGTAACACGAAAAGTTCTCGAGAAGTTGGCACTAATTGGAGCTAAGCTAGCACACAGATCAGTGGAGCGGCCGACTTTTCCCATTTTTGCCGAAGTCGAGCTTTGGAATCTCCTCCGTCCCGGGCGTTTTGGCGTCTGACGGTGTACGCCATGGCGAACCACATACACATTGCGCTGCCACTCGTGGCATGCAACCGTGCAGTAGTTCGAAGCAAACTTAGCTTCTGCTTTGAATATTTCCCCTTTCTTATTGCGCCGTCGAGGGGCCTCGCACACAGTTATGAAGCGGCGAGTAAAACAAAACATAAACGAGGAAAGTGCTCCGGCAGGCCCAACTTTATGTTACTTTCCAAATACTTTTTCGTTCTAAAAGTGTAATTGCAGATGCACACCTGCAAGAGCAATGCTGTCAAAACCGACTGAATTATGTGTGATAGGTCGCCATAGTAATTTGTTCATTTCTTTGGCTACTTCGAACGGACGAACATGAAAAAAACAAGGCCATTGGAACATTCCAGGTTAGTTTTACGTGCTTTTTTCTATTATTATCTGTGTTTTGCGATATTTTATTCGATTTTACGGTCCTTTGTGAATTCGTTTTTCTTGAAATCCAACCGCGGAATAAGGAACACTTTTTTGTAAAAACAATGCGGGTTCTAGCATAAGCCCATAAAACATACCATACCGTAAAATACCACAACACAGGTGATGTGAAACAGGACATGAGACATAGACAGTGGCGGAGCAGCAAACTGCCTGTGCCACTTATCACATTGTCCGGAACATTCTACGGCAATGGTCGTCATAAAGCACAATGCACTCGCCCACAGAAACACTTTGGCAACCAGCGTTGGGCCTTGGCATTAGCGTTTCCGTTTTCTGTCAAACGGCGTTTTCTGCTCGGGTGCCAAGGTTTGGCATGCCCAGCGGGAGGCAGTGCAGTGCCAAAAACGGCTTGGAACGCTCTCGCTCTTCCCGGGGGGACGTCTTGAGGCCAACTGCCAAACCGATGCCTCAACCCGCTAATTCACTTTCACATGGATAGGCCATTCATGTGCCAGTGGAGAAGTTATTTATTCGTTTTTAAGTTGTCGTCTGCGAAGTAAAATATTTTATGTGGATAAATGGAAGTTGTTGTTTTAGGAGATGGGGAACTTAAGGAGAAAAAACTACACACCTGAGAATGAAAAAAAAAATGTTCTCGATGAGACTACGTCAAAACGAACTCCACTCTTTGGGTGCATAAAATAAAATAACGCTCGTCGATTTCAGTCTCAGATATTTCAGGTTGACAGATCAAACATCGATGGTGCTTACGAAAATATGGTCCTTTATTACTCCCCTGGATTTGTGTTAACTGATAAAGTTGGAGACCGTTCATGCCATTTGTTGGCCTGTAGGATAAAATAACATATTCAAAGAAACGAATAAAACATACTCTTCAAAAAAAAAAACTGTAATATGCCAGAGATAAGGTTAATAATGTTATTGTTGTCAGAGACAACTGTCGCAGAATTTAGCAGCGCCAAACTTCCTGATCACATGTATGCAACATATGTTTGCTGGGACAATGAAAACTGCTTAAAATCACCACCACAAAAGGAAAAAGGTGCCATAAAAACCTAGGAACCATTGTCTTTCGCAGCCATATATGCATTTCTCTGATAACGTTGCTAATTGCATGCTTCAAAACATGTGTTTCTCACCTTTGAATTCGTCCAGTTTTTTCATGGTTCCAAGCAGCTGAAGCATGGGCCCAACCCATCCGCAGGAGAAGCCTCCTCTTACATGGAGGAGGGCAGCTGCAAGCATTGATTACACGTCAATTCATAGAAAAGAAAAACAGGTCTGGTAAAAATCATCCAGCTGCGTATAGGCAAGCATGTGTGCGGCCGATGGCCAACCATGCTCATTTTGCAGGACACGCAAATAAGACGCTTTCATAGATGAATTGCAAGTTTCAACAAACACTTGCAATGCCGGCAGCAGTCACATCTAAACTCTGAACATCATACATGAACTTAAAGGACGTACGTTTAGACGACGTTTCTGTAGAAGGGGCAGATTTTTCCTCGACCGACTTCTTCTTCTTCCTCTTTGTCTTTTTGGGCTTCTCTGAATCTCCCCCATGTCCTGCATTTTGCTCTTTCGTCGACGCCTGTAAATCGGAGCTCTGTTGTTCCTGGTCGGCTGCTTCGCGAAGTAACGTCTCGCCGTTTTCCATGTCGCCCGCGGTTTGTCGGTGCTGGATGTCGCTTTGCGTCTCAGACTCTGTCGTGGTCAAGCTCTGTTCTTCTGTGGCTGCCTTAGCATCATTTTCCTCCTGTGTCGCTCCCCTAGTGTCATTTTCTTCCTTATCATCATGGCCGGACTCCGGAACGAAAGCGACTTCTTCCGCTTCTACGGTTTGCTCGTCTCCAATGACCCCAGAGGCCTGGGAAGTCGTCGCTTCGCCAACCTCTTCAGATGCTTTGTCTGCTTCAGTGTCATGGTCCAGCTCGTATTCACCGCCGGCCTTCTCATCTCCTTGTACTGTTTCAGCGTCAGGAGCGTCATTACCACCTGTGTCTTCTGCTGCAGCGGCCTCCGGTTGGCTAACGTCATTTTGAGGACCCAAACCAGAGTCTGGTTGTGCCTCAGCGCCACTGTCAACACAGGGTAGACTTTCCACGGTATCGGCATCATTTTTACGATCAGCATCACTTAATGCTACCTCAACAAGTTCTTCCGCAGCTTCGTCAACCGACTCGTCAAGCAAAGCTTTCTGCTCTTCTGCCTCATTTTCCGGTTCTTCGATGACCGTGGGAAGCACTTCGACCAAGTCCTCGTCCAGCGGGAGGTCATCAACCGGGTCAAGCATGTCGTCCATCATCTCGACCACCAGGCCGTCACTCGAACTCCGCTGCACCTCAACGACAACCTCTCGAGTCTCCATCTCGACGACGGGCACGGGCTCTGGCTGCCGCTCGTCCCCGGTCGGCGTCTCCAGCTCGCCGTCCGCCACCTCCAGCGCCCGGGCCGCGGCCGGCACCTCCTCCGCCCGCGGCTCGGCGCCGGCCGGGTCAGCCTGGTCCGTCATCTCGGCCGGTCGCCGGCGCGTCCACCCGCGCACTGCCGCCCCCCGACAACGGCCCTGTCGCCCGCCGGCGGGCAGGCCGCGGTTAATTCCGTCCATCGCCGCTGGCCGAACGCCACTGTCGCCCGTCTCGTCCACGGCGGGCTGACCTCGGATGACCTCGCCTGGCTCGGGCTGGCTCCACCATCGGCTGGCCTTGACCGAGCTCGACTGGCCTTGTCTTGGATGACTTTAGGGGACATTTGTTAATCTTGATTGACCTTTGGTGAGGATGGCTGTTTTTTTCTGCGACTGATCTTTGCTGGCGTTAAACGCAGGCTTCTCTCAGATCGGCTGGTCTGAGGTCACTTATGTTGACCACGTCCGGTCCTGGTTGTTGGGGAATGCCGGCACGAGTCGTTGTTCTTCGAAACACTGCAATATGCATTTGCTCTTTTTTAATTATGGGCATTGCTGAGCCACCTCTTTCGTCTGACAATATCTAAAGGTAATAAACGAGTGCCGTCGGGCTTAGCTCCTTCATCGGTGCTTGAAACCGTCCGATGAACAAACAGTCTGAACTTCTGAACTCCGGTACCAGATTAAAGTTTACGCACCCCGCGCTGTTGGTTCAGTGTGTTTCATTGCGGCGGCAACATTGTCGTTAGTGCTGCAACATTGAAACCATACTTCTTCACGTCCACGCAGCTTCACACACACACCACGCCAGACATTTCGTAAATCAGTATCCCAACGACGAACCTAGCAGTCTTAGCAGTCTGTCAAACGAGGTGCTGTTAGTCAGTCCAGGGGCATTTCGAAAGTCGGGGGTTCCTTCGGAATATTGGGAGGACCATCGTCCGCGTCTCTTTCCTTCCATGCTCTTCAGGTATTCCGCAGGGTAAGATTTGACCCTCGCCGGACGGAGGGGGAGGTGGGAATGGATGCCACCCCCAGGTAGTTTCCAGGACCACGGCAATACGACGCATGACAACCCCGTGAAATTTGACATAACCGATGCACATTCATTAAACGTGCTTTTTCAAGAGTGACTCTAGGTGGTCTCGGGTCACTGAGCTATGACATCATTAGTGAAGGCTTGCAGAGCGATTATTGCGCCAATTGTCGACTTTTTGCTTTTTAGGGCAATAGGTATGCATAAACGGCTGATGACGGGCATGAAGTTGGTTCAGAATAGTAGACCACATGCAAACAGGCCGCTTTAGATCTGTCGTTGACCTGTTCAAGATAAAATGAGGTTCAGTGACCTGAGATGACCTTTTTTGAACTTGAAACGATCTTATACTAAGTTTTGGCACTGGGTATGGTAAAGAAGACGATTTCAGGCCTACCTGGCCCCCAATATGCCGTTTTTAACTCTGGAAAATCGACTTATAGTTCAAAAGCTTAAAGTGTGATCCGACCTAGGTCACTGGCTCACCTGACGGGGTCGAACGGGGTACCGTTGGATTCCTTAGGCACACAACTATCGATCGCTTTCCCCTTAAAAAACTCAGTTAAAGGCCAAGTGGCGAGAGGAGGTGCCTTCCATCCCCTTGTCGTTGGTGCGAATAAAACTCCCTCCCGTCCAGCCAGAGTTAACTTCCACACTCATCTCACCTCCTATGGGTCCTATGGGTCCGTCCCCACAACATCCAGCCCTTCCGCTTCGTCATTTCAGTGAGCTAAACGACCCCGCACCTGAGTCTTGACGCTGCAGCAGTCTACCACCACGGTCATTGCGCATTAGACTGACGTATTATTAGGCAGCTCCGCGAGGTGCTGGCGGAGGCGTGTCAAGTATTTCTAAGGGTCCGTGGTCGCCTTTCGTCCGGCCAACATTGACATTCGACCCATGGCCATGGGGCCGCGAGGGACAGTCCATCATCTCAGAAACGACGTCAGCATTCGATTACGTGTACAACATTCCTACGTGATCACGAACCTTAGCTGCGTTATGGTTTTTGTCTTTCCTGTTTCCGTCCCCTATTCGTGTGTGAAGTAAATATCGTCGCCCTAGTACAGTAGGTTTCACGAATTACTCCGAGTCGATCTTCTTACTGATAGTCACCTTGTCATGCCTCGTGAGCAGACCGGATATGACCGGATATCGATTCGATTGCTTTTCCCGTGCTCTGCGCTGGCCAAACCGCAGAACGCCGCCTGTTGTACTGCCGTGCCTCAGGGCAGGCCGACTGCCGTTCTGCTGCCAAACCAGGGCGACCATTACTCTGCCGCGCTGGGCCGTCGGGGCAGACCAATGTCGTCCGCGACATCTGTCGGCAGATCTGCTGGCAGCTGGCAGATTTGCCAGCTGGCTGGGACTCCGGCGATGTCCGCGGAGCAGATTTGGCACGCACCAGAGAGCAGCCAATCGCAATTGACCGGAGACTAATCTGAAATATTTCAATTCATCTCCATTAGATCAGATGATACGACACTGATATCGTACAAGGCGCATCTTTGTTCATGATGTGAATCTGTATCTTCTGAGAGCGCTACATCTACCATGATTCTTAAATTTGGCAGTACCCCTAAGAGCAAAACGAAATCCCCTCAAAGTTCATTTCGCTCTCGTCAAATAGCTGTAGCCATCTCTGGGCCGGCCTTTCGATCCGCCGTCACCGGACCAGGGCTCATGAGACCCCCCCCAAGATATCAAGATCTATCAGTACCACAAAAATACAGATGTTATTAGAAAGAGGTTGTTCAGATTAGGAGCAAGTATCACGATTTTTGTGCTTAGGCTAACATTTAGCCCGCCGCGAATCATCACAGATCGAATTCATTTTTGGGAGCCAATTCTAATAATCGAGCACAGAACGTGATTCACCTGTGCGCTATAGCAAAAGATCACTTGAAGTCAAAGTTGGTTCTTCCAGACTACATTGGAAGTGAAGGATGCATTTTACACAGGCAAAAGTCTTGCTTTGTAAATATATATGAACATGTTTTGGATTATTTTCGCTGAAAATACGCCTGATACGTAAGTCAAGTCTGCATTCGTCACATTATTGAGTCAGACAAGGACAACCTTGGTCAAAGTTTCGGCGCCCATAAGTTTTACGTTTCTGGTGCCTGTCGTGTCATCTGCCGCTTTACCACTGACAATGTACAAAACGTAACGTCCTATGTAATCGATTCAAGTAGTATCCTTCCTGCCACATGACACTCATCCCTCAAAGTCATTTGACGAAAGTCGTTGGGTCCACAGTCTTAAAGCTCGAGATTCGATGGGAAGCCATTTCGCGATCGAGAGGTTTATCATTAAGCGGCCCAAAACAAGAGCGCTAAAGCAGTACAAAGCGTACCGAAAAAAGCATGTGCTTGCGGCTCTCATCACGTTTGGTTTCGCGCGGTCTGTTGGCATGAAAAACGTAACGAGTTACATTTCGTAGACGTTCCAAATTTGCTAAGGGTCGGCCGGCAACCGACCCAATCACCGCTCATTCACCAGGTGCTCGGATTCTCCTAACACCAGCCACCGGTGACCAACTCAGGGACTGGTATGCACCCGACGCCAAGACTGCGTCGCACCGACGCGAATGTTGCCTGTTACCAGATGTTACCAGATCGACATCTCCACCTCAGCCGCTCTGGAACTGCGTGAAAGTACACTCTGAGTTGCACGCGGAATTCCCCACCTCCCCTGACTCCTCGCTCCACTCTCCACGCTCTGCCCGGACCTTGAGCGCCGTGGAACGGCTGTTTGCGGAAGTCGGGTTTAACTGGCTGTCGATTCTGGGATACCACCACCACCGGGGAGGGGAAACTATTGGTTCACGCGAACGTTGCGGACGAGCTGTGCCGATAGTAAATATGCATGAGGCAATTCGTGAAAACCCGAACAAGAGTGGAAGTTTGATGTGCACTGATTGGAATCAGAAGAACGAGAATGGCAGAGGAGGTCACAGACCGCTGTATGGGTTCGCCGCGCATGGGCCGCGAACATGCTCCTGTCCCACGGATCATCCGTAGGAACGCTGCCATAACGACAGGTGCCTGTGGCGTTCGGGTCTACCAGATCCGGACCTCGGGCTGAACCAAAGAATACTGCCAAGGACACGAAGTATTGGATCTATTTCCACGCTTCATGATAACTTGGTTCTTCGTCTGACTTCGACGTTTACTTCTTTTTACTTGCTCGTCGGATTGTCATGAGTTTGGTTCCTTTCAATAAGTCGTTATGGAGATGGACATGGCGACCTGTGCAGAAACGATCCAAAGAAGAATGAGACTGATATTGACCTATTTCTGGTCAGAATTTATAGTTTTGTTTCATATCCTTGCTCGTGTTTTTCATGTCGCCGCACATATTGCACGTTTCATTCTTATTGAGATCTTGGAGCAGACAATTTATCCTCCGCGAAGTTTATCATGTTTGTTGACTGGCTCTCGCATCACGGATAAACATCGCGCTTTATTGCTACATCACCTTTGAATCCACCCGAGCTTTTTGTGAGGAGTCGCCGGAAACTGTTGACAGTAACATTGTCGTACAACGAAAATTAGTTATTTCTGTAGACCAGCCTTTTACCATTATTTTATTTTTGTAAACATCGATGAATGGGGTGTTGGTGGAGTAGCATCAAGTCATAGAGTAGTTCTTAATTTAATTTTACGTTTGCATTATTCACCATGCCAGTCACGTTCCATTTACTCTGGCATCTGTGCGCAAATCTGTCGCTTGAAGGTTAAGAGTACAATGTCATAAGTGCAGATTAAAACCAGACGTGCGAAGTGTTTATTTCTGCGTAATGTACCGTGCGGCCGGCCTGGTGGCCCGCGCAGTGACGTCACGGGAACCCGGAGTATGCCCATCTGCCGCCGGCGCCGCTCCCCGCAACTGGTGACTTCGCAAGGACATATTAAACATGAAATCGTTCTGACGCGTTGACATCGGCGCAGAGTACATAGCTGGAAAACACAGCCGGCAAATTAGGTGACAGTAGACACTTTGTATGCAGCGGTCCTGACCTCGGGAACGCCTGCGGGCATGTTAGCGGCTTAGGCATGGGTAAATGGGTGAGTAATTATCATCAAACAAACGCGGGGGGTGGGGTGGCGCCGATAATTGAACCCTGGGACCCAAGGTAAGAGAACACCATATCGGACAATGCTATTACAACAGAGGTTGATGGAACGGCACGCATTATTTGTCGCAAGTGGTCGCAGAAATGCGGAGGGGCATACGTCTAGAAAATACAATTCATCCGGTACTGTTTTTGGCGACCCTGCCGGTCATGGACCGGACCGCGACAAAGCCCGATTCTGATCGGCGAATGCGCCAGGTCCGGTCCGAGGCGGGATCGACACACCGACGGCGATCGTTTTCGCTAGGTCTGGCCTGGGGCAAACAATCTGCGGGATTGGGCACTTCCGGCGGCAGAGTCAAACCTGACGGCGGCAATACGACCCCTGGGCGACGTGAGAAATCGCTTCTACCCGAGATTACTCCACCAGGAGCATCCTGGCTACTCCGGGTGCAAGCATGGAAAGAGAACAATAAGGAATAGACAGTAACCGGTCTTTAGGCGCCCAGATCGCACTGATGTCTTGTCACAGAGCGTCATGAGAACGCCATTTACGTTCTCTGGGAAAAAATCACTTGTTTTTGTTAACTGCACCGCTGGAGGGGAACAGATGGCCTGTGGCGTTCGCTTATCTTACAAATGACGGGACTGGTCGAGGAGGACTGCGGTGAACGAATAGTCCGACGGAAACATACAGGTACTGAGCAGAGATTTGTAAGCTAAACAACATGACCTCGGACGTGAAAATTGTTTTCGCCCAGGAATTCCACACAGGAATGGCGTCCATCACACTCAATGTCAGCCCAGTGAGTAAAACGGAATCATTTTGCCCGTTATGGACCGTCAGTCCCAAAAGTGATCAGGGGATCCGAACGCATCAGAACAAACCATCCGACAATCCATACTCCGCGGCTAAACGTCGGCCCCTCCCACCACAAGTGGACCAACTCCTTTCCATCAGCAGTGAACTAACTATACGATCGAGCATAGACATATCGGTATATAACATTAACACACACGCACACACATATATACGTCGGGTACAGTCCTTTTAATAGGTGTTATCAAAGAACACTGCATAACAGGCGTTCCTTATTTTCTTTTTGGCCCGGCCAATATCTTTTGGGCGGATCCTGGCCTCTTTATCAAGCCTGGAAATAACACTACCGAAATCACCCATATCTTCTACTGGGACAACGTTTCGTCACACTATACCGACACACACGCCGGTTGCTGGCCTGCGGGCCTGAGTATTTGGTATAAAATGGTACAGTAATGCGAAGCTCTGCACCATGGAGGCGGGGGTGCCGTGTATTCAAGCCATCGGTGACAAGCAGCATTGTTATGTGTTCCTTTCGTGCATCGCCATTCAAATTTTACTGAGCTAGTTTGGGAGGCAGCTGCCCTCGTTGCCCTCCCTGCTTCCCTCTTCGTGGCGCCGCCATCGGATTCATGTTTGCAGGCACGTAGCCAAGATTTTCCCCAGAGGGGCCAAATGTCAAATTTTGTCGTATACCACTGGCATATGGTGAAGTTTATGGGAAAAAGCAGCAATTTTCGCAGTTGACCTCATATTAAAGTCACAGGAATACATATGTTTGTTTTTGCAACAAATGTATGGCCACTATTCCGTATTCGTGCGAAATCGCTGTGTATCCATTGTAGACCGCTTGGCTCAGGGGGAGCCATGGCCCCCATGGCCCCTTCCTGGCTACGTCCCTGCACACTTGCCAAAGCGTCGAAGTGAGTCCGAAAACAGCTTGAATGCGGGTGCTGCCACCGACGGGGATTTCGACAACGACGGTGAAGGTAATTCCCGCGAGGGGGCAGCACTTACCACCGAGAGATCTGATTATGACTCCTGGACTTCGGTGCTGCTCATCAAAGACAAGGTTCATAACCGGAAAAAGATACCGCGCTGCCGCAACTTTCCTCTTATTTCTCGTACCCTTTATCGCATCCATATCTTTAAAGCAATAAAATTCGAAAAAGGGGAATGTTCCACCTCAACACATGTTTTCAACTGCAGCAATCATGTGGTCAAGTAACCAAGTGGCCTTGGGTCTTGGACCCATGCATGCAATATGCATTATGCGCCAAAGCTAACCGTTTACGGAGGTTTTAGGTTATTCACTGCGATGGTTCCATGTGTCGTATTCGGTTGTTTCCTATTTAACAAGCGCACAACGCTCCCGTACCGTTTATCACAACAGCCGTGAAATGGAAGTTTAGAAATAAAGTGAATTCAAATGATTGGAAGCGTTTTCAAATAATATGAAATTCACACAAGATCATTACAAGTGACCCTAAGGTCATTGGAGATCATATAAGGTCAAAGGTCGTAAGATGACCTGAAAAACATGGCCATAACAGTTCACCTTTTTCATGTCCTTGGCACCGCCTACACTAACAAACTTTTTTGTTAATTCAGTTTTTGAAGAGGTAATCCCCCTATTTTCGTAACCCTGAGAACGCTTACGAATTTTCTCAATGTTTCAAATGTAGGGACCAATGGTAAAAGCCCCATGCATAATCTTTCGATTCAGGCCAATTTCATCAAAATCGGTCCATAAAGAACAGAGCTATGACAAATCCAAAAATATCCCTCATTTTGACTTTTTTGCTCCCTGTATCCACCCCTTCCAAAATCTGGAAATTTCTTTTTTTATAAAAATGCAGCTTACGTCATAAAAAAATTTATTTCCATTTATTGCGATTAAATCGGATATGTAGGTCTCAAGGTCTCAGGGGGGCCGAATCCGTCCCTCGCCCCCTGACGGGAATCGGCCATACCGCCTGGCCCTCCGCGAATAGGGTTCAGGAACTAATGCGACAGATGGTCTCCTCAGTGTACCATTGCTTTTTAAAATAGTGCCTACCCAGCACTGAAGCATGAACCCGTAAACCGTGTCACAATTCAAATAACCGATAAAAAAGTGATACAGCCGTGACCAGCCGGCGATTGGCTTCACATCTCTTTCAAAATCTCAAAAGTGGGAGATGAGATTGATGTACGACAGCAGCACTTTAACCGCAACAAGACAGGAGCTAACCGAATGTGTCCGCTTGTCCATGGCGTTCATGCTCGGTCTGATTATCTTCGTTTGTCGGCGTTTGACGTTTCACCACGGGCATTTACCGTAATTTGAACGAAAGGTCAATTAGCGAGGCTTTTCATTGCTGAGAAGTACTTGCTGGACAATGTGGATGCAGTCTGCGGCAGACCGTGGAGACAGCTGGCCACCAAGCTAGTCGTAAACGGGGTCATTTCTAAGCGTCGGCCCAGTCGGTCCGTTTGCGTCTTAGTGTGTCGTAAAAGTGTCGTACGAAAAAGATCATGGGCCATGACTATAATGGAATGGCTTGAAACGCTGGTCAAACGGAGAAGCCAGCAGGTGTTATGGAGTACGTTTTTTCGGTGGCAAGAAGCTCTTTAGGTTTGCAAAGGAAAAGTTATGAATCATGGATATGAAATGTATACAACAGAACTGTGCGTTTCCATCAGAAAATGTCACACATAACGTGCGAACGGACAAGACATTGAGGTAGGTTTTATCTTTAGGTTCCGATTCGTAATTGTACTTAGACATCGTCCACAAGGAAATTCAAAGCACAACATTGTGATTTATAAGTAATACAACGGCACATGATGCGTGTCATGTGCAGACGTGTAAAAAAGCATTGCTGTCGTTTTAAGAACTACGGTTAGACCCGAGGATAGTATGACTTGACATTCATACCATACAGGACTGGAAACTGTAAAAGGATCACCAAACTTCAGTTACAAGCAAGAAGTGGGTCCTGATTCCGCCAAGAGAGGGTGCAGGCTCACAGAACGCACGCAACCTTACTCCGTGGTTTAAATTCACAAGCGATGGTTTTTACCTCCATGTTTTCGCCATTGATATCGTTATATTATACAATGTGGTACGTATCAAACAAGCATCAACATCCTATATAACACAAAATGTATTTCAGTTGTCAAAATGTATTTTCAGCTGTCGTATTTTTGTAACAGCTCGACTGCCCAAAACGTTTGTACACTCGGAAAACCATGGAGGCGCCAATCGTAGGCACAGATCCTTCAGAACATTAAACAGCTTGAACACATATCACGTCATTTCCTAACAAACTTGGCTTTAGAAGTAAATTTTCTTTCCCATATGTCTCCAGCTGCCTTTACTCACATTAAGATGCCTATGTCGCCAGCCAGTTAACGCTCAGCTCGGGACAGAATAGTGGCCGTTATCATCCTCCGATCTTTCCATTTGATCTTTGAGATTAGGAACGGAGGTAAGATCGACATCGCTTGGCCCCGAATGTTCCACGGAACTGCTGGTCATCTCAAGTTGTTCCTTTGAACTGATGGTAATGTGCCACCGCGAAACCGCCGGACCTCAGCTTCATGTGAAAACTTAATTTTGACGTCATCATTAATACGTTAATCTTCTCATACATATGTGATGATCACCATTGATACAAACATTTTGTGGGTTAAAGAATATCATCTTCTGTAGAATCAAGCCTCTTTTACGTGTATCTTATTCGCTGAAAGGTCGAAAAAACATAGCTGTAAGGCGTGCGTTGTTCAAGCGTGAGGTACCTGTAGATACTACAACGTGATGAAGCGGGTCCATACGGTAGGAAGGGTAGCAGTTCTGCCAGTTTTGATAACTGAATATGAGTCCTTACAAAGGCGTTTAATCAGCCTCAAAATCATACTGGGTGCGGCCCTGTCATCTACAGACATGTTTAACATGGCCGCATCGCGAACTGATTTTTGCATCTGTTCTGATCACGTTGGTCTGATCTGATTGCGTCGCTAAATGCACGCAGTATACATTTTATGCTGTTGACATGGGTCTTGATATGTGTAGTCGTATGCATTGTATGATGGTGTTTAGAAATATAAGGAGGCGCAGAAAGGGACCACAGGAGCCAGTTTCAAACAAACACCAACACCCCCCTTATATGGGAAGTTTTAGAAGTAACGGATTTCTTTTTATACGTCACGGACTCGTAAAGCTCGCGTGGCTTTGGGTCGAGTAAAAGCAATTCGGTTAATTATTACACGAGCACGGGTTTGAAACTGCTCATAACGGAACGCGGTAATGACTGCAGGCCGTCAGTCTGAAGCAAGAAGTGCCATCTTTGCAATGCACAGAGACACCACCGCCTGTGATGAGAGCCTTCGTCCGGCTGCCTCGGCTGAAGATTGGCTTTTCAGTTCGCCTTAATGATTTAAGAACCCTGAAATTAATGAGAAAAACTAGATGTGCGCCTTCGTTATAAGTTCCCTTGCTGAAATTCGCGGTTTCTGTCTTTGAAATGAGACGGGCGCCATGTACAGTACTAGATTGGCGATGTGACCGGATAGGTTTGAGACCGATTTTCGGCTGCCGGCGCCGGAGAGCTCCCAAATTAGTCCGGTAAACGATGTTGCGAGGTCGGAAGCAAAACGAGCGCAGGGGCGAATGTCCTACCACACGTCGAATGTCGAGTGTCGGATCTCGGCCCCCCTCGAGGCGGCCTGCCTCGGGTCGCGGCCTCCGCTCCGAACAACAGACGACCAGTCTCGAAATGGTTTATTGTGCAACATCATGTTTGTACACACGCTGAAACGGTCGTGCGGCGGCTGCTTCCGGATCGGTCGGCCCGCCGACCGGCGCGGCCGGCGCCGCGGCGTCAGCCGCGCCGGACGGCCTCCAGACAGTGTAAACAACCGAACGCCGAGGTCGCAGTGCGTGCGGCGCCATCGCTGCCGTCGGATTCGCCGCGTCTCGCCGGCCTCGCTACGATCGGTTAGACGACTCGACATCGCGGAGAGAAGCGGGCGGCGGGACCGCGCCTCCTGCTGCCGACGCCCGCCGGGCTCCGGCCTCGCCACCAGGTTAGTGATCAGACGCACCGCGGACAGAACGTTCCTTCGATCTATTCACTCCGCGCCGCCGGCGAGCCGGCCGGCCGGCTGCTGCAATAGATGGCACCGCAGAAAGACAGTGCTGTCCCACCACGGCAAGCGCGGGATGGCGGGGTGACGGGCGATGAACGAATGGAATCATGAGACGCCGGAGGCCGCAGGCGCTGTGCCGGCTGCTGGCTGCGGCCGCTCGTCCAGGCCTTACATGAGCGGCTCGTTTCTGTTATAGATAGAAGCGGTGTCAGCGTCCAACCCGGTATCGAGGCGGAGATGTGGCTGCGGTGTGTTATCGCTATCGTTCAAAGGCGACGCGGAAGAGAATCACAGGCCAGCTGTGGGTTCAAGCCGTACGAGGACTCGGAAGTCACGTGGAAAGCTCCAAAACACAGAGGTCCGACAGAAAGCGCGCGGGCGGCGCCCGCACGGTGGAACAGCGGATGGAAAGAAAAGAAAGCCACATCAGCGACGGCTGTTACACGGACAGGCGGCCGCGCATCCTCCGGGCGAGTGGTCGACTGGCGGCGGCGGCCCTCCCGGGTCCCCTGGCACCGTCCGCGCTGCGCCCGCCGCCTGGCGTCCGTTTGGCGAACCTACGAGTCCTTGGAGGAGAACTGGGCGCCGGAGTCCATGCTGAGCGCGCCGGCGCCACCGCCGAAGCCGTAGCCCTTGGGGCCGTACTTGCGACCGTGGCACTGCTTGCAGTACAGGAATTTGTCGTGCTCCGTGCAGTTCGTGGAGTCGAGCGCCTTGTTGCACATGTCTGAGGGCAGCGAGGAGACAGTGGGCGGACACCGCTGCGAGAGAAAATTGCTTTCGGCAATGAGATGGTGTTTGACACATCACTGATACGGTATAGATAGAAGCCGTGCCGCAATGGGCTGTGCGCGATTATAATGCAACGCCTTTGTGTTCGGGACGTCACGGAGGGAGGACAAGTTAAGTACGGCGGACCGTTTTCTGACTGCCTACTCGCACCGCAACCGTCAGTGCGTCTCCGTGTTCGTCAAGCCGGACCATCTGGGAGCAAATGTCACGTCTTTGAGCCCGCATCCATCTAACCCAAATTTCCACAAACCACACCACGAACTGCATCCCCTTCCCCCCTCCCCCCCGCCAGCCGGCCTGGTGTTCACGAGGCTGCCGCCCTCGCCGGATACTCACTGCACTTGAAGCAGGTCTTGTGGTACTTGTAGCCTCCTGCGACACGCTCCTCGGCAGCGTACACGGACTTCTCACAGGCCGGGCACTTGGCCGTTTCTGGCGGCTTGAACGGCATGTTGGCGACTTGTCGAGTCTGGCTGTGGAGGGGTTGACCGGTCAGTGCCGACAACGACAGCGTCCTCGCCATGTTGCTCAAAGATTGCTTTGATTTTCATTTCAGGTGGTAAAAGCGATCATTCCTTTTCTTTTTTGGTTCCAAATCAGAGAAAGAGTAGCCGTTGAAGCCGGAGGGGAGGTGACATTAGCTTTAAACCGACATTTTTACTCGGGCTGGGGGAATCACGAGGTCGGCCGCAGTTTGTCTCGCGATGATGCGTGGCACATATTTGTGGTAAACAATGAGGTCTGTCACAAGCTGAGGGGTAATGACCTGGGTCATCACGAAAGGCGCTGATAATCTCATCGATGAGAAAGTCTGAATAGTTCGGACACTAATCGATTCGAAATACTGCTTCTGGGAATTTATGTTGCTAGCTAAATCTAACGCATTTCATCGTACGTCAAATGTAACGCACTTCCATACGTTCCATACGTTCCATAAACGTCACTCACTTCCATACGCATTTCTACCGCATCGTCAAAGGAAAGAGTGCGGATTCTTATTCGCACTTTAAATTATACCCCATCAGTGATGCTGTGTTACACAAATTGAAAAAGGGTTAAGGGTTCAGACTGACATAGAGGTAACAAAGTTTTGCGCCCTTATTGCTATAACAAATCTTTTTATTTGCCAACGCTTTATAGAAAAAAAAACAACGCAAACCGGCAAGCTAACACGTTCTGAGCTACGACGTGATTCCACAGTGCAACAAAGGTCATTTAGTTTCCATTTCAACCGTTGATCCGAGGAAATAACAGCCAGTTGGCTAAAACTACCAATCAATAGAGCAGGCGACCTGACTTGAAGATTAATCTTGACAGGCCAATGGGAATTTCAACGCCCAATGGTCCGTAGCATCGCAAATTTCCCTCCACCTTTCAGGGAGTTTGTCGCCCTCTTCCCGTGCTGTCCCGGGAACCCCCGCGGTTCCCACGGTTCCCGCTCCGCCGAACGGCTTTGAAGCCAGCTCAAAAGCTCCCTCTCGCCGCGAGCTCGGGCGGCGCCGGCCCGTCTCCAGCGGGCGACGGAGCACGTACCAGAGCCTTGACTCATCGAGGCCGGCAGCCGCCAGCCGACGCCGCGGCGGCGCTAAATTTGGGCGGGGTACGATTTCAGTCGGGCGCCGTCCTGCGGCCCGGGCTGAGTCACCAGCTGCTCGAGATCTCCGGAAATGGAGGTGCATGCCCGGTGAGGTGATTGAGCAACACCTGGATCTGTCCGTCGGACCATCCGGCGGTAGAAGGGCGACGTCAGCCCTTCGCCTCTCCCCCCTCCCTCAAGGAATTCGGAGTTCAGAGCTGCAAGACACGCTGGCAAAGCTCCTCGGGAACTCAGCTGAGGGGTGCCAACGTGCAGGAGGCTCCATTCACCGCAGCTCGATTAATACTCTGTCGGGCAAGCGCCGCGACACATTCCAAGCGTGAAAGGAATGACGTGGCGCAGGTGACCCTTCCCCGTCGAAGCTCCCAGCTGGCATTTCTCTGCACGGTACCGCGCCCACGTTGATTTAGCCCTGTTCGCGACACTCTGGTGTGAGAGTAGCCTGGCTCGACGCTTCGCGTGGATACACGACGTAGCGTCAAACTGCCGCGGGCAAAACGTGTGTCGCTTCCTCACCCAACGCCGAGGTCCCCCAGAAGACCTGCCTCCGTCAGACCGCGGGCGGGACGGACCACAGTGCGGTCGTTAGGTGCCGTGAGGACCCGGCCCCGGCTGACGCGGCGCAGGGTGACGCCCTGGAGATAGCCCAGTCGCCGCCCGCGCGACCGCCGACAATGCGCGATTCCCGGCCTCAAAGCGCCGGCCGGGGGTCACGCCCACGGCGTCTCGGTGTAACCGCGGCATACCGGCATACTCGAGATATCCGAGCGCCTGAGCTGGCGGCTGGCCGCGGCCACGGTCGTTTGTCGGCACGTCATCCCGAGCAGCGCGGACAGGAGGTGACGACAGTGCCATGCAAACGATTTCCGAAATGTATCCCTTCGTCCAGTACACTTCGAAGCTCGGTCGTGACCGATGATGCTTTAAATTAACGAGGAATGGAAGGGCAGCATAAATTACGCAGTGTTTTTAAAGAGCGAAGAATGTGAGAAACCAGCTGGCAAAGTGGCGCAAGCGTTTGATAAACGGTAATGAAAGCAAAACACTAAGAGAGGTCTTTTTCATGTACGCCAGGACTACAATTAGCGGGCAGAAAATCATATTGTTGGTCAGCAGTGTGAGTAATGGCGGCATGTACCAAACACGAAGCCGGAACTGTCATCGACTTCGTCAGTGCTTCTGGCCTCTGACTGAATCAGCATTCTCGAATCTTTACATCAATGTGTTCCGTTACAAAACATACAGTCGCAAAAGCCTTCAAAAAGCTCATTATGAGGCTTTTCCATATTCATCACTTCACTTTTATCTAACCGACCATGAATATAGGGGGAGGCCTAGGAAGTCATCGCATCACCGACACGTTATCGGTCGACACCATAAACCCTGCGCCCAATCCACACCCCCTCCTCTCCCTCCCTTCACTTAACCCGTCCCCGACCGGGGGGGGGCTGCTGACAGCCCCCCTGAGGTTTTTTTGGGATTGCGAAAAGACGAACAAACACAGAATCACAAAACTTTGTGTACCTTTTGCTATATCAATTTTACATCTCGTGGCAAAATTTTGACCTCAAGTCAGGTTAGGTGCCTGACCTAGGTCAGGTCAAACAGACCTATGTCAAAAAAAGTTTAGCGTCCTCCAACCTTTTCGCAAAACAAGATAACTCAATAATACTTTCAGGGATTAGTGATCGTGACAGATGCAACAAATCTGCCATCTCAGATTTTTCGGAATTTCCCGGGTCATTGACCTAAGGTCAAGCCCATTTTTAAGATATATCGTCGTTTTTTTCCGGAAATTGACGGAATATTTCATGACATTTTTAGTGTGGAGTCAAGCAGACATCTAGTTGCCGTCATTGGGCAAAGTATCAACGACTTCCAGCCATTGACCTGAGGTCAAGTCACGAATAACTGCAGTGGGCCAAAATGTACCACCGTCAAAATCAACGATGAATTACTCAGAATGGGCAGAAAATGGCAGAACTAGCTTGCACAGACCAAAGTAATACCAGGAACCTCAAAAACTTTGAAAAAAATAGCATATTTTGGAAATAAACAGGCTCTCGCGAATAAAGGTCCGCCAATTCTGTAGATTGGTAACTAATTAATTTTTCTGAAATTTAAGCATGAAAAACCATCACAAGAATCACTAAAATCAATAAAATCTACATAGACAGGCTTTTTCGCGGAAATAAAGGAACACTAAAATTAGTTCCAGTCAATTTGTTACTGGATACGGATGCGGTGCACCCCGACAGCCGGCGGGAGAATTGCCGTGTCTTTAACTCAACGTTTCGGCGTATATATTAAACAAATATGAGAAATAAAATGTGTATCGACATTTGCGGACCTTTACTTGTGCGATGGTGCCTTTATTTATGCGTTATTATTCACAGCCCTTGAGATTCAGGCCATTTCTCGGGTCTCATGTGGTTTGCTATGAGAAAACATATATAAGGCGTAAATTGCTTACATATTATCTAAAACTAAAAATGATACCAGTTTCGAGCTTTACTCGTCACAAGCTTTCCAACGGTATGCTTATTTTTATTGTGCGACAAACCGTTCGCGACTTAGAGGGGGGACTGTCAACAGCCCCCCAGTCGCGCATGATCGTAACGGACCGACGGTCGTGCGCGGGTTAAAAAAGTCCAAACCCAAAGAAAGGCCTCCTTTTGCTTCAAGCTTCAACACCCCATGCGAGGGAGTCCCCCTATCTGGAGGGGAAAGCCCAGCAGACCCCGTCACCGCGCCGCCGTTGCCCGAGGCGGCAGCGGAAAGGTCCCTCGAGTCACATCCGCCACAGCTGACACCACATGGCGGCGGCCGGCCGCCGGCTCACCGGAGCGGACGAAGAGACCGGAGTGGCTGTGGTGCTGGCGCGAGCTGAGCACGGACTGCGCAGCGCCTTCCAGCCGCACCGCCTGTTCGACTTCCAATTCAGAAATATCGTCTGAAGTCAGCCGCCAGAAATAGCCGGCGGCGCCGGCGCTGGATGCGTCTGGCCCGGCGGCGGAGGCGGCGCCCGCGGGCACTGCGACCCCCCCCCCCCTGCCGACCCCCTCCGGCCTGTCCGCGATGGGCGGCGATCGGAGCAAGGACGGGTGACTGGTGGGCGTCAGGCGTGCGTGAGAAAACCCGTCTGTTACTCGGCACGAGGCAGCTTCGGAGGCGAGAAATTTGACGGCGACTGGCCAGGAGTGATTCTGCCTCGTGCCGGTGGCTGGGAGGCAGCAGGTGGTATAACTGAGTCAGTTCGACTTACGTCGTTAGGCGTAGCTAATGAATTCCGTATGCAGAGTTAATTCATCACCTTGCTCCTCCCTCTGCCAGAACCCATGCCGAACACACTGAAGAGTGGCTGTATACCCACGTGATGAAGTAAGCCCACATCCCTGTGATGACACCTGGCGGAAACAGTTCAGTATAGCGCTCTCCGGCAATTTATTCGTGAAAAGCTGCAGATTGTAATCAAATGCATTTAAGTCCATAGGAATGACGAACATCAACACAAACTGAGGGCAACCTGCACCTCGTAGGCAAACGAATGCAAAAGGCTGAGAATGGGCCTATTTCGTTTACTGGCAGCGCTGCGAGTGGCGCAGATGTTTCAGGATGTAAATGGTGCATTTTTTTGGAAACTAAACGCTTGCGAGATTACGTTCTTTAATCTGTTAGGTTTTCCAACGAAGCGTATCTTCAGTATATCCCAAGATTCAAACTTGAATATTCCGGACTGGAAATGAGCAGCATACGGTTATTTTGATTGACATATAAATCGCCAGTTTTATGTAGTTTGTACTCTCGATCGTCGCATTATTTCGCTACACTCTGCTTCACGCTTTGTCTCGCCCCAGAAATTGAACTAGAGATAGACTGTCGTGCACGCATTTGTTTAGAAAATAGCATAACCACCCTTCTAATCTCACCTGACATGGGCGGCAGATGCCTGGTAAGACAGCCTCAATAAATCAGTGCTGCACAAATACAGTAGGGCTTCAGGGTGATGGGATTTCATAGTTGGCGCCATCGCGTGAGGGAGGAGACAGGAGTTGTTGGAAATTTGGTCAAACGTCGGTCCTATTTTCAGTAGTCATGCTTTCTTTGAATGCATTACCGTAAGTCAGATCTGTAAGTGTCAGACTAAATTGGAAAGCACGGAGCTAAGGGTCACACTACTACTTTCTTTCCAAGAAAGAATGGGCCGGCACTGGCCATTAATCAAATTTTTGTTTCCCTGCTAAAAATGTCGTGAGATGAGACCTTGACGCGTGGCCGCAGAAGTGAGAAATTGCTTAAACATTTCTTCACGTAGCTGGGGGACGAAACAATGAGGAGACACACCTCCATAGCAAACTTGTACTCAATTCCATCACAATCATAATAGACTAAGAAATTGACTCCGTTCCGGCCAGAGGCAGAATCGGAGTCGATTTCACCGATAAGATCTGGAATCAGAGCCGGAGATGAATCGCACATTTTTCTATGGAATCAGAAGAAGAATCGATTCCTAAAGGCTGACTCCAAAATTGCAGTCTATTGAGTATGGAGCTGCCTTAGGATTTTTATCAAAGATGGTGTAATGGCCTTTTCACAATTCCACAAGTAGGACATTCAGGTAGATTGAACTTCTTAACATGGAGCTGAATTTAATAAATACCCGTATTGTGTGCTGTGACATTACGTTTACTTTTTGTTTGCTTTCTTGTTGTTGCGGATAGCGCAAAAGTAAAACACACTTTCATTTTCACGTATTAGAAACGTACATTCTCGTCGCACCGGGGCTAATACGCACACGAGAAAAATAGCACGACAAAATAAATGACAAATATCTAAACACGGCCAAGGTGCTATCAGGAGTCACCACTGAGCACGATGATAAAGAATAGAGATGCGACAGCAGGTGCCCAACCGACCATTGCTTTCGATAAAACTCTCCTCTCAGACACGGGACACGTGTTGAAAGCAAGATAAGGAAGGTAGAAGATAAGGAACATAGAAAGAGGTCCAGTGTAGATAAGTGCGGTTGTCCCGGCACTGCGCTTGATAAAGGGATCAAAGTGAAGGGTAAAGGGGTAAAAGGCTGTGAAGTTAAGAAAAGGTTAGGTACATAAATAAAGTACGAAGTAATCTAGCACATGGCAACATAATATTTAAAACTCCATTCCGTCGTTCGGAGCACAGATATATGTTCCTAGTGTCATGTGTTTGTGTCTTGTGTGTAGCATCTTTTCATGTCCTGTCACCTGCGTCTAGTCTTGCGTTTTAATTAGCATCGCCTTGATGATGATAGCATAGCCATCGATAGCATAGCCAAAGAGACGAGGAACATTCATATGTATTTTTGCAGAAATATACTGATATTTTCATTTAGACTAGCATTTTACCCGTTGCTAATATCACTGTTTATTTTTATTTTTTGTCAGATATATTTATGCAGTTTCTAGTAATAATCTTAGTGGAATCGATTCCAAAAGAAAAAAAGTTGATTTTTGGTCCGACAGGAATCGATTCAGTCTCTGGAAAGCCAGCGGTGAATGGGAATTCAACTCGACTCAACAAGCCATAATCCGGATTGGGAATTATTTCCCCGAAGTGGAATCAAGTACAAGTCGGCTCAAAAGGGGAAGTATATGAATATAGGCTAAATTCATGCAAGAAGATTAAATGGAATGTTTTACCTTAGCTATCATTCTGACTGACGGATGATGAAAAGTTATTGATAACGTTTTTAGCGCTTGCACTTCGGAATAAGATTTAAAGTAGCGAAAAAAATGCTTCCTTTCATACACTAAATGGCGCAACGACGATCTTCTGCAAACGTTCATGTGCTTACGCCCGCTCTCCACGTCATACAGCAGGTGAAAACAGAATGCGGCTGAATGGTTCGCACGGGAAAAATCGCAGGGAATGGCCATGAAGCTCCGTAAGTGTAGGATTCTGAGATGCCCGGTGTCTCGGAAATCGACTATGAAAACCAGGATGTACATCTTGGTTATCCCAGTTAAAAACATGTCTTAAAGGTGGAATATTCCCTCAGATGCAAAACATTGCTCTGGGCGAGATTCAAAGCCCATTGAAGACACTGAATAGTACGGAAGACGCCTGGAAGACGCAATTAAATTCGGAGAAAAACTTGAAAATAATTCCCAGCATCATCGTTTTGCTGTGCCCGTGCCTTGCCTGTCTCATGTAGTCGGAAATTAAATTCACAGATCTTTGCGGATGCCCACCCTACGAGGCCAAGACACCCCCAAACATCTGTAAAATTACAGCCATGCATTTTGGTTTAAAACATCCAAAGGCGTTCATATGGCTTACACGTTGGCACGCCAGGTGCCAATAGCGATAAACGGCAGCCGTTGAATTGCTAATACTGTGTCATATACACAGAGGGCAAAGTTAACCAAAAATTTGATTCCGTTGAAGGTAATCCGTTAACTGAGAAGGTTAAGTAAGTTAAAGTCAATCAGCTAACTCGCTAAAAAGTTAACGGAAGTTAAAGTTTTTCCTTCGGGAACTTCTTCCCACTGAGCACTAAGGAGCTCTTGCGCGAGTACTGGTCTAGGTGGTTGACCTGAGAATCTATCTTAACCACTTCTTCCTTCAGTTTCACATTCTCACTCTTCAGTATAGCTATCTAAGTCTTAACCCGACACCGCCTGGGAAGCGTCAAATAGGGCACTCTCTCGGTTTTTTGTGAATAACTGTTAATAACTGCTGGAGGCAGCCCAGCCAAACTCTCAGTGCCTGTTTATATATCAGTTTTACATATTTTGACATCAAAACCATTTTCATGCTAGGTAAGATAGAGATATGACCTTATAAGTGAACCCTTGTATGCATGTTTTCCCATCTTCGGACGGTGGCGCGAACATGCTTCTTTTTTCTGATAATATTCGCAAATATTATACATGGATTAGCTGGATTTACATAGCACACGGTCCCCAAAAGGACATACTACCGTGACATGTTAACACAGAAGGTCATGCTAGGACACATGCATCATAACAGTTGGACTAATTTGCACTGTGGGTGATAGAAACGATTGCCGCTGACCTTCCCCATCGTTCAAGCCAGACAAGCAAATCTATATGCACCTCTTAGCAAGTTTCACCAAATGCAATGTCAGGTCATGCCAGGTCACGTCATAGGCAGGTGTCAAAGCGAAATGAAATACAACATTGTCTGTGGAAGATCGTTCAGTAGCAGCAGAAGGCAATTATTGCTTCTGGTCAGAAGAAGAAAAATGATTGTCATTTCTGATCTGGTTTGACCTTGGCCCGATGACGAGCAGACAGGACAGATTTTTTTTCATCACGAGATGTCATTTCGGTTCTGTTCTTGACGTAGTTGAGAACATCAAGGGGTAATTTTTGCTCTTAGTCAAGAAGAGTAATACAACCTTATTTGGCCTGACCTAGACTGACCTTAACTGAATGAAAAGCAGCTAATGCAAGACTGATCACCAGAAGGTTTCACTTTTGTCCTTTTGTGGCGTGGACCAAAACGACTGCGAGTAAATATCGATCTTTGGCACACAAAGCAAGACCAGTATTTCACCTGACCCAAGCTGACCTTCAGCCGACATTTTTTTGCATTTTGGCATGCTTCTGGTGCAGAGGATCGTGACCTTTCGTTTGATAGGCAGTTAAAAGGCTTTGGGACCAGTATTGCCGATGATATGATATACCAACCGCTGTTAGATTTTCTGACGTCGTATTACGCGTTTTACGTGACATGCGACGTCATCAGTCTCGTCACCAGGGCTAACATAATATTTTCTGAATCACAAAACTCAGGGCTATCGATTAGTGGTAGACCGATTTAGATCTGATGGTTAAATCCTGAGATAACGGGGTGCCCTTCTTGACACCCCCCAGGTGGTCGCGGGTACAAAAACACGCCGGGCGCTACCGGGCTAAGGCCCACTACTTTCTCCTTGAAAGCACTGAATTGGTTCAACAGAAGCCTTTTACCCTCAGCAGACATCCTCACAGCTTCCCAGATGAACAAGAGAAGAAACTAAGTAACCAACGACCAAGCTAAATCACACAGGAAAACAGATTAGGAATGCCTAACCCAACCTTCAACTGCAGTGCGAAATGTAAGCAATCTTGCTGTGAAAGTGGTGCGCATCAAGATCGTCGCCCATAGCCAGTTTAGCCTGACCAGATCTAATGTTTTATTCATGTCTAAAAGTTGGTCGAAAACCAGTACCCCAGCCTGAGACTGGAAAAATATGCCTGTGCAGAAATGTAAGACGTATTTTGGCGTAATTCTTACAACAAAGAAATTATTTTGTGACTTAACCCTATTCCCGGAGGGCTAAACGGTATGGCCGATTCCCGGCAGGGGGGGGCGGATTCGCCCCCCCCCTGAGATCTCGAGAACTACTTATCCGATTTCATCGCAACAAACGGTAATCGATTTGCCGTGACGTGAACTACATTTTGATTAAAAGAAATTTTCAAAATTTTGAAATTTGTGGATACAGGGGGGCAAAAATGTCAAAATGGGGGGTACTTTTTGACTTCTTATAACTCCGTTGTTTATGGACCGAATTCAATGAAACTGGCATCAATCGAGAGATTATGGATAGGACTTTTACCATGGGTATGCAAATTTGAAATTTTGAGAAAATTCATGGGCGTCCACAGGGTTTCAAAAATAGGGGGATTAGTTTTCCAATAACGGAATGAACAAAAGAGGCCAAAACACTTTTTTAGCTTCTGCTAGTCATGTTATGCTAAAGAAGTACAAATCGCATTACAATGTTTGTATAATGTTAGCATAGGCGGTGCCAGGGACATAAAAAAGGGGGAGCTGTATGGTCACGTTTCTCAGATCAACTTGTGACCTTTGACCTTAAATGACCTCCAGTGACCTTGGGGTCACCTGGAATGATGTCGTGTGCATTCAATATTATCTGTAAACGTTTTTAATCGATTGAATTCACTCTATTCCAAAAAATTCATTTTTTGGCTTTTGCGATATAGGGCACGTGCACTGACATTTTAGGTCATAGCTCCGTGACCTGACCTGATATCAAGCTGAAACTTGGTACACAAGTAGAGGGCATCGTTCTACGTCATGTATATTCCGGGTTTGGCATTTGAAAAAACGGCGCCGAAATTATTGCGAAAAAACAAATTTTGACTTTTGACCTTGACCTGACCTTGTAAAGTGACCTCAGACAAACAAAATTACATATGCACATTGCCCAACTATTTAGCTATATATTCATATAAAGTTTTAAGTTCTATCTCAAAAACTCTGTTTTTGGCAGACATTTTCCTTTTACCCTCAACATGGCCAAAAATGACCTGAGGTGCCTCCCAAAAACGTTGCCTGGCTCCGCCCCTGAGCAAAATAGAATTTCGAAATTTTGTCACGGCGCGTAGAAGGAATAGCTAGGAAAAGTCACCAAGTTTCGTGAAGCTGCGTCAAAAAGCCTGGAATTGGCAAGCAAAAAACCCGAGGGGGGGGCGGATTCCGCCCCCCCCCCTGCCGGGAATAGGGTTAAAGAAAAAAGGAACATGTAATTAGTCCTACGGTATGCCAAATATTGCATCAGGGCACCACACAGCACCATAAAAATGTCGACTGCTGCTGACTGATCCAAAATATTTCTGCTCTTTTCAAGGTCTGTCAGTTCAGGTATCGTCACGAGGCACTAGAGGCCAAGTCTCGTAGTTTCCGGAATGGCGATAGATGGCATAATGATTAGGCATTAGTCTCGGAGCCTCCCATGTGGTCGGATTCTCTGGTGCACTCCAGTGACGTAATGTACGTCATCACACCAGTATCTGGAAGCAAAATTGAAGCATTAGACATGCTCCTTTACGAGAGATCGTCTCCCCATAACTAATACTCCCGAACTCTCGAACTCCCCACACGTTAAGAAGCACCATCCATTACTTTTGCCAAGGTTAGTGTTCGAAACTCAAATGGAGATTTGGCAAAAACTTTAGCGGTTTCGAAATTAACGGGTGAAAATTTAACGGAAGTTAATGACTCCGTTAATTTTTTATGTTCAAGAAAACGTTAATCCGCTAACAAAAAAATATCTCGTTAATTAATGGATTAATGGACTAACGGACTCGTACCCACTTCTGGTCATATGACATGCAACTTAGTGCGGGCTTTTGATATAGTTCGCAAACGTAGCAGCTCTCACACCTGAACATTTTGCTTATGTTGAAACCGTTTCCAGAAGTTTTTTATGTGAACAATTTTCCCCAAAGTTTACAAAACAAGGTCCGGAAAATCGGTATTTTCCCACAGTGTAGTTTTTGTCATGCGTTAGTTCCACACCATTACTAAAATGGTAGCGGTGATGTGAGACATGTAACGCTTTTTCTACAATGTGTCCTCCAGTTGCAGCCTGGTTGCCAAGGAGCACTGACAGCCAGAAGAAGACGAAACCCAAATCAAATGTTCCTCATTTGCCGACTTCTTTAAACAGACTACGTGGGTGTGAAAATGCTGCTGTTTACGTTCTCCGCACTGATTTCTCTCTGAAGGATGCCAAGAAATAAAAGAAAAACAAACGCAAGCGCTCATTGGCCTTCGTCCGTCCGGACGACACACAACAGCTGTAAACCGCACACTACCGCATAGGACACACGAGAATACTGCGGAACATTGTTTTGCTCTCGCACAAGTGCAGAGTTTTCAGACGCACTGTATATGCCACAGTTTAGCTTCTTAGACTACAGACTGCAGTTTGGCTGACTCAGCTTAAAACGTTTGTTTAAGTAAAATATTGCATGTAAGAGAACTGTTTCAGCTGGGCCTGCTTGCTAGTTTTACTGCAAACTTTTCAGGCCCAAGAAGTTATTTCTGGGATTCAGGGACTATTGTTACTGTTGTTGATGGTGTTATATTTTTCACCTACATTGCAATTAGAGTTAAGCCACAGTATACATTTCGTTCTATGACCGGAATGTATAGCGTAAATTGACAGTTTCGTCATTAGCATCTGGGTTCAAATGCGTCAGACGTCCCTTTAGTTCCTGTCTTGTTGGTTTCATGTGTTTAGCAGCTTATCCGAACCATACTGCAAGCCTGAAGAAGCACGATACACACGTTTCAAGACATGTCCAAAGGAACAACATCAACGTTCGTTTTTTCAGGGTGTTTGCAAGCTTCGTACATGAAGGAAGCAAAAATAACTGCGGGAGCGTCGTAGTCACTTGGCTTTAAATCAAATCGTTTTATTTTTGCATTAATTTAAATTTCTTAAAGGCTGTCGACGAAGCCATAGCACGGTTGAATGCAGACCGTATTGAGGGACAACTCGTTTGAGTATGTTTGACTTAGACGACCACACGATTTAACGAAGCATCGCCCTTTCATCTACGTCTAGCTCGGTTCTTGATACCTGCTGAAAACCCGACTGATATAAGACGACTGCATCATTAATCAGCTGTTTGCCGCTTGCGTAAGACCTCGCCATAGGTAAGACCTACTGGACGACAATGCGCCTCGTCCACCCCAATGCCCTGGCCACCCTATCCACCCTAAGAAGGGCAATTTTGTTCTTTCTTGCAGTTCTCTGGTTTCAGTTGAATGAATGTATGGAAAGCACTTCTACAATCCAAATTTTCCTTCTGAATCCAATGGCAGTGGTCTCTGGCCAGGCCCGCGCCCACATGGTGCAAGTCTGCATATGTCATATGATGTTACGACACGTATGCAGTCTTCAACACTGATTGGCTGACCACTGATCGGTCAGCTGTTAAGACCGATGGTTTCAACAGCTGACTGTTGAATGGTTAGATGCAAGAAATTTCAAATGGCTCTTGTACACGACACAGGGAATGCAGAAACAAGACAAATGCTAATGCATCTTTTATTAGAGCAGTTAATTCCTTCCTAACTTTATATTATTCTGTTTAGTTACAAAAACGCGGAGAAATTGGATCTTTGCAACATGCCCAGCTAGTCAGCGTCGAAGGCTGCATACGTTTAGGAACAGCAAAAGTGACGATGGCAGCACGATGAGTGAGCGGGTGATTAGCTGCCCCTACCTACTACCTGGTGCACTGCCGTGACACTCGGCGCCTCGAGCTGCATGTGTGCATGTGCATGTGCGTGTGTGCTTGTGTATATGGGTGCATGTGCATGATTGCATGTGTCACAGTGACAAATGCATTCACCGAGGGTCTACAGTGAAAGCCACGTATGAGAACAAGGAGAAATTAACTAAAACATGGGGGAATGGCATATGTGCCCTGCCTGGGGTGGATTAGGGTTAAGCAAAACAGTTCGGGAATGCCAGTTCCTAACCACACAAACAAAACTCCGGTGGAGTACAACTTGACAGCTACAGAAACAGATTTTACCTAGCACGTTTTCTTCAGCTGAATTTGTAACTAACTCCTCCTGCGCCAGTATTCGCCATGTGGCCACATTCCACAGTATAGGAGCATCCTCACAACCAGTTCCATATCGCACGTGACAGAGCAACGAAGTAACATCGAGCGCGCAGCTTGGTCGTTCTAAAGATCTTCAGTAACTAAAGATCTTTAGAACGATGAACGATGAACGATGAAGATCTTAAAGATCTTCAGTAACTGAAGATCTTTAGAACGACCAAACTGCGCGCTCGATTTTATTTCGTTGCTCTGTCTTCTTCGGTAACTTAAGTAAGTAACTAAGTAAGTAAGTAACTTAAGTAAGTAAGATCTTCAGTAACTGAAGATCTTTAGAAATGGTAGTATTGGCTCTTCAGAAACGCCCTATAAGTTACGTTCCGTGGGATCCAATAAAACTTCAGGAACCAATGACATGACATTCTTCGATGGTGTCGGTAAGGTCCCTGTAAAACTTGAAAGGGTTAAAACGAATATCATGGTGTAGCAAAACGTAACTGCACGTAACTGGAAAACCAGGAGGGACCAGTTGAACTGGTTCTTCCCGGAAATTGGCCCACTGGTACTAGCTGACCAGTAGACCAGCTGACCACTATACCAGTAGACCAGTACAATCCAGTTGACCAGTAGCCCAGTTGACCAGAAGACCAGTTGACCAGTAGACCAGTAGGCTAGTTGGCCAGTTGGCCAGGAGGCCATTAGACCAATTGACCAGTTGAGCAGTGGACCAGTAGGCTGGTTGACCAGTCGGCCAGAAGGCCAGTTGACCAGCAAGCCAGCAGAGTAGTTGGTCAATTTCTGGGTATAAGCCAGTAGCCCACATGATGGCATTATGGTGGCCCGCGAAGTCTTACAACTGTGTTCCCTCCAAGGAACTGCGCATTTTGTCTACAAAAAGTTAGGTATAGAAGCATGTGATGTGAGCAGTTAAACTAAATATTTCAACCTTCTGACCTATATTTTACCAAACTGTAGTCTCAGACATTAAAGTTTTGACCAAACACACAGCTGGGCGCCATATGGCCACGTAGTCGGAGCACCCTAAAGCCCCATTGATTGACTGATTACTGGGGCTTAGGGGCGCACCTAAGGCCCCAGTCACACAAGAAGACGTACTACCTTTTGTGTACTGGAATTATTTGAAATCTATATACACAACCGTCAAAACTAATACTTTATTCCCTTACACAAATGAGCAGACCTGATTGTTTACGTTTAGTCTCGGAAACGCATTGTTGGCATAGTTACGGAGGAGGGATCAGCCGTCGTCTGTAGAATTTTTGAAGTCGTGGCGGTTGTCTGATACTGATAACGAATTTAATAATTGTTACGCCAAGGATTTTCTGATCATCCTGTATCTTAACAGAAAGATAAGCCTCATTTCCGACTGTACCCCGAACTAGACAGCACACTAACCTGTTGTTCGGACCATTGTGCATAAACGTCACCATTATTGTCAAGATCTGGTTAGATGAAATAGCAATTTACTTAGGACGAGACCGTTCGAAGTACGCTTGAACACACCGCTTAAGAAAAGAAAACTTGGCTCTGTACTGCAAAACTCTGCTGGATCACTTTTAGAGACTACAGTTATTCTTAAAAACTGTTTGAAAATGTCTTTCCACCATTCACGTAGCATGCATTGGTGTCCAAAACATGTCCGGATTGCGTCGCAGTTTTGCGCTGCCATGCCACTATTAACGGCCCCTGGTGACACCTTTGAGATCAATAAAAGGCCGGGAAAGGCCAATGGCCTTAATTCATGATTTTGACCTAAGAGGACCTTAACCCAAGCAAGAAACCGGGTGCGGAAATCACCGACATCATGGATGATAGCCATGCATAAACCCGCGCAATGCTAAACTTCGCAAAATACATGAAACGTTTCCTATACGATGAAGACCGTAGCCGTATCAGTGTTTCGTCATTGTATGCTCTCGAAAAAGGTCATAGGTCAGCTACCTATCATGACATATGTCTTCTCCATAAAATTTGAAAACAATATTGCTTGCAGATTTTGAGGGAATACGTAAAATGGCCTGAATTTTTGATAAATAAGAGCGGTAGAAAGGGATGCAGCCAGGATTTTCTTCAGGGGGGAGCTCAATGTGAACTGAAATCACACGAAAACCGTCTGCCGGGAAGATGATGTGCAATGGCTTTCACAAAAAGTGCGGGCCTAAGGGGGACCGGGCCGTTGCCCTTCCCCCCCCCCTTGTCTGCGTCTCTGCGTTAGAAGCAATTTTTAGCAGGTAGCTGGCAAAAAAACCCTGAGGAAACTGCATCCACTCTATGTTGACGAGGATTAAAGAGGAGGGCTAATTTTCCAGCGGCTGTTATCTCGAGCTGAGGACGGTTTTCCAGGCGGGCGCCAGCTGGTCGGGCTGCCAACTGCCCTCCCACGCAGACCGCGCCCGCACCCAGCTGGCGACCGCGACCCTTTTCCCGGAAAACGGTGTATTTTCAATGGGCTGAACCCGAGTCCACGAATCCAAACGACAGCAGCCGGCTGCTTATTATCCCAGCACTTGTGAAAACAGTCCCGGCCGCCGACGGCACGGTCGCGTCACGCGCCCAGAAATACCGCCTGACTCACGGCGTCCGTCGGCATCGACACCCATTGACTCCGTCAGGCGACGGCCGGGCGCCTGCCAAACGCCGCCGCGGCCGGCCTTCGGGACGGGACAAAAGCCGCGCGCCTCCGCTGGCGCGCGTCGCCAACGACGCGGCCCCGACGCAAGGCGACGCCGCGCGGTCGTCACCTGTGTCGGCCGGTCGGCACGATGGCGGCCGTGATGGATGAACGAGGCGCTGATGAATGCTTCGGCGGCCGTCCGGCGTCGGGGCCGCCGGGTTTATGGGCCGCGGCCGGCCGGCGCCGATGTTTCGTTATGACGGTCTGCGATGAGGTCGTGGCAGAAGTTCGCCAGCTGAGTCGGCTCAGTGGCGCAGGTCCAGCCGGCGCCCTGCTCCACGACGGCTGTCGTCATCAGCGCTTAGTGTCATGGTGGCATTTGTGTTCTTCGTTGGCTCTGAGCAAGCTAATTTATGTGTGTATGTGTGTGTATATATCCGAAAGTTTCCACATTTCTTTCCCTAAGCGTCCGACTCATTTCGTAAGATTGTTGAGCCCTTACATTGGAAGGAACGGTGCATTGAATCAATTTGTCTTGGTGTCGGTCGTTTTTATTGCTAAAGCTAAATGTTATGTTGATGAATGCTTAAACGTTGCGACCGTTGCAAAACGGCGGAAACGTCATTACCGTCTCCTAGCATGCGGCAAACTAGCGTAGACGTTCGCGCGAAACCTGTTTAAGGCGACAGCGGACCCAATGAAAACACCTTTTCGCAAGCCACAATTTTAAGCGGATCTGATGGCGCATGGCATCGTGGCCAATGGGGACGAAGACACCACGACACCCGACTCTCCTGTTGTGACCAGCGGCATCGCGTTCACATAATATCATCCAGGATATGTACATGACATGAAGCAAAAGGGCACGCCACCGTGTCCAGCGGCCTGCCGTTCTTGTTTTGCTTCTGTTCTTCGTTTTTTTTTTTTTTGCCGGGTCCAAGCCTCCAATCACTGGTCCAGTTTCAGGCTGGCGAAGCCAGGTCGCTGGTATCAGCCGAGGGCGTGCCGAAAGAGGCTCTCACACTGCTTTTTAGGCCACCGCAGCGAGGAGTAAACAAAGTGAGACACAGGTTCAGCTCTCAGCCAACCCAAACACCGGACTGTCCAAGGCACCAATGGCTCACTTGAAGAACAAGCGGGCTTGCCACATTTGTGTCGGGCCGTTTCCAGGACGTTTAACTTGTAACAGCGACAGCTTCATTAACCATGGGATACCTAATTAACTGCAGCCGTAACGATTGCTTTCTTTACTGTATTTACACGACAGGGAGTATCCACAGAAGAGGGCTATTCGGCGCAACCATCACTAATGTGACATGAACTTATCAATTCGTGGTAAGCCCTAAAATCCGATGCATTTTTTTAAGGCTCGCGTTCCATACCTTCATCGAATTGGTGTTGTACCAATGTCGGTTTTCGCTCATCGCATCGATTTTGATGACACTAGCCTTGGAGCGGAACTCTAGTATCATTTAGGTCGGCTCCTGTTATCATTGGAACCATCTTTGACCATGCGGCGAAGGATGAACAGGCCTGTCTTCTTTCCTTTCCATAATTTTACGGTGTCGAAAACCGCTGTTGGGGGCTTGTTGGAACACCCGCGCCACCTGGCCTCGCTCTGGTTTCGGTCAGCGGGTCCAGGGCAGGTGAAGCACGTGCCGAGCCAAGACAGTGAGCAGCGTGAATAATTCTCCCGTCGACTCGACTTCTGCTGGAAACAGCCGGAGCACGGACTTTGAGCGGGTATCCATTGGCGAGTTAGGAGGACGAGCGGGAAGGAGGGAGAGGAGGGCTGTCCTCGGGCTCCTGTCTTCGGATCGGGCTGTGTGCGTGTCAGGAAGATGTCGCAAGAAGCCGTGCCGTCGACGTCTGCTGCGAAGTCCTCCGGAAGCCTCCGTTGGCCTCCGATTTACCCTCGTCCCACGGAACTTTCCTACTAACCCGGCCTACGAGGGAGAAACGATTAAGGTATCAACTGTGGCCATCCGGGAACAAAGAGAGGTAGAGTGATCGAGTAAATGATAAGTGATAGTTCATTAAGGCCCAAGTTATTTTATGCAGTTTTTTAACGTTGGCATTGTACTTGTGCTGTAATACAAGGTCAACGCAGAAGGACAAAATTTTAGGAAGCTTCCAACGTTTGTATTTTGAGGCCCATTATGGCCGTAGGTCAGGTCAAATGGGTGTCTGAGGTCATGTTCCGAAATGACTTCCGATTAGTTCACGAATAGGTAGCAAATCGTCGAGTAAACCTAATAGGTACGTAATAGGGAACGAGGTGCGTGAAGGGCTGACGTAAACTGATCTTATGTAATTTTTTCGGGGAATCTGAGACAAAACGGGCAGTCTCAACCGTTCGTATTGTCTCCATTATATTTGAAATGTCAAAAATCCTCGAAAGTTCAAGCCAGATCATTGGTTTCACTTGACCTTCCAAAGGTCACATGAGGTCACGATTATTTCAAGAACACATCTAGTCGGGTTCGGTGCAAGTTTCGACATCATTTTGAACAGACAATGCGTTAGTTTGTCCGAAAACTCCGAAATCAGGGAGCATCCCTTGGGAAAAGCCTCATCTCCGTAACCAGACGAAACCCAAGATTGAAATCAGTCCCAAAACATGGAAAATTAAATAAGCCTCAGTTAGACTAAGTTTCACGCGTCTACATCGTGCCGTTCCAGAGCTGTGAACAAGTGCCATGAGGGGCCGAGTTGGCTTCCTCTAGGGCGGGAGTTTAGGCAAAGGTCCTGTGGGCCCCATTTTCCGTGGGCGACGCGATGCCAAATTTGAGTTAAAAAGCACTAGCGGCGATATTTGCGCGTATACGCATTCATGCGTCATCTGGTTCAAGCCCTTATAGCCAACAAAAGAAGGTTGGAGTTCACTCTGGCAGCCACGGAACGGACCAAACTTCCCGTCTACGGTTTTCCATTTTCTCTCCCTATTGTACATTATGTTCCGAATACATCAGTGCCACCCTTATCTGTCAGCCACGGTCAAGGAGAGCTGCAGCGTCTTGCGCCCGTTGAACGCCGTATAAGCTGGTCCGGGTATGCCGAAACCATTCACAAGGTGCACTCTCTTCGGGTTGCCCAGTGCTGATAACAACCAGCAGGCTGTATCCAGTCTGCCCGGTAGCCAGCCAGCCCCCTTCCGGCGGTAGCCGTCTTCAGATCAGTCCAGTGATAGCTATCCTCAAACTAGCCGGCGGTAGCCGTCCTCAGACCAGCCGGCGGTGGCCGTCCTCAGACTAGCGGTGGCCGTCCTCAGACCAGCGGTAGCCGTCCTCAGACCAGCCGGCAGTAGTCGTCCTCAGACCAGCCGGCGGTGGCCGTCCTCAGACCAGCGGTGGCCGTCCTCAGACCAGCCGGCGGTAGCCGTCCTTAGACCAGCGGTAGCCGTCCTCAGACCAGCCGGCGGTAGCCGCCCTCAGACCAGCGGTGGCCGTCCTCAGACCAGCCCAGCGGCAGCCGTCTTCGGATCAGCCGGCGGTGGCCGTCCTCAGACCAGCGGTAGCCGTCCTCAGACCAGCCGGCGGTAGCCGTCCTCAGACCAGCGGTGGCCGTCCTCAGACCAGCCGGCGGTAGCCGTCCTTAGACCAGCGGTAGCCGTCCTCAGACCAGCCGGCGGTAGCCGCCCTCAGACCAGCGGTGGCCGTCCTCAGACCAGCCCAGCGGCAGCCGTCTTCGGATCAGCCGGCGGTGGCCGTCCTCAGACCAGCGGTAGCCGTCCTCAGACCAGCCGGCGGTAGCCGCCCTCAGACCAGCGGTGGCCGTCCTCAGACCAGCCCAGCGGCAGCCGTCTTCGGATCAGCCGGCGGTAGCCGTCCAGAGCCCGGGCCATCACAAGGCGCCCGGTCTGTTAGTTTTGGAGCGTCCGTGTTTGCCAGTCGCCCGCCGTGGCCAGGGACTCGGACCGAAAATACCCCGACCAGCGTGATCGGCTCCAGAGCCGGCCGCCGGACCCCAGGCTGCCGGCCGACCGACACTCGCCCGTGAGCTGCGCGCCTCGTAATTTACGCACTTTGTAATTCATTCGCGCTGTAGCGCATATGTTTAGCACGCTGAGGAATGGGGTTGGTCCCTTGTATTGTTTGGTCGCCATGTGATTGCTGATTTGCTCCTGGGGTGGTTATGATGTCAGTTTAGTTTGGGTGACGCCCTGATATTGGTGTGGTTTGAGTGGAACCCTTCGGCATTTTCACAGGCTGCTTTGACCACAAAATAATGTTCTCTCTGCCTAAGGCCGCGCCCTGGCCACCTTCCCGACCACGCTCTGCGGACCATCATGAAAGAAGTTCTTTCCTCATCTCCCAGCACTCTGGGCAGACCAGAGCCCATTGTCTTCCCACCCATCCTGGCTTCTGTCGCGCGGAGCCGACAGTAACGGCCGGGGTGGCGGCCAGCTGGCCGCTGCACCAGTCAACAGTCATCTGCCCGCCTACGAGCCTGCCGTCCCGCGCGAGCGGCACCGAACCGAGCTCGGCAGGCGGCGCCCGGGGCGACGCCTGCGGGCCGCCACGCCCTCCGGCGGCCGGCGGCCCGGAGACCGGCCGCAGGCAAAACAGCGGCCAAGGACACGGCGACTCACTACGGCTAAACATAGAGCGCCAGTCCGAGTCGGTCAGCGGCGGGGTTTTTTCGTCAGTGCGACCGCGCGGCCGGGCCCGGTTTAGCACCGAATCCCGCCGTCGGCGGCCGATGCCGGTCCGAAACAGCCCGCTCTGGCCCCGTGCCACCGAGGAGCGGGCAAAAAACGAGCCGAGGCATCGACTGGCGGCTCTGTGACACCGAGTACGTTTGGGGCGAAAGTTTGGACGTCGTGATGTGGCCTGGTTTTGCGTTGACCGGCGAACGGCGGCTTACCACCCGCATGCAGGAACAGATCACCAATGAACATCAACCTGCATTTTAGATGTCTTCAAAACATAGACAGCTTTGCTTTGCATCTTTGTATATTATACAGCAAAGTTCCTTTTGAGCCAATGCACGAGATTTCGCTCTGTAGACCCGGTTATGGAATCAATCCATGCCCGTGCGTCATCGTCCTCTGTGCATCCAGCTGTGGACCGTTTTAGCTAAATCTGCAGGATATTTTGGTGATGACAAGGTCGCCACGTCATGCTTCAAAATTGGCCATAACGCAAACTGACGTAAGAGACCTCCGCCATGACAGACCATCCCGTGTTCGGATCAGTCTTCCTCAGAAACGGTTTGGTGACCAGGAGGAAGGCGTTGAATGAGCACCAGCAGATATGCATACATGTCAACCAAACCTCACAAAGATCGTTTTAAGTGTTATTTACACATCTGCTTAGGCTGAACATGGTATCCGATGCGTGTTGACTTTGCGCTCATGATTCAGATGCAATGTGTGCCTAATCAGTTATATTTCAAAGGAAAATCTACTGTGACTTGGAAGGTTGTTTGGGATTCTGATTTACCATATCAATCTTTATGAATTATTAATCGTATGTCAAGGCATAAAGATCAAACGCCACTCAGAAACCGATTTGATTGTAAACCAGTGACTTGGTTTGGCTTGCAGAGTAAAAGACATTCAGATAAAATGAAGACTTTTGTGGGAATACTGGCATTTCCGCGTTTAACAGTTTAGGAATTCGTGGCTCTTTCATCGTTTACTGCAAAATGAACTTTGGAATGATTTATGCGTCTAGATAAATAAAGTAAGAAGCTCCTTGCATGGATGCCGCATTCTGTGTTTGAATCTGTCTTGTCCAACCTAAAACAAGGAACAGGTCGGTTTTATGATATTGTTGCTTTCTGTTTCTGGAAGCAAGGCGTGTTCAATATATCTGTGCAGTTATCCTTTTTCAAACACGAGAAGGAAACTTGGGAGTTCGGAAGACATCATATGTCACACGTACGCAGCTTTCTGACCCTTCTGTGGCTCATGACCCGTAGAATTCCGTGATTTTCGGAGGGAAAGCATGAGGCTGTGGGCGCACTTTTGGAGATCGCAGGCCATGCTTTCTGTTTTATTAGAGTATTCTGTTTCGTAAGTTTTTGCGTTCTTTTTTTCTGTCGCCGGGTGCTTTGCACACTTCTATTCCACTTTCGCACACGTCTGAAGGGTCTGTGATCAGCACTGGCCATCTTCGCTTTCAATTCGCGCGTGGCAGCCCGGTAGTTATTGGCCAGATACCCCTCTACTTGTCAGTATGCTCTACACACATCAAAACGATGATAGTCGCAAATGTCAAGCAGCATTACTGATGCCTTTCAGGAAAATCATATCAATACACGACCGACCTTCTCAAGGCTCTCAAATCAGCAGTTGAATCTGAGAACCCGGCTGCAATTTTTTTGACGACTTTTTGGACGAACACTGTCATTTTGCCAAACTGGAAGTGAACAATCTTACACGCGGAAGTTTATCTTACTCTCTGTCCAGGAGGAGCCACCACCGGCGACGCGCACACGTGCTCTTGTTTTTGCTCTCGGCAGAGACAAAGAGACCGTGTTCCATTCCTTTGCGCCAGCTCTGG